>CM071864.1:7191518-7207299 GCA_036759665.1 Gynandropsis gynandra
TACAAGTAGTGGATACTGATAACGATGCTAAAATACAAAGTGAAGCTAATTCATTAGCTATAAATGAATTAAGTAGTTTTGAATTTTTATTATCTACGGTTATTTGGTTTGATATATTGCATGCGGTGAAATTGGTTAGTAAACAACTACAGTCACAAGATATGTTATTAGATGTTGTTATGGTTCAGATACAAAGGTTGGCTTCATACTTTAGAAATTATAGAGAAACTGGATTTGCTAGTGTAGTGACTATTGCGAAAGAAATTTCACTTGAAATTGATACTGATCCTGTAGTTTATCCAAAACGTGAGATACGTAGAAAAAATATTATGATGAGATTGATAGTCATGAAATAACATTGTCTCTAGAAGAAACCTTTAGAATTGAGTATTTCATATGTATAGTTGATCAAGCTATTGCTTCTTTGGATAAAAGATTTGAACAATATAAGTTCTATGATAATATCTTCGGTTTTATGTTAAACTCAACTAAGCTACTATAATTTAATGATATAGACCTTAAATTTCATTGTAATAATCTTGAAGTTTCTCTTAAAAAGGATGATTTATTAGATATCAATGGATATGAGCTTTTTTGTTGAGTTAAAGTTACTTAGAGAATTTTTACCAAATGAAAAGATAGGAACAATTGCTTTATTAGAATTATTGAAACGATATAATTGTTTTTCGAATGCAATAACTGCGTATAGAATCTTATTGACTATTCCAATTACTGTTGCTTCTACAGAAAGAAGTTTTTCGAAGCTCAAATTACTGAAGTCGTACTTGCGAACCACTATGTCACAAGAAAGATTGAATGGATTAGCGTTGATGGCAATTGAAAGCAGTCTCCTAGAAGATTTAGATGTGGAAAGCTTGATCGACTATTTCGTTTCAAAACATGCAAATAGAATAGTTCTTTTCAAATGAATGTTGTAAATATTTCTTGCATGTAAAGGAAATTTTTTAGCATCGAATATTTTGTTTCAAAAGGATCTATTTTAATTTTATTGCACATGGTCTCTTCTCTAGTTGAGCCGACCCTGGTCACAGGGGGACAATGGTCGTAGGGGTCCAAGGGTCGTTTGTAAATAACTTGATAAATTATTATCATTTTTTGGGAATGGAAGATGTAACTTGGTACATTGTTATTTTTTAAAAACTTATTCATATTATTTGTAAATAATTTTTATTTTTTGGAAATGGAAGATGTGACTTGGTACATTGTTATTTTTTAAAAACTTATTCATATTATTTGTAAATAATTTTTATTTTTTGGAAATGGAAGATGTGACTTGGTACATTGTTATTTTTTAAAAACTTATTCATATTATTTGTAAATAATTTTTATTTTTTAATAATAAAGTGTAAAGGATCGTAGAGAGGTACAAGGGTCACAGGGGTCGCAAAAGGAAAATGGTCGCAGGGGTCCAAGGGTCGCAGAGGTACCGATGCAACCCTTGTACCTCTTCAACCCTTGGATCCCTGTGACCCTTTGACCTTTTCGACCCTTGTCCCTCTGTGACCCTTGTATGTCTACGACCCTTTGAACCATGCAACCCTTGTCCCTCTGCAACTTTTAAACCTTTTTGACCCTTTGACCCCTGCGACCATTTTACCTGTGCCACCCTTGTACCCTCTATGACCCTTTGACCCCTACGACCCTTCGTCCTCTACGACTCTTGTACATCTACGACCCTTAGACCCCTGCGACCCTTTGACACCTGGACCTTGTACCCTCTGCGACCCTTATACCCTCTACTCAGATCCTGCGACTCTTTTATTATTATAAAAAATAATAATTTCTTACTACTCAAATAAAATTATTTACAAATAATATCAAGAAATTTAAAAAATTAAAAATGTACCAAATATTTACATCTTCTATTCCCAAAAAAATAATAATGTATTAAGTTAGTCTGAGGGGTGGAGGGATACATGTTACATTCTTAAATATATCAGCAGCCACCTTCTCATGCATGGAAGTAATATTGTCATCGCATTTCATTACAGAGGCTTCTAAGAATTTGAAGGCGTAAACACCACAGTCATTCGCGATTTTGTTCTGTGATAGACCTTCATAATACTCGTACTTCCATTCATCTTGTCCAGAAGCCAAAGAAGGAAACCCTCCGAGAATGAGCATCTTGGGAACAGCTTTTCTTATATTCTCAATCAACGGATTGATATGCGTTTCCTTCATACTGCTCCGGTAGTCATATACCGTGATGCATCGGGTCGTGAAATCCGCTTTGATGGCTACCCAATGAACAGGTAGATATCGACTTTTAAGCGATGAAATGACTAGAATCGAGACAAAGCCATCATATTGATTCACTGGTGTGTACCTACTTCTCAATAGATACTTGCCATCCAAAAAATCACTAAGATTTTCCAGTAATTTTTTCATATCCTCGTACATCCATAGCTTGAGCATCTGTATGAAAGCAAGAGGACAAACGTAATAATTCCGATATATGAAGGGAATGTCCTCATGCAATAATACAGCTCCAACAACACCTCATCCAATTGTTGCAAAAAAAATTAATACACATGAATACATATGACACAAAATTAAGGGTTTAAAAAATTTACATCATCTTCAAGCCATGCGTTGGGCTTTAATATGGACTCCCAAAACTCTCGCCCCCGGGGACAATGTAGATAAGATTTCCACCAATGCTCATGTCGAGGTTTCATCAAGAACATATATAGAGCAATCAATTTTTCACCATTAGCATCAATGAACAAAGGCTCTCAGGTTATCTCGCCCTCTCCTAATCCCTTGGGCTGCCATGCAAAATGTCGATTCCCTCTAGGTTCTTGAACCACTTTTTTCTCGGGTTCTTAAACCACCTTCTTTACGGGTTCTTGAACATTTCTACGGGTTCTCCATCAACATCTTTCCTTCGCCCTCTCCCTCGCTCTGTTTTTGCTCTTTTCGCCAGTGGAGGTTCAACATATACCTTATGTGGTCTTAAAACTCGTTTAGTTACCGGCGGAGGTTCAATATATGGCTAAACTCCTTCGATAAAGGTCCAACACCTAATAAAACTTACTTCATTAAACATATGGCGACCCATGCGACCAATGCGACCCTGCGACCGTGCGACCTTTATGACCCATACGACCATGCGACATATGCGACCTATGCGACTAATACGACCTTTTGTGATCCATTCGACCCATGTGATCAACGCGACCTTTGTGACTCAAACGATCATACTTACTTGGTGGTACTTCGACATCAATGACAATAACTTCTGGAGTTTTGTCAGCACCAATATCAGCGGTGACATTTTCGACAGGATCCTCATCGGCGACATCTTCGATAGGATCCACTAGAGTATCCTCGGCATAAACCTCTTTAGCGGAGACCCCTTCGACAAGACCCATTGGAATATCCTCGACAGAAACCTTTTTAGTGGAGACCCTTTCGACAAGACCCATTGGAATATCCTCGGTAGAAACCTCTTTAGCGGAGACCTCTTCGACAAGACCCATTAGAATATCCTCAGCGGGAACGTCTTCCACAGGAACCACTGGAGTATACTCCGCAAGAACCTCCTTAGCGGTGATCTCTTCGACAGGACCCACTAGAATATCATCAGCAAGAACGTCCTTGTCGACAACTTCATCAACAATACCCACTGGAGCATCTACATAAAATTACTTCATTAATTAGACTCATCGTTTGTTAGATTGATGCGACCCTTGCGACCCATGGGACATATGCAACCCATGCGACCCATGCGACTCTAGTGACCCAGGGACTTATGTGAGCCTGCGACTTATGAATCTCTTGCAACTCATACGACTCTTGCGACCCATGCCACTCTCGATGGAAATTGACTCAAATGACATTTTTCACTAAATATTACTTACTTGGTGGAACTTCGTCAGGAGCAACGGCTGCAGTAACCTCTCCGGAAATGTATTCAATTAGAGGAATGGTGGCGGCAGATGTGAGATTTTCAACTAATCTCAAAATTTTTGCCAAATCCTCTTCTGAGCCATCTCTAGAGTCATTCAGCCTCTGACTCAAACGGCTCTTTGCTTGGCTCTTTTCTTAACACTGGATATAGACGTTGAAGGAATTCAAAATCATCATCTCTAACAATGCCGGAAGATTGGTTTTCGGTGCTCGCATGTTTCTCGGTAGACTTTAATTTTGCCTTTTTAGCACCTTTAGGATTTTCTGCCTTTGATTTTGGATTAGACAAATGAAACCTGACATCTCTTAGAAGGTCTCTTACGGTGTTGATGATTCTTTTTTCCGACTTCTTTATTTCCTTTATTAATTTATGCTCTAGTGTTAGAGGGACTACAACTTCTTCTCCTTCAACTTCAGCTTCATCATCACCTTCTCCTTCAGATTCATCATCACCTTCTCCTTCAGCTTCATCATCACCTTCTCTTTCAGCTTCAGCATCACCTTCCCTTTCTTCATCAGCTTCAACAACACCTACTCTTCCTTCGTCTTCGTCATCTTCAGCCTCTGTTATTTTTTCACCCACGCTTTTCTTCCTCCTAGTCCCCTTTTTTCCCCTTCTTTTAATCACCAAGAGCTGATTTTCGTATCAGCAGTTCTTGCTTACGGATGTCCTCCCAACAAATATCCTTCGGATTTCTACGAAGATGTTCTATTCATATTTGAACATCGAGATCATGGCATCCCTCGTAATCCTCCAGATAAAAAATTAAAGCTTTCTCTTTGTGTTCGACATGAAGAATACTTCAATATCTTGAAAAACAAAAAATAACCATTATTACCCTCTGTGACCCTTGTTACCCTTGTGACCCTCATATAATTGTCACCTTAGAATCTCCGATCTGCCTTATCACGTCTACATACTTCAGCTTAAAACTGGATTTAACCATGTTCTTGCACATTCTTGGGCATGATGGATCCACATCCATAACATCAACATACCTTTCCGCCCAAACTAAGGATGGTTTCGAATGGAAGTAACTAAAACATTAAAACAAAATGATAAGAATGCAAAAAGTACGAAAACATTCAAGTTATTTGAATAATATATACAACTTACTATTAGTGGGATCATAAAACTGCCACCATTTTGATTTTGATGATTCCTTGCTAACGTACTTGCGACAAATATCCACAATCTTCTCGAATGTGTAACGCCCCCATGGAAAGCCTTCACAAAATTCTAAGGCATTAACCATGTCAATGATATCATGGTTGATAAAGTTGTATAATGAAGGCTTGTGAGCCATAATTTGTGCCAACAACATCAAAATTGCCAACCTCGTTCGGTCGTCGGAATTATTCGCCTTCACAAGCTTTTCATTGACTTATGCGGGGATCACCTTTCCACGACCGAAATTCTTCAGCCTGAATGTATCACCCCTTTTAGACTGTCATCCTTTAGGATATAGTCTGCATTTCAATCCATATATTAGTGTGTGCTCCACTATAGAGTACCGGATGAGAACATCGTTTAAGACAAACCACAACTTTTTCTTGTCTCGTACAATCACAGAGTGATTTAGTAGGATAGACATTTGAACCTTCGTCAATGTGGACTCACATTGGAAATGGAATAAATGCCTAAATTGTGACTTCTTATCAAACTAATGCAACTCATATTCATCTAAGATTCCTCTCAGCTTCGTTATTGTCTCCTGAGGATAACACTTGGTGGTGATCTTTGGCATTCTGTGCATGTGCTTGAATTCATAAACAAACTTTGGCTTTTGCGGTACCTGAAAAATGACCAATTAAGAATACATTAAACTTCTACCGACTCAAGCGACCCATGCGACTCGACCGATCCTTGTAACCCATACGACTCAACCGACCATACGAGTCAAACGACCCTTGCGACTCAATGACACTCAAGCGACCATTGCGACCATTGAGACCAAATGAGTCGCTTGGGTCGACGATGGTCATGCAACTCCTGCAACCCTTGCGACTCAATGAGACTCGATCAACCCTTACGACAGAACTGACTCACTGAGACTCAACCGACTCACTGAGACTCAAGCGACCCATGCGGCTCAAGCGACCCACGGGGCATAATATCAAGCGACCAATGTGACTCAAACGATCCTTGCGACTCAATGACACAAGCGACCCATGCAACTCAAATGACCCTTGGACCCTCTGCGACACTCAAGCAACCATTGCGACCATTGAGACCCAATTAGCCGCTTGAGTCGAAGATGGTCATGCAACTCCTGCGACCCTTGCAACTCAGCTGACTCACTGAGACTCAACCGACTCACTGACACTCATACCCATTTCAAATCAATAGACTATTTTGCGACTCGACAGCCTAGTGCAAAACCCTAGAAATCGATCTACTTACACTTATTGACGCCATTGAAGATTTACTCGTGATATCTTCTTTACTGTTGATTCTAGTCATTTCCTTGGTCTCAACTTGAATTTTCCTTCTTTCCAACTTCAAATCGATCCCTCCCAAGTTTGAAATCACCCCATCTTCCTTGCTCTAAACTTTGAAACAGTTTGAAACAAGTTTTCACGTCGAAAAATTGGTCATCTTTCTTGTTTTTTACACGGTTTGAAATAGGTTTTCACGTCGAAAAACTGCAGAACATGTGTTTTTTCACATCCGAAAATTGAGGACAAATTTTTCTTTTCTTCATTTTTTTTCCTATTTAATAATTTTTTTACGAGTGTAGACGTGAAGCATTTCAGCCCTACGAGGGTAGACGTCAATTTTTTTCTATTTAATAATTATTTTCACGAGTGTAGACGTCAAACATTTCAGCTCTGATATTATGTCATTTCAATATAAATAATCTAATAATAACATACTAATTAATGAACGTTTGTTTTTGTAATACACTAACTTGATTGATTGTTAGGAATAAAATGTTTTTGTTATGATATTCTCATAAACGACACGTAATCTTAATAGGCCCAAGGCCCATATTGATTTGAGCCATCTAAAAGTGAGAGGATGAACGATATTTCGGCTCAAGTTACATATTAATAATTGAAGATTTCAGAGTAATAGAAACATTAATTATATACGTTTATGAAAATTTCTCTCTTTTTTTGTAAATTTTGGGAAAATATGATAATATTTTTTCCTAATCTTATTTTAAATCAATAAGATTAGGAAAAAAATATAAAAATAGAAATATTTTAGGAGTTATATATCATATGATTATTCTTTGGCTTTTATATAAATAATTTTAGGATTCTATCAAATCAATAAAAATAAAAGGAGAAAACATTCTTAATTTTTGCTAAAAAAACCTATCATCCTTCACTATTGCAAAAAAAAAAAGAGTCTGGAAATAATTGATACACAAAACTAAAAATTACAAATTTTAATATAAGTTACTCCTTGTACCATGATAGAAAGATAGACCAATAAATGTGTCAATGTAGCAATTATATTTTATTTTATCCAATTCAATAACCTATATCGATAATTGGAATTGAAATCGAAGACTGAAATTAATGCAAATAAACTAACAAAAACCTATAGTAGTAGGTTTTCAAATAAAAAATTGAATTAATAAATCAATTTAAACCGATTTAAATTAAATAAACCAAATTCTAAACAAATAATAACCAACAATATCCAAATCTCCAAATGCAAACAATAACCCTAGACTCCATCCAACAATTCAACGTGACTATTATTAGTTTAGAGTTCTGTTTAATATTAATACAACATATTTAATTGGTAAATAATTCAATTTTGTATGTGAAACTTGTTAATATCGGTTAATTTTGTCTAGAACTTTATTGATCTTAGTTTCTGAATTGTCAGTATATTATTGGCATGAATTGTTGAATTGGATAAAAAAACAAATTTAATTATTACGTGAACATAATCGTGATTAACGTTAATTTTTCGTCTTGCCCATCAAGTTACACAGATTTTTATGCTAAAGATTTATAATTTATATTTTTCAAAAGATTTTTTTATTTATATTTTTCTATGTCAATGGAAGACGTTAGGAATTTTAAGTCCGCCTTCACTAAATAATAATAATTAAATTGTTGAATATCCAATATGTTGTTGCTTGAATATGTTTTACAATAGTCGGAGAGCAAGTGGAATGTAGCTTTCGGATCTCGGTGGCCTTAAAATCTAGACGACGTCACATGATCGTCATTTCTTTAAACATTAAAAATTGTTTAAATTTTATTTTAAAATTTTAATATAATTTCAAGTAATTGATAATGCTAAATATTCGAATAGAATAATATTATTTGATATAATTTTGTACAAGAGTTTAAATAGAACGTGAGAATTAAAAATACTCAAATTATAATAAAATATATGATAATTATTTGAAAACTTATTACAATATTCTTATATATCAAACTTTTATAAACGAACTCATACTTGATTAATTATATAAAATTAATTTAATATTCTTATAACTGTGATATTTACTCGAAGATCATGCATTATATGTAAAATTACACAACTTTTCAAACTTTAACATTAATAATTTTTCTCGAAAACCTATATCGTCATATTTTTTTCCATGTTAAATCTAGAAAAAATATCAATAAAATTAATATTATTGATAGATTTAGTTCAAAACTTTTAAATTAAAATAAATAAAATAACCTAGTTTAAAAAATGAATCTATAATAAGATAAAACCTAATTTAAAAAATGAATCTATAATAAGATAAATCAAACTTAATATATATATAATATTTAAAATCTATTATAATCTTATAGTATCACCAATAAAATCAATTCATTTATTCTACACAGTTTAACAAAATTAGGTTCGTTTGGTGTGGGGAACGAGAGAATAAACCAGTCACTTGAATTATTTTTATTTGCTCCAACATCTGTATAAACAGTTGTATTCTAAAATAGATTTTGTTTATATATATATATATATATATATATATTTCTTTTTTATTTGGACACTGAAACAAAAGCAATTAAGGGTGTTGGGTGTCCGTGGTCCACCTCTCATTGTTGGAACCGAAATATATATATATATTATTTCAATCAATGAAAAATATCATCAAATAATAATAATTTATTTTAAAATATCAAAATTATAGATTAATTAATTTTTATTGTTTAAATTTAGAATACCATATTATTTTAAAAATAATATATAAATTTATAACTATATACATATTAAATGTGATATTTATATCTATAGATTTATTTAATTTTTTATATTTTATGTAGGTTTTTTAAATAATATGATGATTTATATATAAAAAATTTAAAATTAATATATATATATATGAGATTTTAGTTTTAATAAAATTGGAATTAAGGGTTAATCCGACGAAAAAAATAATATTCAATATTAATATCGAAACAAGTTCGGATCCAAAATTTAAATCTATTTGAATTTGATTCGGTTAAATTTCAGAGAAATCGAAAAACTCGAATAATCAAATTATTTCGTATTGTTATTGAATTTTATGTTTTGTTTGAAATGTTTTATATTTTTAAAATTAAATCTCAAATGATCCAATTTATTCTATTTTTTAATAATCCAACCCAATTATCTAAATAAATTTTGAATATTTTTATATCATTATTAGAAATCAAATAATCCGAATCCAAACTGGTTTGAAAAATATAAATTAAAACCATTTGAATTTGATACCGATTTAATTTTTTAAAATCTGAATAATTTAAATAGAATTAAAATCCAAATAATTCATCTAAAATTTTAATTGAAATAACAAATCAAAATATGAAATAACAATTAAAAAAGGTGGCAATGATGTTTACTTTCTCTAGAAAAGAATTTAGAACATCCAAGAAAAGACATTTGAATTTAAATTATAAACCAATGTGAAAGAACAAAGGATATAATGTTATTACTGAAAACTATGTATTTATTTCTTTCGTACATTATAAAAATTAAATTAATAATTTACGTCATTTAAATATATTATCAATTGTTAATTCTAATTTTTTTTTATTGTTAGGCCATAATTTCATAAGTTTTTACCACTTTCATATATATATACATGCTAAATGAATCATTATGAAATGTGATGTGAAACAAAATTAATGAGAGAAAGCAGTCTATCAATTCGTCTTCACACTTTGTCTCAGTGACACAAAACACATATTTGACAATTGAAAACCTCATTTGTTTTCTTTTAATAATACATTACATAAATAAATATGAATACTAAAATAATTATATATTTTATATTACATGAATCAATATTTTAGTTTTAAATGAAGCTATTAATCCCACTTCATTAACGTTTTTCCTATATTTTATTCATATCACAATATTTAATAAAAAAAATCCAAAATTCCTTATGTTTTAATGTACCACCATCATCGTTAGATTATTCATCTTCTTTTACAAGGAAAAAACCATATAATAATGATAATTATATATGTCACACATATATATATATAATTTTCTATAAACTAACATATAGTTTTTAACATTATAGTAAAATCCAATTTCCACAAGCCAAACAAAACCCTTTTGGGATTATAGCCTTTTTGGGTCATTTCCTTAAAAAATTTATTCTCTAACCATTCATTAAAATAATTGTAACCAATGAAAGCAAAATATTTAATAACATAACACTGTTTCTAGAAGGTCTGAGAGTGTGTGCTTTCGGCTTCAGCAAAGACAGCTTCAAAATGTGGCCCATTTTACAGAACTAAAGTAGAACACCTTGTCGTTTTCGAAATATTATTTTCAGGCGTTTTTTTTTTCCGGTGATATAAATATAATTTAAATATAATCTTTTAACAAACCAATAACAATAATTAAATTTATGAATTTCATTTAGTTCTAGATATTTTATAGGAAAAAAATGAATTTTGTTCTTCATGAAAAACCCTATAAAATCACTCATGTTGCACAACTATTGCATTTGTTTTTCTTCTAATTTGAGTTTATAATCGGTGGAAAAAGACTATTGTTAACAAAAAATAGTATAATTTTGTATAAATTCATTGGACTGATACATGTATATACATATATGTTAATTTATTTCATTTATATAGTAACGGTAATTATATGTGTGTGTGTATATATATTGCATTTAAAATCATACACTAAAGATTTACATAAAAAATGAGTATAATTTAGATGAATATGATGATTTCTTAAATGAAATTATAGAAATTAGAAATCATATATTAAATTAGGTATGATTAATTTTTTTATATAAATTAGATAACTTTATAAGAAATATATTTGTAGACAGTTTTCTCTGTGTACACAAGTAATTGTTGGTATACTTTGTCTTTAGGAAAATACAGGTATTTTTCTTAAAGAAGTAGAATTGAAGGCTGTCGGATTTGGAATTTGATGTAGGTGAGAGAAAAGTCAAAAGAGCTTTCTGAACAACCACACGTGTTGCTGTTCATTCGATTTTCCCATATGTTTATTTTTTTTTGTCACATAAAAATTTTTTAAAAATGTTTTTATTAATTTTTTCTCAAGGCAATACCATGAGCCCCGAAAATATTAGTTTCTTTTTGGCGGAATATCAAAAATATCTTTATAGGTTAAACCACTTTAAAAATATCTTTTTTCTAAAATAATTATTAAATCCGAAAAAAATTAGAAAAGACAAACTTGCCCTTAATGTTCGAACGTAAAAAAATCCACGTTCGACAGTTTTTCGACGTGAAAAACTGCCAAAAATGAGAAAGCCAAACAGTTTTTCGCCGTGAAACCTGTTTAAAAGTTTATAGCAAGAAAAAAATAAGTGATATCGAACTTAAGAGGGATCGATTTGAAGTTGGTGAGAAGAAAATGGCTAGAATCAGCAGCAGCATTGATGAAGAGAGCACAAGTCAATCTTCAATGGCATCAATAAGTGTAAGTAGTTCGATTTCTAGGGTTTTGCAAGCTTTCGAGTCACACAATGGTTTATTGATTTGAAATGGGTGAGTGTCAGTGTTAGTGAGTCGGTTAGGTCGCAAGGGTCGCAGGAGTTGCATGAACATCTTTGACTCAGTGAGTCGGTTGAGTAGCAAGGGTCGCAGTAGTTGCATGACCATCTTCGACTCAGTTTATTGATTTAAAATGGGTGAGTGTCAGTGTCAGTGAGTCGGTTAGATCGCAAGGGTCGCAAGAGTTGCATGAACATCTTCGACTCAATGAGTCGGTTGAGTAGCAAGGGTCGCAGGAGTTGCATGACCATATTCGACTCAGTGAGTGGGATGGGTCGCAATGGTCGTTTGAGGGGCGTGGGTCAGTTGAGTCTTAGTGAGTCAGTTGAGTGTCGCAGAGTGTCTGAGGGTCGTTTGAGTCGCATGGGTCACACGGGTCGTTTGAGTAGCATGGATCGCACGGGTCGGTTGAGTCGCACGGGTCGATTGAGTCGCATGGGTCGCTTAAGTCGGTAGAAGTATAATGTATTCGTAATTGGTCATTTTGCAGGTGGCGCCAAAGCCGAAATTTGTGTATGAGTTCAAGCACATGGACAGAATGCCAAAGATCACCACCAAGTGTTATCTTCATGAGACAATAAGGACGCTGAGAGGAATCTTACATGAACACAAGTTGCATTACTTCGAGAAGGAGTCACAATTTAGACATTTATTCCACTTACAATGTGACTCCACATTGACGAAGGTTCAAATGTCTGTACTACTTACAATGTGACTCCACATCATAAACGGCATTCCCATCCGGTACTCTATAGTGGAGCACGCACTAATTTCCGGATTGAAATGTGGACCATATCCCATAGGATGGGAGTCCATGATGGGTGTCACATTCAGGCCGAAGAATTTCGGCCGTGGAAAGGTGACCCCCGAACAAGTCAGTGAAAAGCTTGTGAAGGTGAAGAATTCCGACAACCGGAAGAGGGGCGCAACTTTGATATTGTTGGCGCAAGTTATGGCTCACAAGCCTTCAGCAGAAAACTCTATCAACCATGATCTCATTGACATGGTTGATGACTTGGAATTTTGTGAAGGCTTTCCATGGGGCGTTACACATTCGAGATGATTGTGGATACTTGCCGCAAGCACGTTAGCGGGGAATCACCGAAACCAAAATGGTATTGTGCCGATTTCATGATCCCACTAATGGTAAGTTGTATATATTATTCGAATAACTTGAATGTTTTCGTACTTTTTGCATTCTTATCATTTTGTTTTAATGTTTCAGTTACTTCCATTTGAAACCATCCTTAGTTTGGGCGAAAATGGATAGTATGTTGAGGTTGTGTCTGGAGGATTACGAGGGATGTGACGATCCCGATGTTTAGATATGGATGAAACATCTTCGTAGAAATCTGAAGGGTATTTGTTGGGAGGATATCCGTAAGCAAGAACTGCTGACACGAAAAAAAGCAGCTCTTGGTGATCAAGAAAAGGAGAAGGAAAAAGGGACTAAGAGGAAGAAGAGCTTGAGTGATGCTGATGTTGATGCTGATGCTGCAGTCCCTCTGACACTGGAGAAGAAATTAATAGGGGAAATAAGAAAGTCGGAGAAGAGAATCATCAACGCCGTAAGAGACCTTCTAAGGGATGTCGGAATTCATATGCCTATCCAAAATCAAAGGCTGTCGAGAAAGTTGCGATCACTGAAACCAATCTTCCGACACTGTTGGTGATTTTGCTTTTGAATTCTTTTGACGTCCAAATCCAGTGTCAAGAAAAGAGCCTAGCGGAGATGGCTCAAAAGAAGATTTGGGAAACATTGCTCCTGAAGGAGTTCTACCAAGTAAGTAATATTTAGTGAAAAGGTCATTTGAGTGTCAATTTCCATCGAGACATATAAGTCGTAGGGTCGCATAAGCCGTAGGGTCGTTAGAGTCGTAGGGTCGCATAAGCCGCAAGGTCGTTAGAGTCGCATAGGTCCCATGGGTTTCATATGTCGCATGTGTCACTCGGTCGATAAAGTAAAATGGGTCGCATGGGTCGCATGTGTTACATAATCAATGTAACAAACCAAGTAAGTACGGTCATTTGAGGTCGCATATGGTGCATGGGTCGCATGGGTCGCATTGGCCGCATTGGTCGCACGGGGAGAATGGGTTGCATGGGTCTCATTGGTCGCCATATGTTTAATGAGGTAAATTTTATTCAGTTGCTGGACCTTTATCGAAGGAGTCTGCGCCATATGTTGAACCTCCGCCGGTGAAAAGAGCAAGAACAGTGCGAGGGAGAGGGCGAAAGAAAGATGCTGGTGGAGTCCAAGAACCCGAAAAGAAGGTTGTTCAAGAACCCGAAAAAACGGTGGTTCAAGAACCTGAAGGGGAAGAGAAGTTTGTGTGGAGTCCCAAGGGATTAATAAAAGGCTTGGTAACCCGATTTCCTACGTTCATTGAGACTAGCGGTGACAAGTTGATTGGCCTATATTGGTTCCTGAAGGCACCTCGACATGAGCGGTGGTGGAAATCTGAGCTAGATATTCTCCGGGGGCCAAAGTTTTGGGAGATTATATTAAAGGCCAACGTATGACTTGAAGATGAAGTAAGTTTTTAAACCCTAAGTCTCACAGAGTTTTGTGTCATATGTATTCCTGTGTGTTAATTTTTTTTTTGCAGCAATTGGATGAGGCGTTGATGGAGCTGTCTTCTCGCTTGGAATTGGATCCCAGCGCGAATCAGAATTATTACGTTTGTCCTGTTGCTTTCATGCAGACGCTCTCGATGTGGATGTACGAGGATATGGAAACTTTACCGGAAAAGCTTAGTGAATTTTTGAACGCCAAGGCACCAATTAGTGATTATGAAGGTTTTGTCTCGGTTCTAAACATTCCATCGGACAAAAATCGATGGGTAGGATGTCATTGGGTAGCCATCAAAGCGAGAAGATGGCGGTTGATATATATAGTAATGGAGAATATACCATTGAACCCGAAGAAGACTAACTTGATATTTGGTACATTGTTTTTTTTGGACTGGTAGATGTAAACATTTGGTACATTGTTTTTTTTTAATATTTGGTACATTGGTTTTTTTATATTTGGTACCTTGTCGCAGGGGTCAAACGGCCGCAGAGGTACAAGGGTCACAGAGCCTCATACGACCCTTGCGACCCATGCGACCCTTGCGACCCATTTGTCCATTTCGACACTTTCGAAGAGGTAAAAGGGTCACAGAGGGACCACTGCGACCCTTGGACTCCTGCGACCCTTGTTCCTCTGCGACCCTTGGACCCCTACGACTCTTGTCTCTCTACGACTCTTGTTACAATAATACTAAATCCACAAAAAACAGCGGTACTAACAATATAGTCAAAATAATTTATTATTTACAAATTATTTACAAATAATATGAATAATTTTTAAAAAAATTACAATGTACAAAGTTGAATTATCCATTCCCAAAATTATGTTACAAATAAACTGTTAAAAAAACAATGTACCAAATTACATCTTCCATAATCAACGAGTAAACATTTTTTTGACCTTTGGACCGTGCGACCCTTTTCCCCATCCGATCCTTGTCTCCCTTCGGCCCTTGTACCTCTGCGACCACTTGGACCATTGCGACCCTTTTCCCTTCGACCCTTGTACCTCTGCGACCACTTGTACCCACTACGACCCTTATCTCCCTTCGACCCTTGGACCCTCTGCAACCATATCTCCCTTCGACCCTTTGTCCCCTGTGACCCTTGGACCCTCTGCGACCCTTTGTCCCCTGTGACCCTTGGACCCTCTGCGACCCTTATTACAGTAATAGTAAATCCACAAAAATATCGATACTAACAATAATACATTCTATTGAATAATAGTAAAAAAACCAACCAAAATAAAAACATGAAATTTGTTGTTCAAATGAGGTTCAAAGCAATCAAAATACAACAGAATTCAATCTATGAAGATTAT
>CM071864.1:7222371-7233702 GCA_036759665.1 Gynandropsis gynandra
GGAAGGGTCGCATTGGTCGCATGAGTCATATTTGTTTGCATGAGGTCGCATGCGTCAGATGAGTTCTAATTTAATCCAATTGAGGGTCACATCGGTCGAATTATAATGAAGAATTTATCGAATTATAATAATGAAAGTCACAAAGTTTAATCAAAATAATACAAATAATATAGTTTTATTACACAATCACTAACTAACAAACCTTTCTTTTTTTGAAGTCGGCGTTGTCTCGGTTGTCACGTTCCAAACACTGTCAGTGATTCTGGCTTTTGAAGATGGGGTTTTTCTCGACGAAGAAGATGGGGTTTGTCTCGATAAAAATGGGGTTTGTATCGATGAAGAAGACAGGGTTTGTCTCGAAAAAGATGGGGTTTGTCTCGACAAAGCAGATGGGGTTTGTCTCGACGAAGATGGGGTACTTCTCCGAGCCTCACCGGGTCTAGGATAACGATTCTCTTTAGGCCTCTGCTTTGCCTTTTCTTAGCCAGCATAGGAGGTAGAACCATAACTTCAGTCAATTGAGGAGGAATGTCCCAATCACTGCAATCAGGAACCGGATACACGGTTTCTTGGTAAGTCGAACGCCATGTCTCCCGAAGTTAGTAGTTTGAACATAGATATGGTATCATGTGACCTTTACCAACCTTATGTGCTGCCGCAATTGCGTGACTGCATGGATACTTATCCATATCAAATATTTTGCAGTAGCACGTTCTTTTTTGAAGATTCACTATAAATCTTCCACCCATCTCATTTCTCACCTCATACTCATCACTCAGACTGTTCGATTCAATAACATCATACTTGGATGCCTGTCCAAACCATTCATGTAACGTTTTCTCAACGTAAGGTGTTAACTTTTGAGAATCATCACCGGTAACTGCTTCCAACCTATACCTATTGAACCATGCCACTGTCTTTCCCAAACAAATATCTAAAAACCCTAGGATTGTAAATTTTTCTGACTTCTTCAACGTTGAATTTATTGACTCGGCACCATTAGTGGTTGATAAGTTGTACCTTTCCTCCTTAAATTTTCATCTTGCCCACTTAACTGGATCAATTTCTTCTTTGTCCAAATACATTGCAACATTAGGATATCTGTGCAAAGGTCACAAAGCTCAAAAATGGCGACAAAGGTCACAAGAGTAACAAGGGTGGTAGAGGTACAAGGGTCGCAGATATACAAGGGTCGAAGAGATACAAGGGTCACAGATGGTGAAAGGGTCGGAGGGGTACAAGGGTCGCAGGGGTACGAGGGTCGTAGGGGTACGAGGGTCGCAGGGGTACGAGGATCGCAGGGGTACGGGGGTCGCAGGGGTCAAAGGGTCGCAAAGGGTACAAGGGTGGCAGAGGTGCAAGGGTCGCAAAGGGTACAAGGGTTGTAGAGGTCACAAAAGTCACAAAAGTCAAATTCGTTCTTCGTATATGTTGCTGCACATTTGAAGAACATTTCCGCCACAGTATCACCCTTTGAAGTCTTTCTACCATATTAAGCACAAGACTTCACTACATGTTGGCAATACTCTCTACCCTATGGCAATAAATCTACTGGGACATGAACTCAGAAAACGAAACACAAGAGAAAACTACACAGTATCACCCTTTGAAGTCTTTCTACCATGTCCATTATTGGCGTAGCTCTTTATATTTTGCGATATATGACGTGCACAAAAACCATGATCAGCTTCTTCATACACTTGTTTGACTGCTTTGATTAAGCTTTTATGGCGATCAGATATCACAACGACATCACGTCCGACCGGTATCACCTCTTTCAATCTTAACATAAACCACGTCCATGATTCGTCCTTCTCTCTGTCGACTATTCCCCGTGCAATAGGATATTGGTGATGTTCACCATCTTACGCGGTCGCCACAATCAATGTTCCCTTGTACACTCTTGTAAAAAATGTTGCATCCACAACATCCGCTTTACGCATGTATTTCCATCCTCTTATAGCCGCTCTCATCCCTTTATAGCCGCTCTGATAGCCATACAAAGGTATTTGAAGCTTTTCCCATCAATGTTGAGCTGAAGAATTTGCGACAGATACGAGATTTCTTTATGTAAACATGTGCAACCACCCTGGAAGCCTCCTATAATGTTCAAAGTCATCACCATAAATCTCCTTTTGAGCATCACATCTGCATCTTAATGCCATCAAATACGATACATTGGCACTGTATTTTGCTTGCATTGTACTTCCCACAGCTTCGTATCAGATCTCAATGTTGTATATCTAAACGAAGCTTCGATTGAACCCTTCCTTACAAATGCTTGTACATCCTTTTTGCTATCAAACTCTTGCCCAAATTTTAAGATCCAATCAATCTTCAATTTCGAAGATATTATTTTCGCTGTCATGAACTACCATTTCCGAGTTTTTCTCACCATCACCATACTTATGCTCTGTTGGCACATCATAATCAACTTTATTACTGCCACAAACAACTCCATCAAGTACCACATTCATGGCACACCCACCATCTTCTCTTAACCCGCTTGTATGTTCACTATCAGAATTATCCGAATCTAAAATATTAATTGTTTCCGGATTACTCTCAACTCTACTTTTGTTATTTGGACCTACAATAACACAGTCATCATAATCTACAACACCTCGATCATTACCTTCTTTAGCAATGCTTCCAAAAGCAAGAATTAGAGGCTCAATTTCCCTCTCAAATTCGATTTCACACTTGCCGATTCTATCTCCACATATAGTAGTGGTCAAAATTCTCTTATGCGATCGAACATATAACAAATAAGGTGCTTGTCTTTCATTATATATGTCGGCTTCCTATTTTCACAAATATTGGTCAAATAACTTAACTTCAACTTCGTTGTATTATTTCCCACCATCATCTCTGCGCATAACTCATCAATCAGTTGCTGGTATGTCAGACTAACCGGAGGACATAAGAAAAATACTCTCTGGTTTTTCTGAATTCTACCAACCCATTCAGATTCTCCATTTGGGTTTTTTCCCATTTACCATCATACAAAAAATAAATCAGTGTGATTTTCTCATCCACTGTATCCATTACACTTGTAACAAAAACATAAAAAGATGGGTAAATTCTGTGACACACTGCGACCGTGCGACTCGATGAGACTCTGTGACCCAATGCGACCGTGCGACCCTTGTACCTCTGCGACCCTTGTACCCCTGCAACCCTCTGACACCTCTGCGACCCTTGTACCCCTTTGCAACCCTTGTACCCCTCTGTCACCCTTGTACCTCTGCGACCCTTTTACCCCTTTGTGACCCTTGTACCTCTGCGACCCTTGTACCCCTGCTACCCTTTGAACCCTTTGCGACCCCTTTCCCATGCGACCCTTGGACCCCTGCGACCCTTTGACCCCTTTGCGATCCCTTTACCTCTGCGACCCTTGGACCCTTGCGACGACCTTTGATCCCTTTGACCCCTCGATGAGACTCTATGACCCAATGTGGCCGTACAACTATGTGACCCAGTCACTAATTGCGATTATTTGACATTTCAATATATATGACTCGTTTAGACTCGTTTTCAATAAACGAGTCTTATATTGACCCCGTGCTTCATAACTCACAAAAGAAACAAGAAAAACATAAGAGAAACATGAAAAATGCGCTATACATACCTAGTTTTTCTGCGATACGTCTTTAATTGCAAGCTTCTTTGTTGACAACAAACGATTTCAACCTATTGGAAGCGAATCTGATCCTAATTTCAAGCTACTCTCGCTGAATCTGTTGTGGTGTGGGAGAACAATAATTTTCGCGCCACAGGAGAGAGAGAGAAATAGAGGTGCTCTGGAGGAGAGAGAAAAATTGTCGATAAGGGTAATATGAGATTATCAATATTTTAAGGGTAGATTTGAAGTTGAAACTTTTTTTAGAGAATGGTATTTTTGAAGCACTTTAACCCTATAAAAATATTTTTTGAAGTTACGGGTTTTGATATATTATATTAGAAATTTCAATAAGATATTTCAAGCAAAAAAATATTTAAATTAAAAATTGAGAAATTATGCTTTAAATTTAGAATATGATTTGAGTACTAAATAATCAGTTTCTATTTTTCCGAATTGTAGAATCAAACTTCAAATCATGAAAGCCAATAATGCATAATAAAATATATATATATATAATTATATATAGGAGTTTATATATATATATATTAATGCATAATAAAAATAGAAAGTGAGGGCCCATGAACATGAATTTCTAATATGTCATAGTCAATATGAGAATTAGGTTTTTATTTTTATTTAGTTAATTTAAAAATAAATGAAAAAATTAGTTGGATCAACTTTGGTTGTATTCTCTTATCGTTCATTTTCCTACCAAACTATTTCTACTCGAATGTATGGCTGTATATATAATGTCAAAACTATACATATTTTATACCTTGTATACTATTTTTTCAAATAATTTGAAGATAATATCTTATTTCTTTTAATTTTGTAGGTGCAATTTGCATACGATAATTTGACACTTATATCATAAGGAAAATTCCATTTTTGTGGCGTGGCATGCATGGTATTTTTGAAAAATAATTTTTAGAAAAGATACGTATAATTATATGAGTAGTAATGTCTAAACTTTCACGTATATCATATTTTTATGTTTATATTCCCATAATATATATTTTTGAAATAAAACATCAAAATTCAACATTATAATATTTTTATAATTTAATTATTATATATTAGGTATTGTGACAGAGTTCATTCTAATATTTAAATTAGATATTTTATTTCGAAATGTATTATAAATTGATATTTTAATATCATAATATCATCATTTATATATTTATCTGAAAATTTAATTATAAATCGTAAATTGTAAATAAATATTTGTATCTCTATATCATTTATAATAAATAATAACTAATAATTTATAATATATTCCTTTCTTATTTATTACAAACATATGTGAACGATTATTGTATATTTTTTTATCTTCTACCCGAAATTTATGATTACATACCTATATTTCTATTTTATAGAAAAACTATGGTATATATATATATATATTAAGAAACTCGTTAAAAAACTCTCTATAAATAACAAATGCTAATAATTGGATCGGATTGGGAATACGATTTTTCTGTTTAAGCGCCAAAAAATATCACGCGCTTTTTAACCGCGTCGACACACTTGCCACAGATTTCCCCTTTCAGAATATGACGCGTGTCATATACTCGACATGCACTGACTTGGCACTATTTCCGACCACTGCCAAGTGCATATATATAAATTATATGTATAGTTTTTATAGTAAAACTAAGATTTTTTGGAAGATGTAAAAGATAGTTAGGATAGATTGAGCTCGATCGATTAGTTTGTGCTTAATTCCATAAATATATGAATTATGAATTGTTTTTTGTTTTAAGAATTAAAATCAATATACCTTATATTTTTATTTGAAAAATACAAATTTGTAATACAACTTTAAATAAAATATATGTTTAAAAATTAAAATAAATTCTTTTGTAATAGATTATAAATACACTGATTATATTTGAATTATTCAAAATCAAAACATAATCTATAATATATTTTAAAATAAAAAATCAAATTAACATTTGAATACGATAATGGAATAATTTATATATTTCTATGTATTTAAAAAGCCCACATAAATACGTAGATAATAATGATTTACATGAAAAGAATGGATATCCATTTCAATGAATGCTAATTTACTAAGTTTAGGAAATGACTAAATGACCATATATATAAAAAAAAGAATCCAAAAGAATCTATAAATCTATAAATACATGTAAATAAATGAAATATTAAGACAAAAATCCAAGGGAGTTGCTTCGACGTCATAATAAATCTCCTTTGCATTTGTATTGATTGCTATGGAAGCAAAAACTACCCGATAGATCAAATCACATATCCCCCGTAGATCAAAGAAATAAAGGCGAGCCCTTTTTTCCCCTCCAATTTTTCTTACTGATACTTTGTTTGTTTTCTCCGTAAAGGCGAAGATGTTCTTCACTTTGATTAATTTTTGTCTGTGGCCAAATCATTTCTCTCTATCTCTCTGAAAAAGCAATCAGCTTTCTCTCTCTACATTTCTGGGTTTTTCTTTTCAGTGGTCGTGGCAATCGTGTGTTTCAGATTCTTGCTGATTTTGAGTCAGAGAGAGAGAGAGAGAGAGAGAGAGAGAGAGATTTCTGCGGTTTTCTAATTGGGAGGATGTGGAGATCGTGAATGGCAGAATCTTGTTAAGGTTTGATCAGAGAGAGAGAAAGAGAGAGAGATGGGAGGATGCGTGTCAACCCCGAAGAACTGCGTGGGAGGGAAGTTGAAATTGAAGACAATTAAGAGAAGAAGGACACGAAAAAGACGGAAGCTTCAGAAGAAGAGAGTTGTGTCCTCTCGCTCCTCTGACGGATCTTTCGACAACAACAACAACTTCGATCATCATCATCATCATCATCATCTCTCTTCTTCCCTCTCCAATTCCACTTTCTTAGGTCTCTCTCTCTATCTCTCTGTGTGTGTGTGTTTCTCCCTGCTATTCTGTTTGAAAGCTTTATTTTTTTCCTCTGGGTTTGTCAGCATTTGATCGATTAGCTCGAATTCGATGTCTGAGTTACTTACTATGACAGATTTGCTTCGTGGGTTTTCCCTTTTTGGTTGCAGTTTTTAAGGTTGTCCTTTTGATTACAATGCCAAGGATAGATCTTGACTCATGTACTTTTCCTCAGGCATTTGATAGATTTCTTCGTCTTTAATTGCGTCAGTGTTTATGTTTAATCGATCGTTATGATGGGATATGTCTTGTATGTCGTTTCTGTTCCAATCTTTGACCTAATGGCATTTAGTCGTCTTTGCTTTTAGTTAAGTATTTGAATGTTTTGGATTAGGTTTTGATAAAAAAGTGGATTCTTTCTTGTGCTAATATATGTCTATTATTGTTGGGAAGTTAATAGAAAAAGTCTTTAATGTTTATCTGTCTGATACTTTTCCAAGAAACTTTCTTGTCATTTTACAAATGAAACATTATCAATGATGAGCACTAAGTTCCAAAAAATGAGGAAATTTCCATGATTTTGTAACTTAGTTGATGCTTCAAAGGACCCATTTTTATGTGAATTTTCAACATCAAGCTGAGTTCGTATAATCTGATCACCAGCAGGCATAGACGAAGCATGGTTTGATTCCAATCTCGCCTTTGAAACCGATTGCGAAGATGATTTTCAGAGTGTTCAAGAAGGTAGATTCCATAATTCATATTGAATTCATCTTTGGAGCAAGGTAATAATGCACTATACTCATCTCTCTTGTGCCTTTAGATGCATTATCGATGAACGGAACTGAGCATGTGTCAGTCTCGAGTATGTCATCCATAAAAGACTCTAATTGCCAATCCTCAAACCCCGATGATGCCTTAAACGAGGCAAAACAGCCTGTTTTCATTGATGAGATATCTTCGTCTATGGATGAAAGTTCGAGGAAGGATGAAGGATTATTGGAGAACTGTGGGATTCTTCCAAGCAATTGTTTGGCTTGTTTACATCCAACTGTTCCTTCTGTTGAAAAGAGAAGGTCTTTGAGCTCTAGCCCTCCCAATACAAGAAAGAAAGCTGTTTCGAAACTATCTTTCAAGGGTAAAGAAGGACAGGCTACCATTGCTTTGTGTAAGTATTGACGAATAAGTTCTTCGGTGTATATTTTCATTTCGTTGATGAAATAACTTGATCAAAGTGGCAATAACTTACGTGAGTCTTTTAAATTGTTTCAGTATCTTCAAAAATGCAGCTGCAAAGACCTATCGCGGGTTCTCAGGTTCCATTCTGTCCTATAGAGAAGGCAATGCTTGATTGTTGGTCAGCCATTGAGCCAAGTAGTTTTCGGGTTCGTGGCAAAACTTATATCAGGTAACACAATCCAAATGATCAAGTAAATGTTAGTTGGGCCAAACGAATTCTTTAAATGAAATTATAAAATTGTACTCAGTGCGTAGTGAGACTACTGGATCCGAGAAAATTCACTGGAGGTTAATGTTCGATCTAACAATAAGATTATTTGAATTGAGGATTTCCTCTGGATGAATTTGGAGGTCGAGCAATTTTATTGGGAGTCGGTACTCGAACGAGTAGTATGACTTCTCGACCTAAGCATTTTGTCTGGAACGATGTGCTCGACCTGAGCAGTGTGACTGCTTGATCGAGCACTCGACCAGATGAATGTATCGAGCTTCGAAATTATTAAGTTCTAAATGGGTCAAAATAGTTTTCCCATTAAAGTAGGCACATGAGTTAATTCTCATTTATATGGTGCGACCTTCACAAATTATCTTTCGTATTAACTTAGGCTTTCGTCCAAAATTTTCTAAAGGAAATGGCATTTACATTGGCAGGGATAAGAAGAAAGAGCTTGCACCAAATTCTGCCGCGTATAATCCTTTTGGCGTCGATGTATTCTTATCACAACGTAAAATAAACCATATAGCACAATACGTGGAACTTCCTGTTATTAACAACGTAGGGAAGATCCCGCCTATTCTCGTTGTAAATGTGCAGGTATATCTAAACCTTGTGTCGATATTCGATTGATTTGTTTTTCTTATAAAACCTCATAGTCTTGTTAGCGGTTTTTTGTTATCGTTCTCCTGATTCGTGTCTGGTTTTTAAGGTTAATTTTGTTCTTTGTTCTGTCCTGTTTACTCTTGGAACAGATTCCTTTATATTCAGCAGCAATCTTTCAAGGAGAAACTGATGGAGAAGGAATGAGTTTTGTTTTATACTTTAAACTTTCAGAAAATTATTCAAAGGAACTTCCTCCTCATTTTCAAGAAGGCATTCGTGTACGTTTTGAGTGATTTTTATTTTCGGGCAATCTTTCATCGTATATGAACATTATTGTTTCATGATCATCTCGTGTTGAATCTGTTGCTTTCATGTGGTTTTGAATTTACAGAAATTAATAGACGATGAGGTTGAGAAAGTTAAAAGTTTCCCAATGGACACATCCTTGCCATTTAGAGAAAGGCTGAAGATATTGGGGCGGGTTTCGAATGTTGATGACCTTCAGCTGAGTGGCCCGGAGAAAAAACTCATGCAAGCTTATAACGAAAAGCCTGTCCTTTCACGTCCGCAGCACGAGTTCTTTATAGTAAGTCTTTTTGATTTCACAACCCAAATCTTCTTGAATTTCAGACATTAAAGCAATCCGTTGCGTTCTTTTGCTTTTCCCCTCTTCCCTCTTTCCGTTCCCTCACGAGCAAATTGAAAATCGTTTTATGCAGGGCAAAAATTACTTTGAGATTGATATTGATATGCACAGATTTAGTTACATCTCCAGGAAGGGGTTTGAAGCATTCTTAGATAGACTTAAACTCTGTGTTCTTGATGTTGGCCTCACAATTCAGGTACAAGACTAAGATCTCTTTCGGTCTTCTTCCAACGAACCGTTTATTTCAAGTTGGCCGTTTAGCCACGCCCTTTTGGTAATCCTATATCTAATAGGTCTCTTTCCGATGTGGGATTCCTAATACCATGACGAGTTAAATAGATTTCTAAATCAAAACCAATTGACAACGAGTGGTTTTGCTCTATAGCTTTTGTATATTATATTAGGTCTTATTTTCTTTTCAATGTGAGATTCCTAACAGTATTCTCGTTGTTTGTGTCTCGAACAGGGGAGCAAAGCCGAGGAGCTCCCGGAGCAAATTCTATGTTGTATTCGATTAAACGGGATCGACTACATGAACTACCATCAGTTAGCTGTAAATCAAGAATTCCTTTGACAACAGTTTCTTTGCGGTGAAACAATCTAAAGCATCAATTGAATTTGATAAGACAAGTCTAAATCTTAGACCATGAGGTGAAAATGAGATCAGAATTCACAGTTGTAACAATCAGTTAATGACATAAGGGTTTAGGGTCCAATTTGAATCTTTCTCAAGCTCAAAGTAACTTTCCAGGAAATCTCGGTAAGCCTTCTGTGGAAAATCACTTTCTTGAATATTTCGAAAAAGATCGGAATCTTTTGGTTGTCTCCTAACTGCGACGAGCTAGTGGTTTAGGAAAACTATTGTTTTTCACATTATTAGGTCACATTTCATAATGTCTATGGCTCTCACCGGTGAAGTCGCAGTCATAGTCTTCCGCAAACGCGGCGATTGCGTTTTCTGGCAACTGCAAGCGACATTAAAACCAAATGGTGGAATCGCAGTCGTCTGCAAACGCGACGAAACGCAGAATTTAAAAATTCGGAATTATGTTGCGTTACGTTTGCGTTTCGATGTGTTTTGAATAAAATTACAAAAATACCCTTCTATTATAATTTATATGAATTGTAAATATATATATATATATATGCGTATATTTTGGATAATAAGCGAATGAGAATTTCTCCAAACCATGATCTGCATAAGATATGATAATGTTGTTCGATGATGAAACATCCTTTGATGTGATACACATGATAATAGTTGTTGATTTACCAAGGATGAATCACAATATCAACAAAGTAACATATGAAAATAGTTTTAGTGTGTCCCCATCCATTTTCAGTGAACATACACCATCTATTTAGTTGATATTTGTATAGTAATAGGACCCGCTCGATGCACAGAGTTTTATCAAATTTTAATTATATAATTGAAATTTATATATAAAAAATGAATCATTATATAGAAAGACAAAAATTAAATGTGATGGTATATTTTCTATAACATTTTACGAAAAATATAAATATTTTGTCTTTCTTTAAAATATTAATAAATCACCATCTATTTAGTTAATATAAATATTTTGTCTATTTTGTCTTTACGAAAAATATAACATTAATTACCATTCATAAATCACCATCTATTTAGTTAATATAAATATTTCACTACAAGAAAAAGGTTTTAGGAACCGAAAAATCAGTTCCCAATCCGTCCCTAAACCAGTTTAGAGACGGATTAGAGACGACCAGTGGTAGTATCCAATCGCGCGACTCTAATTTTTTTCAGTCTCCAATCCGTTACTAATTAGGGACGGAAATTTTAGTCCCCAATCCGTCCCTAATTAGGGACCGGAAAGGTAGTCCCCAATCGGTCCCAGGATTTGGAAACAGACAACAAACCGTCTCCAAATTTGGAAACGGCTCGGGCCGTTTCCAATGTTTTTTTCAAAATAAAAAAAATTAAAATTTTTAAATTTAATCAATTACATTAAAAGATAAATATTAGTATTCATTACATTCTGATTACATATTTTTAAAAGTTCGATTACATTACATTCCGATTACATATTTTTAAAAGTTCGATTACATTACATTCCGATTACATATTTTTAAAAGTTCGATTACATTACATTCCGATTACATAT
>CM071864.1:7253393-7280228 GCA_036759665.1 Gynandropsis gynandra
GGTCTCGTTGGTTTGAAGGTGATGCTTTTTAAATGTCAATGGTTTGACCCAACCGTAGGACGTGGAATACGAGAAAACCGTTGGGGAGGAATTGATGTCAACCCGGCACGACAATATGGTAAGTATGATCCATTCATCACAATAGATCAAGCAGATCAAGTATGTTACGTGCAATATCCAACAACATTGAAACGTCGAAGAGAGGAGTGGTGGGCCGTAGTAAAGATCAAGCCACGAGGGATCATAAGTTCTGATGATAAAGAAGATGCATTGCAACCCGATCATCCGCAACCGATTCGCTTAATTGATACAAATCGCGAGGAGATTCTTGCGAGAAATGACATAGATGGATAACTCATACGCGATTATGAAGACGTTGAACTGGAAGACGCTGAAGATGAAAACAGCGATGAATTCAATGAACAAGAAAAGGAAGACTCACCCATCGATGAATCTACTGAAGAAGAAATTTAAATACAATAATGTCTATTATGTGTAATAAATGTAGACGATGTGATGTAATTGAATTTTTACGTTCATAATGTGTAATCGAACAATCGAAATGTTAATACAATCGAATAGGTTATGTAAAAGATGTATTAAAACATAGAACTATCTAATACCAACGGGCATCCGTTGCAAACCAAGATGGGCAACAGAAGCGGTCTTCAGCAAAATGATTCAGCATTGGGAGTCCGCAGATTTCAAGGCCAAGAGCGAGAAGGCCAAAAAAATGTCGCTACACTGAGAAGGTTCCCGAAGATGGTTCGCATCGCCATACTTCGGGATCAAAATCCTTCCCGAAACGAAGAAAAGGATTGGTAAAATTTTCTTTATTTAAATTTTTTGTTTATTTAAATATTTATCTAACTACATTTATTTTATATTGTAGATGCAACGGATAGGAAGAGAACCGACTCTTCTTAAGCTGATATTAGAAACCCATGCCAAGAAGAAGCCAGTTTTCGGGAAAAAGGCCGACGAACCCGAACTCGTCGATCCTAGAGCGGAGCAAACCGTGAGAGCTGTGATGGAGAAGATCACACAACAATCTCAAGCTTGCGGTTCAAGCCCCGACGAACTCAGTCCTTTACAAAAGGACAAAATTTATTTAGAGGTAAAAGTTTATTATTTTATTTCTCGATTATTAATAAAATAATTTGTGAAAATCTAACGTTACTTTTGTTTTTCTTGTAGTCGATGAGACCGTATAAGGGACGTCTATACGGTCTCGGGGCGCTTTAAAAGGATATCGTCGAGGACGCCATGACGGTACCTCCCGTAGTGCAAGAGAGTTTCATGCAACAACGACATAACCAGGAGCTCGAAGCCAAAGTTCAGCACTTGGAGAATATCATCGAGTTGATGGGGCAAGGGAGGGGATCAACATCACAGCCAGAACCGGGTCCCGATTCAGATCCAACGTCATCTCGAGGTGATGGCGATCACAGAGTCGATATCGACCCAGCCGATTTAAACGAAATGTAATAGGATAGATTAACGTAGTTTTAGTTTTAGTTTTTTGTGAACAATTTAATATTTTAATTAAAAAAATTTTATTTTAAAAATATTTTTAATTTTTAAAAATTTATTTTTTTTTTTTTTTGCCCGTTGGAAAATCTAACGGCATCCATTTGCACTCTATTTCCCGCCAAATGTTAATGAACGTCCGTTGCGCTTTCCCGCCACTTTGCAACGACGTCCGTTGCTCTTTCCTGCCACTTTGCAACGGATGCCCATTGGTAATCTAAATTCCCGCTCATCTTCTCCGCGTAAATAGCAACGGATGCCCGTTGGAAGGCTGATTTCCCGCTCATTTTCCCCGCGTGAATGGCAACAGACGTCCGTCGAAAGTTGTAGCGGACGCCCGTTGCCCTTTTCCAACGGCCCTCCGTTGCAACTTTGCAACGGTCATCCGTTACAAAGTTTTCCAACGGACGTCCACCATTTTTCCAACGTGTCTTCCGTTGAAATTTCCGTTACAATGTTGCAACATATATTATCCGTTGGAAGACCGTTGCGAATTGCAACGGATCCGAATTTCCAACGACCGATTTCCAACGGACGGAAATCCGTCTTTCCAACGGAATTTAGGCATTTTCCAACGGATATGTCCGTTGGAAAATGTATGTTTTTTTTATAGTAGAAGGATTTTTCCTCAAATCTAGTCCTTCAGCTACATCAAAACGAGCCAAGTCAGAATGATGAAGAATGGAACTTGTAATGTGCTTGACGGGGAACGTATGTTGTGATTTGTGACATTTGTTCGTCCACTGGTTTCTAGGTGCCATTTCTATTTTCACTTCTAGCCCCTCCTCTCGTGGTTCTTTCTTCGGAAATCCTTCGTTTGGACCCTACAACGGCTTATGAAAAACACTTTAAAATGAATAAATTAATGCGTTAGCTAGTATCACCTCTTTGTGCACGAGCACATTCATTGGTTGAACGTAACAAAGAATGCCAAATTGATTTCACTCGCTCTCATGGAAAGGAAATTCTTTCTCATAGGTTTTCTCTCTAAGTTCTGTTTCTTGGTTTCTCTCAAGACATCACCATTTTCTGAGCTACCTCATGGTCACTCTTTCTCTCACGTCATTTAGGAGTAGTTGATCTTTGTAGGCTTTCTTGGATGTGAGGAGTGCTAACCGGACTTGCTGCTCCTTGAATTTTAATGTGTATTTGTTGCTGAAGCCGTTGTGTTGAGCTTGTGTGTCCAACAATAGTTGCCTAGCTTGCATCGGTAAAACGTCACATAGAACATTATCTTTATACTTGTCAATAATGAATGAATATTTACCTGTTGATGTACCTTAGTCCCTTCATTTTCGTTTAACCATTGAAATTTGTACGCTTCGGATGCTTTGTGGTGATGAGTCCTAGCTTATCAATAAGCATAGTGCTTGCCACGTTCATGCAACTCCCACCATCTATGATGATGTTACATACCTTCTCTTTGACATGTCCCTGTATATAGTTTTTTCTGTTTCTCTTTCACATCTTCTATACCATGTAGGTTAAGGACTTGCCGCACAACCAGCAATTCACCCTTTGTGGCTTCATACTCTCAACACTTTCAGCTGACTCCGCAACTTTGTTTCCATATCCTCATCTGTTGTTGTATCATATCCTCATGTACAACCATATCCCTCTTGTTCGGACAGGCATTGGCGTTACGTACAAATCCTTGGCATTTAAAGTATATAATGTTTCGATTATGTATAGGGGTTTCATGGGTACCTTGGATTTTTTGTTTTGTTTCATCGGGTTTTGGATCGAATTTGCTGTTAGTGTATGACCTCTCATGCTCATAAATTTCCCCTCCTATGCGTTTGAGTTGCCTTTCGATCTTGGTAGCCAAGTGAAGAACTTTCTCTATATTCACGTAGTGATGTGTTTCTACGCGCTCTTGGATATCAGAATTAAGTATGCCTAAAATTATACATGGTAGCCTCGCGATCCTCTAAGATATTGGCGCGTTTAATGAGGAAGTCCATCTCTTTTTAGTATTCTTCCACACTCCTACTACATTGTAATAAATGTCTCAAATGTTGGCTGACCTCTCGATAATGGTGAGAAGGTACAAACTCGATATCTCATGATGGTACATATCTCGTTCCACGTGGTGATTGCATGCTCTCCAAGACGACTTCGAGAATATGTGAGTTGATCCCTCAATGTCAATGCGTAGTCGCTACACTTGGTTGTTGTCAGTTTCACCTTCTTGAGTTCGGAGTAACGATGGCACTCAAAAACTATCTCTTTCTTCCATTCACATTCCAAGCTTCAAGATCACTCATCCTGATGAACGTAGGAATCTCCATCTTGAAGCTGTTGATATTATCATCTACTAGATTTCTTGCGTGTTTATTGTTTTTCATGTGATTATCATACCCTCTGTCAAGCACATCAGAATACTCGTTTTCATCCAATCTATAAGGTAAGGATGACGAGCTACATTTTGCCTTCTACGTGGTTGTTCCAGTTAATTACCATGTGTTACTTACTCCACTCGTTCAAGTCGTTGGTTGATAGTAGTGATCTCTTGCCTCATATGCCTGAATTCATCTATCAACAACTACATCAAGGCATCTTTCTCATTCATAAGGTGATTCATCGTGTTGACTCTCGGTGCTAGACATTCAAAATTCAAAACATAAAATATGAAAGAAAAAGAATATGAACAAACCTCATAATCTCTCAGAAGAGTGTTTCGCTCAATTTCTCTCGCCCACTCGTCTGTCTCTTTTCCTTAACTTCTCCTCTTTGATTTAGTTCAAAACTCAATAATAAAATTGAATTTAATTCATGGCGCTCAAACTAAATCTTGCTACTACAAGTGTGTAACGTTGACAGTTAAGTGAAATTTTCTAATTTGTGATACTGTTATATCTATTAAAGACTCTTTCTATTTCTATCATGGGGATTATTTACTCTTTCCTTTCCTTTTCTTTTTTGGTTTTCCTTTTCTTTTATTCTTCCTTTTTTGTGTTTATTCCTTTTGTTCTTTCTTCCTTTTTTGTCTTTTTCTTAGTGTTTTTTCCTTTTTCTTTTCTTCTTATTTTGTTTTCAGAAATGACAAAAAAAACTAAAACAAATGAAACATAATCAAACTAAAAAATGACTAGAATAAAAAATGAAATAAAACTGGATAGGCTAACACAAGAAACTGGGCTCTGATACCACTTGATATGATCCTAAATCCACGTTCTATTGTTAGGTGGATAGAATAGTAATAAAAACCATTAGCAACCCAATAGAAAACCCAAAAGTTTATCTTACCAAAGAAAGGACATCCAAAACCCAGATCAAAACCCAACTAGAGAACCTCAAACATCGCGAATGACACTACAACACCTGTGATTTAGTGTTATAAGTCAACAAATAACTCAAAATCTCCCCAAGAGTTTGATAGCTAAAAAACTAGGATTATCAATTAAAAATACAATTTTATTGATTAAAAATTTGGTAATAATGTCATACAAAGAGTCTTCTAGTATATGAAGCAAACAATAATGGAAACTTAAAAAAATTAGACAACTTAACTAAACTTGACTAAAATTTTCGGTCTAGCAGTATAATTGATATGTCGAGTGTCGTTTAAGTCTTAACTATAAATTCAAAAAACTATAATATGTTCAGTAGAGCAGCACAATGCTCGGGGTAGCTCTCTAATCCTCGGTCGAGTTCTTTAATATTCGAGCCAAGCAGTCAATCCTTTCACATGCTCTATTGGTCTAGAGAGTTCGCTTGGGTCGAGCTCTCTTCTACTCAGGCTATCGGTCGTCTCTTGTTCAGTGGGTTTGCTCAGGTCGAGCGCATCCCTGTTCGAGGCCGAGAACCTTTAGCTCCTTTATTTTATTGCTTCTCTCAGTTTTTTCTCCTTGTATGTGGACTTTGTAGTCTTGGCTCAGCTCTTCTTGACGTCTTTTTCTACCCATGGATTGTTCTTCCATGTCTGTTTGAGTGTGTGTATCCCTCAGTTCCTTTGCTCTAATCCTCGTGATCGACCCTTGTATGATCTATGGTAGAGCTATGACTAGGTTCTCATCAATTCGTTTCTTTTTTCAAAAAAGCCACGATTAAACGTACATAGAGTAACTAGATAATAGGACATTATTTTTCTCTTGTATAACCTTTTTAAGGTTTGATGTATGAGAATAACAAATCAATTTATTTCAAATTGATTTTAGTTTAAAATGTTTTCAAAATGACATCATTTTAGTAAAACAATCAAGTTTGAATCCGTTTGCTTGTCACATGATGTCTAACTAGTTAGCAACCATTCAAATCAATGGTCGCCTCCATGAATAAATAAAATTTTTCTTTAAGAGAGCTATTACCACAAATACATTTATATTTCACCTCAAAATTAAGAACAAATTAGGAAAACATTTACCTTTCGACTCTAATCTATCTCAAAATTAGATATGAATAATAATCATGTTTTGTCATATGTTTTTATTCCATTCTAAATTTAAGAACAAAATACATGTAATTTTTTTTAAAAAATAGGAACACATCTTAATCATCTTTCCATAAGCACTAAAAAGACAAATGTCTGAAAATATTTTTGGATATTATATATTAAAAAATTTTCATTCTTAAATTAATGATTATTAGTAGATTAATAAAGATAATAAAACGAGATATTTTGATTGTGATGATGCAAGGCAGAGTCAATTTCATGGGATAAACATTGGGTAATTGGCGTAGGCAATAAAAATCACATTGGATATCATCGTAAACACATGTTGAGAAATACATCACGCCATAATGTAAGGATATTTAGGGTTATATATTTACATTATATTATTAACCAAAACTAAAGTGATCTTATATTACAACAATATATGACTAAAGAATATAAATGTTATGAAATAAAAGTGTAGAAACCAATTCGTAATTTCTAATTTGTTGAGAGACCAAATTAGAAATAATAAAAAATATATTTTCTATAAATATATGAGTTGTGGTCCCCAATAGACATACATAAAAAATTCGGTTTTATATTTGCGAGAAATAAAAAGTCTCTCTTTTATCGCTAAATTAGAAGAATCCATCCCGAGTCTCTTCGAAATACTCGATGGATCAAGGTATGCGTCCGCAAGTCCTGCAAATTTTAATTATACAATTGATATCAAAACATGTAGAATTAAATACTTTTATTATTTTCCGTGAGTTTTTTTCATGTTGTTTTATTTTGTTTTCAATATGGATTAATATAAATCATTTTTGTTTTCTTTTGCGGAAAAAAATCAACTGAAATGCATAAAATCAAGGTAACAAAGTGTTTTATCAAAATAGACGACCCAATGAACTGTGTTCTAAATGTGATAGATTCAAAATTTGTAACAGAGATCGATCAAGAATAGTTTTTTTGTTTGTTTGTAAGGTGAATTCGAGGACACCAATCTCCAAATAATGTCAATATTATTCCATAAGATTTATGTACAGTTCATGTTGGTTTATGTAGACCCAATGTTAACAACTCATAACTCCTCTATAACGATAATAACACTAGTTCAAGAAATAGAGCCAAGATTCGATCCCAAGGCTTTAACCACATTTGTCGGCAATTCATGTGTTTCTTTTATGCCCACTGCTTCCTTAAGTTGTGAAATATGGAAAACTGAGTGAATTAAAAAACCTTTAGGTAAAGCCAATTTGTATGTCATCTTTCCAACTCTTTGAACTAATTCATAGGGTCCATAATATCTAACAACCAACTTCATATTCGGGCGTGTGACCAAGGTCTTTTGTCTATAAGGCCTAAACTTCACGTATACCCAACTCCAACCTTAAAATCCAATTATATGTGTTTCTTTTCAGCATGATTCTTCATTCTCTATTGATTCTTGTTTAGGTTAACCTTAACGATTTCCAGAACTTCCTCTCTTCCCCTTAGTAGTTCCTCCAAACTCCTATAATTGGTTGGAACTTCAAAAAGCTGATCAACTTAGGGGTTTCCCTTCCATAAAGGACCATGAACGATGTAGTTAGTAAAGATGAATTGAATGAAGTTCTGTATACATAATCCGCCCAAGTAAGCCACATGACTCACGTCTTGAGTTTATCTCCTACAAAATCTATTTAAAACCTCAGTTTGTCATCATTTTAAGGATGTTAGGCTGAACTGTAATTCAAAATGGTTCCTTGAACATTAAAGAGTGACTTCCAAAAATCACTTAGGAATATCCTAGGCGGTCTGATATGATCTTATCTAGAAAACCATGCAGTCTTACAATCTCCTTGATGAATACATTAGCAAATTGGGTTGTAGTAAAAAGGTGTTTCAGTGGAATAAAATGCCTATACTTGTTTAATTTATCAAACACAACCAAGATACAATTATATCCACGAGACTTAGGCAATCCCTCGATGAAGTCTTAATTGATTTCAGACCACACTTTCTCGGGTATGGATAGTGGTTGAAAGAGTCCAACTGGTAGTAATGTGAAATATTTGTTCCTCTGACACGCTTCACATTTCTCATAAATATAGTCTTGGATAGTCTGTATCAATCCCTTCCAATACACATTTGTAGTCGTCCTCTTATAAGTTTGAAGTAATCCTCAATATCCAACAAAAGGACTCGCATGGAAAGCCTTTAAAATGACATAAATGAAAGTTGAGTTTTGAGGCAAGACCAACTTCCCTTTCCTGTGCACAAATTACCCCACTAGAACATATCATGAATCTTCCATCCCTCCATTCCTCAATTTGTAAATGAGCTCAGTACACTTCTTATCCTCCCTCAACTGCATCCTCTATGCAGTATTATATCCAACATCCTAGAAGAAGTTTCTTGAACTCTCATCTTGCAGTTGAACCCTATGTGAAAGTGTATCAACCACCTTGTTCTCAACTCCTGAAGTGTATTGAATTTCAAAATCTAATCCAAATAGCCTTTTAGCCCATTTATGCTAATCTGTGGTGACAAACCTTTGTGCCAGAAAATATTTAAATGTCTTTTGATCCGCTTTTATTAAAAACCTTTGTCTTGTGATGTAGTGCCTCCATTTCTCAATAACCATGACTAAATCCAATAACTTCTTCTAATATAAAAATTTAAGCCTTCATCTTTGTAGAAACTCCTTGACTAAGAAAGGCCAATGTCCTCTTGTTTTGTGATAAAACTGCTTTAATCTCATTTTCAAAAGCATCAGTCTCAATGAAAAAGGTTTGTCCAAAGTCGGGGAATGCTAGAACTAGTACAATTGTTATGGCTTTTTCCAAAGATTCAAAAGCCTCTGTAAATTTCTCAGCCCATTTGAAACATTATTTCTTTAACAAATTTGTCAATGGCCTTGCAATCTTGCCATAGTTTCTGACAAACTTCCTATAATAACTTGTTAAACCTAAAATTCCTCTTGGTTCCGTTAAATTTTTTTGGAATATGCTACCATAACATGGCTTCTATTTTTCTAGAATTCACAGCTACACCCTTCTAACTGTTAATATGTCCAAGTAAGAGATCTCCATTTGTCTAAACTTGCATTTTTTGAAGTAAGCATAGAACCTATGTTCTCTTAGAGTCTCCAAGACTTTTCTCAAGTGTTGTGTATGTTCCTCCATATCTTGACTATAAACCAAGATATCATCAAAAAACAACAACACAAATTTTCTCAAGAACCATCTGAAAATTTCTTTCATGATAGACTAAAATGTGGCGCTGCATTGGACAACCCAAAGACAATCACCAAAAACTCATAATGGCCTTCATGTGTTCTACAGGATGTCTTGGGATTTTTGTCCTCCTTGATTATGATTTAATGATAGCTTGAGTGAAAACACAGCTGCCCTGTGGAACTCATCTAAAAGTTCATAAATGATTGGTATTTGGTACTGTAATCTTGTTTAAAGCCTTGTAATCCACATAGTCCTCCAACCTCCATCTTTCTTTTGTAACAACAAACTGGACCTGAGTAAGGAATAATGATAAGGCGTATAATCTGAGCATCCAACATCTCCTTCACTAACTTTTCCATTTTATTTTTCTATAAAAAATGACTGCGTGTATGGTTTGATATTCATAGGTTTAGCCTCCTTAACCAGTGTGATGGAGTGTTCTCGGTACCTATTTAGATTTAACCCTAACTTCTATTTAAACACCTCCTGATATTTAGCAAGAATGGACTAAATATGGGGCTGTAAAGGGTTGGCTTTAATCTCTCTTTTATCTTCAAACATCTCTGACAGTTCCAAATAAAACAAAATTGGCTCTTTGTGTATAACTTTTGAATGAATTTTTTTTAAAAAAAGAAGACTTCATTCCTTACCAAGCTTGATCTCTTTTCAGTTCCACTATCTTCTGGTTTTTGGGGAAAGTGATTTTGTGCATTTTCTAGTTTACCCTAGTTTCACCTATGGAAGACAACCATTTGTAACCAACGATTATGACTATGGTACCTCAAATAAAAAAGTAGGTACAATGATTTTCAATCCTTGTATAGTCAACTTCAAATCGTTCCACTTTTCTGAACTTGTAATGACAATACGATTTCCAATTAAAACACCAAACCCCTTGGTCTTGGTCTCCTGGAAATAACAATCCTCTACTTCTCCTTTCTACATTCTCACTAGCATAAAGAGATAAAGGTAGTAAAATAGACTTAAATCCACTAAAATTCTTATGGTTCCCATTATAAGGGCTCCTTCCTTGAGAGTAAGAACTTCCAAAACTATAGTTCTTGTTAAACCTCGCCTTAAATCTTCTATTTTTACGGTTTTGGATTTCGATGAGTATTTGATCTTGAATCCTCTACTTTAATCCATTAAGGAAAGCATATTCCAGAACATCGTTTGCTAGGTGAGAGTCCACAACAACCAGTTCTTCAGACCTTTGATGATATTCCTCCATGGAACCTGTCTACTTATATCTCATCATCTTTCGTAGAACAAATCCATCATATGTTCTCCTGAATCTTTTGCATAACCGGTTCTTGAAATCTTTCCATCCTCGCAGCACATAACAATATTGGATCCATCTCGGCCATGTTAATGCTCCATGTGATAATAAATCAATCCAATTCATATCTCATTATCATTTTTTATCATCACATCAAGAATACCACAAACATTTGATATTACTGTCCAAAGGCTTGATATTAATGTTGCACTTGGTATCTTGATTTATGTTTGTACAATTGTTTGATTATAATAGTTGATTGATTTTAATTGATCAAGTTAATCTTGTTGTGTATCTATCAACATTGATCAAGTTAATCAGTTAGTTCCAACTTTAAGGAATGGAAAATTAAGGTCAATAAAGTTTTGGGTGCATGGATTTGGACCTTGCATTAGAGATGGAGTCACATTAGTTCTCCTTTCGGATTCAATTTCTTCTAAAGAGAAGAAAACTTATAAAAAATAAGAATGCTCAACCGCGTTGATCTTCAAATCATTATTAGCACCATCTCAAAAAAAACTCTAGAGATACTCAAGTGCTCAATCGCAAAGATTTCTTGATTGAACTTGAAAAGCGTTTTGTACAATGAATTTGATTGAGAAACCGTGTCACATGTTCACAAATTATGAAAGACATTAAACGACCTATATTGTGACAAATAAGTCAGTTTTCTTATACTCTAACAACAAAAGGAGCTAAAAAAGTCAAAACATATCAATTTTGATTTCCTAGTTACAAAAGAAAGAGTTTAGAGTGGATATATTCCTATAAAGCACATTGGGACAAATTCCATGATAACAGACTCTCTTACTAAAGGTACTCGACCCAAAGTCTTTCATGAGAATATTGCTCAAACGGGTGTTTAATAATTTGAGGATTCTATCATTTTGCGGGAGTTTGATATCTATTTGTATTTTGTGTTTTATGTGATAAATTCTAATACATGTATATTTTCTGTTAAAAAATAAAACAACCTTTAGTTTATTTCACTCTATATAATAAGGTTGTTAAGTGCTCTTGCTTAAGTAAGACCAATTGAAAATCGACATGTGTAGATCAACCACATTCATGTGATTTTCATGTGATACATTCATAACAAGATTTTCGTCATTTACTCATATCGGATTAAGTGACCATGAAAGGTTTAATTACGAATAGTATAGTGAAAGTCATCATGATTCTATATTCGATGTAGTTAATGGAAGAAATTGTTGATACTTTATGGTTATGATGGTAACAATTGAGCTCATACAGTACATACATTTCTTCAGAACACATATGGGTAAGGGGACATTGTAAAGATTTTTGGGACCATATATGTATAATTGAAATATATGGTGTCATTATTATTATCCAATATTAAAGTGATCTGATATATTAACTTATGGTTAAAGAGTTTAATTGTTATGAAATAAAAGTGTAGAAACCAATTCGTAATGTCTAATTTGTTGAGAAACCAAATTAAAAATAATAATGAATTGTGATCCCAATGGACATATAGACAAAAACTCAAATTATATTCGTGAGAAACAAAAAGTCTCTCTTTTTTTGCTAATTGTCCATTGAAAAAATCAATCCCAAATTTCTTCGAAATATTCGATGGATCAAACCGCAAATTTCGCAAATTTTTAATTCTACACATAGACATTTAAAAGACGAAGAATAAATAAACACACATATTTATGGAAAAAAAGTCAATATTAACATTTCTAAAATGTGGTAAACATGGGGCAAGGAAAAAAGTCAACATTAAAATTTATGAAATTTAGAGAAAGTTTCTTGGTGTTATATAGATTATTACATCTCTTTTTGCATGAGATATTTGTTAATATAAATATATTTTCCAAAAATGAAACATCAAATTTGAGATGGTTGAAAGATTTTGTGTCCTCCAAATAAAAAATAAATAGTTTAAAAAATATTCTATTTTAACTAAAATATAGATTCAATATTTATTGTAATATCTAAATGAACACACATATTTATATTCAAATACAAAAAATAAATTCTTCAAGTAAATAAGATTTATGTTTTCTATAAACTTTTATTGTTCAATTTATGTTTAATAAATATATAGAAAAAATGCTATAATATTATATGTAATTATATCCTTAAATATCTCCGCGGTTCTTGAACACATATTTTCACCCTTATCCGTTACCCGAAACCTACCTTCTTCTCCTTCTATAAAACCGGTCTAAACCATTTCCGGTAACCGGAATTTTCTTCGTTCTTTTTCATCACCGGAAAAAATGGCGACCTCCGGCGAAGTGAAACTCCTGAGCATGTGGGCAAGCCCTTTCGCTATTAGAGCGATGATCGCTCTTAAGATCAAATCCGTCGAGTACGAACTCCACGAGGAGCTTCTCCCATCGAAGAGTGAGCTTCTTCTCGAATCGAACCCGGTTCACAAGAAGGTCCCGGTTCTGATACACGCCGGTAAACCGGTTATCGAGTCACTTATCATCGTTCAGTACATCGACGAGGTTTGGAGTTCATCTGGACCGTCCATTCTACCATCCGATCCGTACGATCGAGCCGTCGCTCGGTTCTGGGGTGCTTATATTGATGACAAGGTATTGAATCGTTCGGTTTTTGGCTTTGATCGATTTAGTCCATTTCCCAAACCGATTTAATTTGGTGATTATCATTCACCGGTTCAATCCAGTTTAACAATATATATGTGCATGGGTAAACCGTTTAGATATACCCCTTTGTTCACATTAATTTCACCGTTCATCCAAAAAGTTTATAAGATTTTGTATGAAAAATGTTTGTAAAACATCATATTAGTTTTAACGAAAATCACACACACTTATATATATATATAATTTGTAAACGATTAATACTATATTTATATAGTAAGAGTCATAAATTATTATATTATGATTAAATCAATTATAATGACTAAATCAAATAAATTTTTCTGTGAAATTGTATCCGAAATCATTATTACCGACAATATGATACTGATAAAATCCAATAAAATAATTGAAAAACAAATTTTAAGACGGAAAAAGGAGGTGTTATACTCATTGTGGTTGCATTAAAATGGTAAGACAATCGAGTTAATTCTTGAAATAAAATGACAACAGAAAGGGAAAAATTGGGAAGGATAACTATTCATGGATTATATCTTAAAGGTTGGATGTATATATTATCTAAAAAAATAAAGATTTCTTTAAGGATATTATTTGAAGAGGTGTGTAGCTTTAAATTGAAACAAAATGTTATATATATATATGTATATGAGAAAATATAAAATTTATTCCAAAATGTTAGATTTATATACAAACTAACGTTTTTCTTTTTTCTTATACCTTAACTATCATTTCTCAGTAATATATACCAATAGATATACACGTTAAATATTACATATACGTTTATGGTTAAATTTGTAAATAATCTTGTATTTTGAACTAGTTTGATTCTTTAAAATATATATACTTATGTCACTTTAGAATAAATTAATGTATTTTTATGATATATATATATATATATATATGGGTGATCTCATGTGTTGGGTGTAATGCTTTTGTGTGACATCAAAGTGGTTCACATCATTGAGAGAGATACTAACGACGGAGGAAGAAGAAGGAAAGAATGTGGCAATATCTCAAGTAGAAGAAGGATTAAAGCTTTTGGAGAAAGCATTTATAGAATGCAGCAAAGGAGGAAGGTTCTTCAATGGTGATAGAATTGGATACATAGATATAGCCCTCGGTTGCTTCTTGCCTTGGATTGCAGTCGTTGAACAAGCCATTGGATGTAGCCTTTTGGACAAAACATTGACTCCGGTTCTGTCTAAATGGGCTGACAGCTTTTGCAATGACCCTTTCGTTCAACCTTTCATGCCTGAGATTGAAAAGCTTTTTGAGTTCGCTAAGGTTCTTTTCCCTAAGCTCTCTTCTGTTTTGCCTAACTAAGACCATGGTCATTTGTATCATTGGATATTGTATTGTAGCTATGGATTTATTATATATATATATATATATATTATAGTAAGTTGTTCTGTATTGATTAGACATGAATTTTGCACTCATATATATATATATATATATAATATTGGTCAATCCTAAATTCTTGAATTAGTTTTTTTAGATTAATTAGATCTAAATTCATATTTGATATGGTATCAAAGTATGGTTCGTTACGATTTAAATATACCAAAATTGGATAATATATATACATATATAATAATGAGGTTTTTTCCTCTTCTTTGGTGAAGCCATATTACCAAGAGAGAGAGAATTTCCATTTAAATCTAATCTTAATACTAATAAATGAGAAGGTGACAATATATTTTATTTGAAAAAATTATTTACAAATTTTTTTAAAAATAAATTATAATTTCTTATGAATTAATCAAATTTAAGTTTCTAAATTTTGAAAAATATTAAAAATAATTAAGTTGCAAGGTCTTCGCTTCTGGTAATATATAAGTTATAAAAATTTGAATAAAACGTATTATTTTTATATCAATCTGTATCTGAATATAGAACCATATCAAGAATCAAAATCAAATAGAGACTCAAAATATTAATATTTAACGAAAACAACCAATACATTACACAAAATATAAATTAGGTAACAAAATATTTTATACAATGTATAAACACATATGGAACCATATCAAGTTAAACATATATTCGTTTTTTTATCTTCGCATTTTATATTTCTACTTATAAAAAAATTACATATATCAACCTCAGAAACCTAGAGTTTTTCAAAGATCTATAATTTGATATATTTTGTTGGTTTTTTTTCTTGCAAAGAGCAGCTAAACATGTGGGACAAGCAAGTGGAATAATACATGTGAAAAAATGTTGTTTACTCATCTGTTGTCTAAATATTTCTCCACTTTTAAGTTCATATTATTAGTTTGAGTTGAGTCATTCATATAGTTTGATTGTGCATAATTCCGCAGATTATACTTGTTGTAAATGAGATATTAGTAGAGATGACCATTAAGCAACTAAAATGACTATAAAACCTTAATTTTGATTCTATATGTGTATTGATCAACTCGAGTTTTGTTTTGAACCAGGAAATGTTATTGTTGGTGTAAAGATAAAATAACATTCAGACCTTTTTTCGTTTAGACCAACGTTTTCGGTGTATTACAATACTATGAGGTTATTCTCCATTTATCTTGGAAAATAGAAGAACTTAATGATCACATTGATGAAGAAAGTTTTGGCCTTTCGATTTCAATACCACTAATGTATCTTCAATTTTTTTTATTTCTTTCATTATTATATATATGAAGCGATTTTTCTCTACAATGGTAGTGGAAATGAATTCTTTATGTTAGCGTTTGGGGTTTTGTTCCTCCTAAACAAAACCACATATCTTATGATATCTCTACATCGTTCATTTTTTTAAAAATATTGAGAATGGAGATTAATGGACAAAGCAAAAGGGATCACTAACACCATAAACAAATTGGGATCGATGAAATCAATATATCATTTTGTTGGTTACTATAGTATCATGATCACACTTCTTTCATTATTATCAATTGGAAATCTACTTTTTTGTTGTTCAATACAATTGTTTCAGTTTTCACTAATCTATTTTGTATTTTCATGATTTTGTGTAAACTAGATTCATATCAATATTCATTTGTTTATTCTGATCAAATTCAATACTTTTACTATGTTGTTTCATCGTCTCTCTTACTCAGGAAAAGTGAATAGTTTAATTATATATTTCTATCTCTATTTGCAAATTATTGTTGCATCATTGTCTTTGTGTCTACTTCAAAAATTGTTGTCTTTTCCAAGATTTATTCTTGTAAATGATTCAAGACATATGGTAAAAAATGTTCAATCACTCGATTAGATTTGTTATATCATTCCAGGTTAGAAATTTGGATATTCTTTTTTATTTATGAATTTAATATTATTCTTTAACAAATATATGTATGTACTATCTCATAGTAAAATATTTATTTATTGTATTTTTATAATCATATTAATATTTTAATCATGACACAACCACCACCAACACATGTAATGAGACATAAAATAAGAAGAAAATAATTCAAATCCAATTTATTAATATTAAGATTATATATAAGTATGTAGTTACTTATATCATTAACATCCTAATATTGATCGTAAATTTAATTTAATTTTGCAAAAATCTTAAATACACTACAAAAAAACGATAAATTAATTATATTACATTTTAATGTTCTATTATTTTAGAATAAATAAATAATCATATATAAATAAAATTAAAATTTTTCCATTTTTAAAAGCTCGCACATCCCTTTTGAATGATTTCATTCACACTGATCTGATTTTGTTTGCTATCTGGTTCAAAATTTCCGATTTCATTTCTAAAGTATTTTCTAATGGTTTCAAGCTCAAAATTAGTCAAAAGCCTTGGAGTTATAGAAGAATTTTTCTTTAGCATTTACTTTGAAGTACAGAACCTACATTGATCAAGGTTGTAAAATCATCACTGATGCTTGCTTACGAGGTTTACGTTGTTGGTTCTATTTTTGCAGTGAAGATATGTTGTGCACATTCTCTATAATACTGAAAAATTCTTCTTTATATATGCTATAGAGACATTTATTTGTTTTCTTCTTTTAAGCCAAATTGATGCAAAATGGGGCTGAAAAAATCTGTATGCAAGTAGAACATAAGTGGAGATTATTCGCGCCATGTCTTGGTTCCTTTTACTAGAAGAAGAATGTTTAAACATAGAGCTTAATAAGTCAAATTATTTAAGAGAGTATCATTTTTTCTCCCATGTTGATATTTGAAAATCTCATTTCTCTAAAAAAACACCATCAATGAAGATTCATGACATGTAAATGCTCTTGATTATCCTTGAATTATTACCATAACGGTATACTCTTCATAATGTTAGTTAGAAATTTTGTTTTCGAAAATATATATTTGGGTTTAGGAGTATAGACTGTGATATTAAAGGTCACGATCAATGATAGCAACAAAAAAGTGATTCAAGACTCCTCTATATTTCTTTTGAAAAAATAAAGATCGATCCAGAGATAGTGCAAATCAAGATGCACATGGAGAAATGACTTGATTTAAAAAAAAGTTATCATAGGGATGATTCTGAAATATAAGACACATACAAATTTAGGACGCGTTCATATCGAGTATTGGTTGGATTGGTTGACCACAAAGAACTTTTATAAGGTAAGTAGTTTTGCAATGAATCAATAATATTATTTCTTTGCTAATAAAATTATCTAATTGATATTTTTAAGTTGTAGATATTGTTAGACTTCTAATTGCTATGCAAGAATTAAATTGGTAGCTACCTACCTCTGATAAAAAAAATAGAAATTCGATTGTTACTAAATAGATAAGTATTTAATATTGTTGCTCCATTAACCTATTATATTATTTATTCTGCAATAATTTGTTCACCTTGTTTGAACCATTTCAAATACAGAAAATATGTCGTAAAAATATCAATATAAGATGGACTTCTATGTATTTTCGTTCAAATATTACTCAAATGATTGTCAAGAAAACAGTCATTATCGTAACACATACTATTCCCATTATGATCAATGGTTTTAAAAAAAAAAATTAACACTTATATTAATTATTTTTTTGTTCATGTGATTGCGTAATTAACACTTCGATCGTTCTGTTCTACAAACATCTACACCAATGGAAATCTAAAGACAAACAAGAAATTCTAACATAAGTAAGTTTTAAAGATTTCAAAAATAATCAATACCTCAATAATTATTTTAATCATGTTATGATTTAAATTTAGTACTAAAAAATTATGTAGGTACGAATAGGAAAAACAATCATGCTGAAAACTCATGTCCAAATCATGCATCACTTTCTCCGAAAAATTATGTTTTAAAATTTCACAGATATTATCAACAAATCGCAGTGTTAGTTTATATTACATTTTATAAATATATTGGTTAAACTTTTACATTGAAAATTAGAATTTTTGCGTTTGTATTGGCCGATATATATATATATATATATATATATATCAAATATCATGACAATGTTTGAATTAATGAATTATGTATAACATTTAAAAAGATTACAATTTAATTATAACAAAACGCGCGTGCGGATATCATCTAGTTATGATAAAAAGATAGGTCTTCTCCATGTTAGATTAGACTATTCCCATGTAAGAGATATGAAGATAAAGAACAATGAATTTTTAATCGGAATAATAAACTTAGATTTGTTATCTCCGTTGAACGAAATTATGGTTTTTATTGTAAAATGCGAATGTTGAACGAAATTATGGTTTTTATTGTAAAATGCGAATGTTTTATGGGTTCTTAGGTTCATTGAACATTTTTTCACTTTGAAAAAAGACAATACCTTATAAAAGGGAATGCATGAGGAATAGTGAAAATACATACGTAGCATCTTCTAAAACGTTGGATTTAACTTTTTGATGATGTGTAAAATTATTGACCATGTGATATGGTTAAGTTTTGGATGATTCAATGAATTTTTTTTCCAGAATACATTCTCCAGCAGCAGGTTTTTCAAAATCCTAACCCTAATTTACTTTTCCCCTCTCTCCTCCCTTCTCTCTTGCCTTCACGTCGCCTGTTTCCCTCTCTCATCCTCTTCCTTAATTTCTTTTCCCCCCTCTCTCCTCTCTCCTGTTTCTCCTCTATCCTCTCCTCCCGCCTGCTTCCCCCTTCTCCTCCTCTTCCCGTTCGCCGGCGGTTCCCTTCACCTGCGTCATGGAGCAGAGAACCGCAGAGAGGACGGCGCGAATGGTGGCGGCGGCGAAGCACAGACCGGCGGCAGTTACGGCAAGAAGAAAAATGAATAGAGAGAGGAGCAGTAAGAAGAAGCAAGGGGAGGAGACCGGCGGTGCAGCAGCGAACGGAGAACTGGAGCTTGACGGGGAGACCGGCGGGCAACCCGGAAAAAGAAAACGCGGGGAAGAGAGCTGAAGAGCAGAAAGAGAGACAAAAATGGAGAGAGAGAGAGAGAGAGAGAGGAATAGGCGTTTGAACCCTCTGTAGAAAAGAAAGGAAGTGAAGGGAACCCTAGGTTTCCTAGGGTAATAATAATGGGCTGGCCAAAAAATAATATAGGCCCAAAATAAAATAAAAGGTCCAATGGGCTTCGGAAAATAATTAAAAAAAAACAAAAACGATATAGAAGGTGGATATAGAAGGTGGCATTATCAGCAACAATTAAAAATTCAACGATAAAATCTCTAAAATTAAGTATGGTTAATCCACTTAGTTTACAAATTAATACCAAAAATATAATATAATAATTGTGTGTAATCAGACTAATTTTTAGTGTTCTATATATATGTGTATTGTTGAAGTTAATAAAACAAGTCTTTTATAAGTTTTTATCTCAATTTTTTTCTGTAATATAATTTTTACTTTTCTAAATCCAGAAACAAAATTCTGATTAAATTTCTAAATTTTCGTTTTTTATTTTCTGTTTATATAAAAATGGTTAAAAACCAAAATTAAAGTTTCATGTATTTACAGTTGTTCATGAAACTATAAAATAGACGTGATGACGATCCCGGTGGAAGTGCAAGCCAAGGACATGGAGACAGGCACAGAAGCTAGCTCGATGGACATGGACGTGATGACGATCCCGGTGGAAGCCAACTCGGTGGACATGGAGACAGGCACAGAAGCTAGCTCGATGGACATGGACGTGATGACGATCCCGGTGGAAGCCAACTCGGTGGACATGGAGGCATGCACAGAAGCTAGCTCGGTGGACATAGACGTGATGACGATCCCGGTGGAAGCCAACTCGGTGGACATGGAGGCATGTACATAAGATAGCTCGGTGGACATGGAGGTGAGCACATGGGCATGCTCGGCGGACACGGAGGCGAGCATGGAGGCAACAAAGGTGAATCAGAAGAGGAGGAGGACTATGAGGCTCTGCACAAGGAAGAACATGAACTGTTAGGGTTTGTGTAGTCTGGGCCAAAAACAAGAAGACCATGGGCCTTAAGGAAATGAGAAGCGGGAAGGAAATGAAGAAATAACATTCAACACAAGCCCAATCATATTTTTTATATAGCTATCATCGATGGCTGTTTTGCATACCTAACATCATATTAATCTCCAAAATTAATTTTATAAATCTTCAATTTAATTTTTTTGGATTTTTCATCCAATTAGAATCATTGGTTCATTTTTTTCCAAAACATAAGGATATATTCCCTTATTATTATTATGTCTATTTGTTTTTTTCTCACAAAATCTTCTATCGACTTCTATCACAATGGTCATTTTTTATCCAAACAAATATATGTATATTTCTATAGTCGTTATCTACGTCATTAGTTTGAACTTATACTATATAATAAACATTTTTCTCAATCGGATACATTATCCATATGTGTTTTTATTTTTGGAGTTGAAATTGTGAAAATTTTTAATTTTTATTGTTCTTAAAGGAATATATAAATATTGATGTAAAATCTGTTCTATAATTATTTTTTTCAATTGTTGTTATACCAAATATTTTTTTCTTCAAATATAAATATGATCGTGCGCAGCACGGATATAATCTAGTTTATTTATAAATACCCATACACCTATTTCATTTATAATAAACTTTGAGACTTCTCATATCTTCCAATTATCTCTCTTTGTTCCTGTTAATAATTTGTTTGTTTATTATATATATATATATCGGGCACCCTTGTATCCTTGATATTCCTCTTTTCCGCTCGTTGCTCGGGTGTCTCTTTTGGGTTCTGGAGCTCGGTCTCGGTTCTGAGTAGATTTTCCTTCAGATCTTGTGGTTTTTTAGCAGGAATCCTTCATTTTGATCTCATTTAGGCCTTGTCGCCTATAAACCTGAAAACCAACAAAACGGGTGTGTGAAGCTCGAAATAATATCGGAATAGTAAGTAGACGATGTAAGAAATATGCCAAAATGATGTAAAAACCTATCCTAAATATGATACACTTTCAGTGTTATCAAAGCGCTTTAGCCCTACAGGGGTATTTTTGATAATCCCCATTTTAATATCCTAAAATTTTGATTTTTTTATTTTGTTTTTTATGTGATAAAAAAATAAACTACCCAAATAAAGTATATATATATATATATATATAAACACTGTATAACAAACTATAAAAATGTGTCTAATTGAATATTTATATATGCTATTTTCCATTAAAAATAAATAAAATGCAATGCATAGCATACGTACATCATTTTATTTTATTTTAAGACTATAATACGTAGGCAAATACGTCAAATTGTTTGAATATTTTATATATACATATACAAATATTTCATGCTATCTTTACACGTGGCGTTTCAATCATTGGTTGTTCTTAAAACCATAATCATTTAACAAAATCAGTAATCCTCAAATACTCCTCTCCAATTCGCTCCACCGACGCTTCCTCTCTTCTTCTTCATTACGGGAAACAATGGCGATCTCCGGCGACGTGAAACTCCTGAGCTTGTGGTCAAGCCCTTACGCGATGCGAGCGATGATCGCTCTCAATATCAAATCCGTTGACTACGAGCTCCACGAAGAGGTTCTCTCATCGAAGAGCGAGCTTCTTCTCAGATCCAATCCGATTCACAAGAAGGTCCCGGTTCTAATCCACGGAGATAAACCGGTTATCGAGTCGCTCATAATCGTTCAGTACATCGACGAGGTTTGGAGCTCATATGGGCCGTCGATTCTTCCGTCAGATCCGTACGATCGAGCCGTCGCTAGGTTCTGGGGTGCTTACATCGACGACAAGGTATTAGCATCGTTCCATCTCTCCTGATTTTTGTTCTCTTTGTATGATTGATTCTGAATACGGTACTTTGCTGAGCTTTTCAAGTGATCTTGCCAGATGATTTGTGAGCGGTGCGGTGAAGTTTAATTCTTAAATATATATATATATATATATATATTTTATGTTTTTTAAATGTTAGACATTTCGATATCTTAGACGTTTTTTTAAATGTTTTTAAATGAACTGAACGAGTTTATAGACAATTTAATTGTTTTTAGCCGATTTAAGCACTTTTAGGTATTAATAAATTTAATGTTAAATTTATTAATCTTACAAATAAATAGTAAATATATGATATATATTTTGTATTAAATTTGAATATTGTATTTATTGTTTTTAATGTTTTCATATATAACATATATATTTTGTATTAAATTATAATACAATTATTAATTATTTTGAATGTTTTAGGAAAATATAATTGTTTAAATACTAAAATCTTAAGTAGTAGTTTTTTTAATTTATTTCTATATTTTAGTTTATTAATAATATTACTTAATCAACAACTTTGATTTTTGTTTTATAAGTTTTAGTTTTTGTAATATATATACACGTTATTTTATTTATGACGCATCTAGAATTAATTAATCAGTCATTAGATATTTAGACCTTAGAGATTAGATCATGGTTCGATTAAGTCTTAGCATTTTTTTAAGATCTTATCAATGTCTATGAATGAAAAATTCTAAAAGAATGTAATAAACCTAAATTTGGGTCATGACATAGAACTAGCTTGGTTTGAAATATAATATGATTGGTCAAATATATTGGATTATATGAGATTTCTCCATTTTCTTACTCGATCGAATTGGTAGGATAATATGTGAAGAAATGAAATCTTACAAAATATGTGTATATATATAATATATCTTTCAAATACTTTTGCCAAGCTTATGTTTTCTTTGATCTTTTGGCTTTGTATTACATCAAGTGGTGTGTATCTTTAAGAGAAATCCTAAGGGCAGAAGACAAAGAGACAAGGAAAGTAGTTGTATCTAAAGCGGAGGAACAACTAAAATTTATGGAGAATGCATTCGCTGAACGTCAAGGTGAAAATTCGTTTTTCGAAGATAACGATATCGGTTATGTCGACATCGCCCTCGGATCTACATTGGCTTGGGTGAGAGTCATTGAGCAAGCGATTGGGCAGAGACTTGTGGACGAAGTTCAAACACCGATTTTGTCCAAATGGGCAGAAAGGTTCTGCAATGACCCTATTGTCAAGCCTCATGCCCGAGATTGAGAAATTGGTCGGCTACGCCAAGAACCTGGTTCCCAAGTTGTTCCAGCTTGACCATTAGTGCCTTTGGGTTTGATCGTATAATCAAATTTGATCTTTAAATAAAATTTGGTTAAGAAATATATTTCGTTTGTAAAATATGTTCTAAATCTTCATTACATTAGGGATAGACGAGAATTTCGTCCGTAAATTAGGACAAAATTCAGAGTTATCTGTAAATTTGAACACTACAAGAAAATCAAGTTTTAGAGACTCAACAATCCGTCTCTAATCCGTCCCTAAACAGGTTTAGGGACGGATTAGAGACGACCAACGGTAGTCTCCAATCGCGCGTCTCCAAATGCTATCCATCCCCAATCCGTCCCCATTTAGGGACGGAATTTCGCCGTCCCTAAATTTAGGGACGGCTACAGTGGTCCGTCCCTATTTTTTTTAATAAAAAAAATTATTCCTCAACACGAATGAGAAACGTAATAACCTCAGTTTTCGAATCTGAGATGGATTTGAAACTCTTCAGGAGATATCTTCCAGGACAAAGTAACGTTTTCTCGAGAATTGCAATCCAAAAATTTCCGATAATTGAGAGCACTGAAAAATGTTTGATCTGTAGAAATTCCAGAGAATAACAACAAAAAGGAATCGAGGTTGATGAATCCGCTTTTCTCATTCTCACTGAAACAAAAATACAGATCAAGTTAAAATGACGAAGAAATAACAGAGATCAAACAGATCAGCAATGGAAATCAAAAGAACATAATAGGAAGGAATTAAAGAAAGAGAAGACGAATCCGGAAGTGAACCTGATCTGATCAAGGCCAGCAACGACAGATTCGAGCTGGGGGAGCTTCTCGGTAGCAGCGGCCATGGATGAATAGGGATGAGAGCTTCGGATCCACAGAAAATCTGAGAGAGAGAGAGATTGATCGGGAACTGAAGCGGGAGATATTTTACACTAAATTGGAGGCAGATTAGGAACGACATATAAATTCCGTCCCCAATTTAGGGACGACATATAAATTCCGTCCCCAATTTGGCAGATTAGCGACATATAAATTCCGTCCCCAATTTAGGGACGACATATAAATTCCGTCCCCAATTTCCGGAAAATCGTCCCGAAATCGACCCTAAAACAGTTTCTGTCGTCTCCAAATTTGGAGACGGATGACGTGTCCGTCTCCAAATTTGGAGACGGATGACTTGCCTGTCCCCAAATTTGGAAACACGAGAAACTTTCGTCTCCAATTTAGGGACGACTTACTTATCCGTCCCTAATTGGTTCGCAATTAGGGACGGATCTGGCACGACTCTTCTGTACCCAAATTTGGGGACGGATTAGGGACGGATTTCATTTTTCGTCCCTAATCCGTGTATAATCCATTCCTAAAGTTAGGGACGGAAATGTCGGTCCCCAAATTCCGTCCCTAATCTTGAATTTTCTAGTAGTGGAAGAGGCTAAAACTCGGTAGCAAACCATACATAATCTGGACGATTATTCTACTCGTAAACATGAGGACAATTTGAGAACCAATTTTCTTGTTCGGTTCTAAAATGTCAAAAATCTCATTCAAAATTTAATCATGTATGGTAGTGGAAGTTTATGACATCGTAATAGTTTCAACCGACTATATAAATGATTGATAAAAGATAATAAAACAACTAAATTGAGAAACAATATGATGTTTAGATGCGTTAGCGAAATGAAATAATAAATTGAATTATTAAAAGGTTAAACTATAAGAAAAAACTCTCAATTTGTTTTCAGACTTACAGAACAATATATGAATTATTTTTTCAGATATTTATTTATGAAGTTATATAAAACTTTCAAAAAAATACATGAACTAATATGATAATTTCATAATATATATGAACTAACATATTACTTTTAAAATAATATATGAATATTTGAAAATTCTTTTTAATTATCAATTTAACGACGTTTGTGTTTGGAAATAATTTTGAAAATTTATATTAATATATTAATTAATATATTATTATCGTAAAAATAAATAATACCATGCATAATTATGTAAATAAAATAATTTATATATTTGTTTATTAGTTGGAGACAAGTTAAATATTTATTATAAGTTTTTTAAACTCATAAAAAATTCAATGACATTTAAAAAATATAAAATAATAGAATATGATAATATATTATCAATATAAAAAATTTATTAAATTGTTAGAACCATTAAATAGTAAATCAAATTAATTATTACATGCATGTCATGAAATAATATTTGAATTTTCACTTTTGTCATATATGAGTAGCATCCGGTTGAACGAGTTTTCATCTCATATCTCATGTTGTGTTCTATTTCTTAATCATTGGGATTAATGATTTTTCGTGTTCAAATGGATAGGTCTATCTAATTACAAATCCATTTTTATGTTATTAAAAACTAATGAAAAAATATGGTTGGTGAGGAAATAGTATGTAAAAAACTGTAAAATTTCAGTTAAAACTTTCAAAAGCCAAAAAAGTTTTAAAATATTGCCCATATGATAATTTATTATGAGTTGTAGTTATAATTATGGAAAATACATTAATGCTCATCTTGATATCTATCCAAAATGAATTATATAAAAATAGAGTTTTAACGCTTCGTAAACGTAACATTTTTTTGCTTATAATTTATAGCTCATAAAAATTTCTTTTAGTCAATATATCCAAATTTACAGTATAAAAATTTTCAAACTCAATACATTTTATCAATTTTGTTCATGCCAAATTAGGATAATAAATTTAAAGTTTATATAAAATTTGATCTAAGACTGTTGAATCAAATTTAGGTGACAGAATTTCATCTAGATTTTGAATGTAATTTTATATCGATTTTATAATTATGAAAGGAATAAAAATAATTAAATATATTAAAATTGATGATTTTTATATTAAAACTTTGAAATTTAGAAAATAAAAGATATACAAATCCAAGATTTTTATATACTATTATTACATAATATAGTTTGGTTTAAGAAATTTTCACACTAATTTAATGTTTTAAATTCTCTTAAATTTTTTTTTGTATGAAATGGTAGATAATGACATTTTATTAGAAAGAAACAACGGACTTTTAAAAATAATTAATTTTTTTATATATATGTCATTTTTTGATTTAACTTTTAATTAATATAATTTTTTTTCTAAACATGAGGATAAAAAATATTTTGAATTAAAATTGAACAAATACGTCGAGTTTTATAATTGTTAAAGGATAAAAATAATTAAATATATTAATTAGCAGATATTTATAATAACATAAAATTTTAATATATATATGTAATATTTTTAGATTAATATAATTTGATTTAAATCTGCATATTAATTTTATGTTTAAAATTCATTCGACTTTTATATATATATATATATATATATATATTAAAAAATATACTACA
>CM071864.1:7281277-7305378 GCA_036759665.1 Gynandropsis gynandra
GAGGTTTCACCAAGTAAGTACGGTCTTTTGAGTTGCATTGGTCGCATGGGTCGTATGGGTCTAATGGGTCTAATGAGTCGTATGGGTCGTATGGGTCGCAGAGGTTCAAGGGTCGCAAAGGGGTCCGAGAGTCGTATGGGTCGTATGGGTCGTATGGGTCGTATGGGTCACAAAAGGTCAAATGGGTCGTATGGGTCTGCATAGGTCGCATGGGTCGCATTGGTTGCCATATGTTTACTGAAGTAAATTTTATGCAGGTGCTGGACCTTTATGGAAGGATTCTCCGGCGGTTCGTAAACGAGTCTTAAGATCACGGAAGCCATTTGTTGATCCTCCACCGGCGAAAAGAGCAAGAACAGTGCGAGGTAGAGGTAGAGGGCGAGGGCGAGGGAAAGATGTTGGTGTAGTCCAAGAACCCGAAAAGAAGGTGGTTCAAGAACCTGATAACAAGGTGGATGAAGAACCTTCGTTCTGGTGGACGCCCGTGGGATTAGAAAAGGGCTCGATAACCCGAAACTCTTCTTGGATTGAAGCCAATGGTGAAAAATTGACTGCTCTTTATACGTTCCTGAAGAACCCTGGACATGACAGTTGGTGGAAATCTGAACTAGATGTTGGCCGGGGGCCAGAGTTTTGGAAGGTTATATTAACGCCCAACGAATGGTTGGAAGATGAGATAAGTTATTTTAAACCCGAAGTCACAGAGGTCATTTTGTGCCATATGTATTCATGTGTGTTAAATTTTTTTATTTATTTTTTGCAGCAATTGGATGAGGCGTTGTTGATGCTGTATTGCCGCATGAAGACATTCCCCGGGATATATAATAAACTTTACGGTTTTCCTGTTTATGCCATGGAGATGGTCAAGCATTGGGCGTACGAGAATCCGGAAACTGTGCCGGTGCCGGATCATGTTATTGAATGTTTGGAGGGCAAGTATGCATATAGAAGTACAGAACCAATTAGTGCTTTCGAAGGCTTTGTCGCGGTTCTAAACGTTCCATCGCAAGGCAATTTTAATATGGGATGTCATTGGGTAGCCATGAAAGCGGATTTCAAAACCCAATGCATCAAGGTATACGACTGCCAGACGAGGCTTAAGGAAAACAATATCGATCCGGTGATTGAGAAGCTAAGAATAGCTATCCCCAAGATGTTCATTCTCGGAGGGTTTCCTTCTTTGGCAGGTGGGCAAAGTAAATGGAAATATGATTATCATGGAAAGGTAAGAAGAATAAGTTAGATTTATGAACATGCTGAACCTACTGAAATTAAGGAAGGTCAGAATTATGAGGCATATTACTTGGCAGTGGAAGAGCCTACTTCATTTAAGGAAGCAGTGATTGATCCAGTCTGGAGGAAAGCTGTGGATGATGAAATGGAGATGATTCATAGCAATGAACCCTAGGAACTGGTGGACAAACCTCAAAATCACAAGCTGATCAATGTTAAATGGATTTACAAGATAAATTCAGATGAGAATGGAAAAATTCAGAAGTTAAAAGTAAGGTTGCTTACTAGAAGGTTACACGAACCTATGGTCCGGATTATGGAGAGATTTTTGCACCAGTCTTCAGACACGACACCATTAGAGCTCTCATTGTCATTGTTGCACAAATGAAATGGAAATTGCTTCAAATGAATGTAAAATCAGCTTTCCTAAATGGAGAAATGACAAAAGACAGATTTATAGAACAACCGCAAGGTTATGAAAAAGAGGGAGTTGAAAAAAATGTTTATAAGCTGAAGAAGGTTCTAATGGTTTAAAACAAGCACATAGAGCTTTGTACGACAAGATAGATGCATTCTTCTTGAGAGAATGGTGTACAAGAAGCCGCTATGATGCAGCCATGTACACACAGAGGTTAGATTCTAGAATCCTAATTGTGTGTATCTAGGTAGATGATATTATTATAACTGAAAGTGATGAAGAATTGGTCAAGGGATTCAAAACTAATCTAAGTGAGGCTTTTGAGATAGATGGGTGATCTGGGCAAACTAAGGTATTTCCTAGGGTTTGAGATTAATTATATTAAGGAGGGATTTTCCTACATCAGAATAAATATGCTACACAACTACTCAACAAGTTTGGATTTCATCTCACTAAGAGTGTCACCACCTCTCTAACACCAACAAGGAAGAATGCAAACAAAGGAGAATAACTCACCAATGCACTGCAGTATAGGAGCACCATTGGAGGTCTCCTATACCTTGCTGTCACACGACCTTATCTCATGTTTGTAACCTCCTATTTCTCTAGGTACATGTCCAAACCCATAGAAACAAGTCTGTTAGAAGCTAAACGAGTATTGGGATATAATAGAGGAACTACAGACTATGGATTATGGTTCAAGCTTAGTTTACAGAAGATGCATAATTAATTGGCTATTCAGACTCAGACTGGGGATGTAGTGCTGAAGACATGCGAAGCATAACACGTTATTGTTTTACAATTGGGAGTGCGGTGTTTTCGTGGGAGACACAGAAACAGTCCGTGATAGCACAATCCACTACTAAGACAGAGTATACTGCTCTGTGTGCTACCACGAACAATTATGTATGTTAACAAGGCTATTTGAAGAACTAGGATTTGAGATTGATGGTGGGATTCCATTCTATTGCCAGCAATCCACCGCAAGTCTAAGAGAAGCCCAACACCTAATGCACACCAAGTTCGCTAGTAACATATCAGAGAAGCAATAGAAACATTGAGAAAATGATGAAACACACCTCTAATTTTTTATGTCAAACAAGATATTTTAGAGACTTAATATAATATGCTATGAGACTAATGTTGCAAAGAGAAAAAGAGATGTTTGAAGGCTAATGTTGCAGATAGAAAAAGAGATGTTTGAAGGTTATTTTTGTAATATTTTGAATATATATGAAAGAAGAGAAGAAGTTGAATCTGTATCACCTTTAGCAGTAAACACACGACCAATTTTTTTCAAAACCAAACACACCCAAACACTCAAACATCATCCTAGAACACAACTCTATTCATGGTTCATTTTTACTTTCAGTCTGCACAAACATAGAGCAGGGGAGATATTGTTCATGAGCTATTTAAAATGAAGCTTGTGATACTATCAAACTACCACGAGACTTGGAGAATCATCAGGACCATCGCTTCTCCTCTTGGATCCTTACAACCGAGCCATGGCTTGGTTTTGGGGTGCTTACATTGATGAAAAGGTATCATTTATTTTAAAATTTATTCCGTTTTCTTAGATTTGTTTTGTAATATAGGGTTTTACGATGAGAGAATTGGTTTGATTAGCTCTTTCCTTGTTATTCGATTAAGTTCATATTGATTAATCTGAAACTCACTATTTTCGTTAGGATAATACATTCATATTATTTTGTTGATCAAATCGGGTAGAACATTTTAAGGTTATGCTTCTTTAACAATGGGGAATCGGGTAAGAACAGATGGTAGTGAATGAACGAATATGTTCTTCCAATCATGTATATATATTGTATAGTATAGTATAGTATAGTCTTGATACATAATGCTTTATATATCAACTTCAATAACCTTATAAATATCTTGATGTTTTTTTTATGTTTCTTGAAATGGTTTCCCTCATTAAGAGAAATCTCGAAAGCTAATGGAGATGAGGCAAAGAAAGCAGCAATAGCTCAAGCTGACAAAGTGACAGCCCTTCTAAAGAAAGCATTCACAAAATGCAGCAAAGGGAAAGCTTTCTTCAATGGTGAGAATGGTGAGAATGTTGATTACCTCGATATCGCTATTGGATCATTCTTGGGTTGGTTGAGGGTCACTGATCTAATATCGGGACATAAACTTTTAAACGAAATGAAAACTCTGTCATTATCAAAATGGGCAGAGAGGTTTTGCAACGATTCGACTGCGAAACCTATCATGTCTGAGACAAATAAGCTCACTGAATTCGCTGAGAAGATATTTTCCAAGCCGCCATTATTTTAAGATGATGCTTCTTTTAACAGTTGATCTTGATCTTTTCTTTGTAAAATCATTTTTCTTTGAGTTCGCATTACATTTGTAGACCAAAGAAGTAGGGTTTTGGAAAGAATGATGAATAAACTTTGTCATGCAATCTTAGATTCCCACAATAGAAATATTAATTGTTTCTTCATCTTAAATCTCCATAGATTATGATATGAATATCATAAAATATTGGAAAAATAATTTATAAAATAGACTTATGAATTAGTTAAACTTGTTAATGAAAGAAATTTTTTGTTCTAAAATCAGTTTTATTGAGCTTGCATTTCATTGGTATACGAAGAAGTAGAGTTTTGGACTGCTTAGTGAATAAGCATTGTCATGCAATCCTGGTTTTATGCAATCAAACTGTTAGTTGCTTCTTCATCTCAAATGTTTATGGACAATGATAAGATTATTTAGTAGTATTGTGGAGAATAGAAAGCAAAACTAGATATTAAAATAAAATAAGGTAAATAAATACAACCAAATGCAAAAAATAAATGAGGCATATATCTGCGAATTTATTTACAAAATTATTGCAACTAAACATTTCCGTACTGGAGAAATCTTTATTTAAACTGATTTCTTTTCTTTGATACTTTTTATTTATTTATTTGAGACCAAGTAATGTTTTTCCTAAATTTGAAATTCCATCTTTACTGTAGAACTCGGCCTATTATAGGCCTCGAAGAGAAGGAACATGCCAAGTATCTACTTGGATAGGCAATCTAAATCTCTAGCCATGGAGGTTTCGTTCTCTGATGCTAATGAGAACAGAAAATCGGAAAGAATGAACAAAGTACACTGAAATGAAAAAATAAACTATTAATTTTGATAGAAACCAACATGCTAAATTTAACGAGTTAATATTGAACTTAGTGTTCATTATATGTCTCGGAGACACTGTGATTTTCTACCTTATGTTTGATAATAGCATCTACTTTTTATAGTATTTTCATCAATTTTTATAGTTAGTTTCATCATTCATTTAGATTTTACCATGCATTAAGTATCACTTAGTCCTCTTTCATCGTTTTCTCGTGTTTTGAAGTGAATGGAGATATCGAGATACAAACACGAGTAAATGAAGCAAAACTAAACAAAACCACTCTCCTATCAGCTATACACAGTCAATATCCAAAGAATCATAAACCGGAGAAGAGAAATGGAAGCAATGACCGCTTACAAAAAAATGGAAACAATGGGCCGCTTACAAAAATGGGAACTTTCGGTGGTTGGAACAAAAATGGAACATTTCGGTTGCTAGAATAAAAGTAAGAAGAGTACGGTTAGAATATGAAAAGGAAACATGATTTAATTTTTGTTAGTTTTGTTAGGATTAGACGAACGTATATCTGGTACTAGAAATTTCGATCTTTAGTCACCCTTGTGCAACTTTTTCGAATCGGGAATAAAAGTCTAGGTTTGCTGAAACATACCTTGAGATACGATTAGTTAGTGGTTGTGCATGAATCCATAGCCTATAGTTGTATTCCTCCCCTTAGGCTTCAATCCCAAGTACTTATATCTCCGAGCATACCTTTCATTCTATATTTTGTTTCGATCATTATACTTCCATGCACTTACACTCCGCTGTCAATAGACTAAGTTCTTTAACTTTTTCAGCCCTACATTGACATGAGTGCATCAACATTGATGGTTCGGGTCTAAATGGTGGATCGAAGCGGTTTTTCTACGTTCTAAGGGTTAGAGTCAATGCGTATTCACAATAGTTAATCAAAAGAAAAAAAATCAGCAATGACGCAACCTCTTCACTCCGTTAAGGTTGCAAGACATTATGAATGTGTCAATTAGTAACCTGGGTCTAAGTAGAAGGCTGTCCTCTTCAACTTGGACGTCTTAGAAACCGAGTGCAAATACACAAGAAAAAAATGTGTGGAAACCGAAAAGAACAAAAAGAGAGTCGAAAGAAGAAAGAAAAAAGAAAAAGAAAAAGAATAATAAGTGTCTTAAGAATGGTATCGAACTATTTGTGCATTAGAATAGGTATGGAGATCGCTTGGATGTTGTCTAGGGGTTAGTGAAATGAACTCAGGATATGTGTAGGATTGCACGGTAAATGACTTTCGGTAGATAGGGGTCTAAATTCAGTGTGCTTAGATCGATGTTTGTGTGAGGCATTGTTGCGTATAAAAGTTGGTGCGTTTTGAATCTTCAATCTTTCATGTTTAGCATATAAAAGTTGTAAACTAAGATAAGCAGATGCAAATCTAATAATTCCAAGTCTCACAATATCTATATTCTTAGTATAATTCCTCATCATCAATAAAATCTTGTGGTGAGCATAAATAAAAATTGTAAACCTCTTATCCCTTCTATTGTTTTCTTAAATTTCTCAAGCTTTGCAATACTCTCCAACATCAAATTTATTGTATGAGTTGCACAAGATGTCCTAACTATCTCGGACATCACATTCTTTAACAACTTTAAAGCAGTCATGTTATTGGTGGCTATTTTATTACAGATAAATTCGACAATTTGATCCTCATAGATTCAAAGTCACGATGTATACCCTATCTATATACAATCCGTCATTGTTATAAAAATCTTATATGACCATCCTAATTGTAAGTTCCTAACTGATCCATAATCGGAACAACGATAGAAATTCCTTTAGGAGAATTTACCAAAACTGAGGACGACGAACATGAAGGCGACGGGAGGAAGAAGAGAGTCGACGGTGTTGCTGCAAACCCAGACGATGGAGACTTAAGGCAAGCGACACAACCGAAAGAAGCATGCAATGATAGGAAGAGACACGACAGTAGGGAGAGAGGCGACAGCAGGTACGCGGTGGTAGGAAGAAGAGAGGCGATGGTTGGAACAAGAGAGGCGACAATACACAGAAGACATGCGACAGTGATGCAAAGCCAGACGATGGAGACTGAAGGCAAGCGAGACAACTGGAAGAAGCACTCGACAGTAGAGAGAGATGCGAACGGTCGGGAGAGAGGTGATGGTAGAGACGCGGCGGTAAAGAAGAAAAGGGGCAAGCGACAGTCTAAAGCAAAAAAAAAAAAGACGAATAAAAAATTAGGAATTCATTTTTTAAGACCAAAACGATTTGGTATTTAAAAACGACATTGTTTTAATAAACGCAAAATTAAAAGAGTAAAAGGTTGCCTAGACGCCCGTCTAACGACTAATCGGCCGCCCAGAAACTCTGATTTGTAGGTAATCAGAGCGCCCGACCTCCGTCTAGCGCCTAGGCGAGCCTAGGTCTCCGTCTAGACCGATTTTTAGATCCTCGCCCATTGTTATTTCGTACGAATATTTATTCTATATACATAGTTTACTAATCACAAACACAACTTTTATCATTAACCTAATTAAATTATATATATGTAAAGTTATATTAAATTAGTATATGATTAAAAGATTTGTTATTTATAATTATACCAATTAAATATTTATACAAGTTATTTATATATTTATATCGGATGTTGTGAAATTTACTGTACTTATTAATAATCAGTTTTATAGCTTTCAATTCATAAAATCTACACACATTGTAAAGTTTTTTACCTTTCCATGTGTAATTTGTAATTTTATGTTTCGAGATAGTGATTTTTATTCATCTTATCTCCTCCTTTAAATTTTAAAAATATCTAATTCGTATAATGAAATTTTAATATACGATAGATATATAAATGATTTAATAAAAAAAAATAAAAAGTAAAGTCCCATATACTACTTAAAATTATAGTTTATCACTATCTCTTACAATTTTCAATATAAAACTTGTAACAACTAATAGTCATTTCATAAAAATTATTTTAAAATTTTTGTTGATAATGTTGTGTATATTAACAGGACTAATAATAGTACTTTATAAAACAAAAAACAATGTTTTCGTATTGACCAAAATTTAAGAGATGATGAAAAAATATCAAGTTTTTTAAATGCTTTTAGACAAAAAAAAGTGAAAGATATAACATTAAATTTCCATCAAACTGAATAACAAAATATAAATGATTGAAATAAAATGATATTATTTATTAGTGACAACTCGAACATAGATGAGAAATATATTTCTCTGAATTATTTTGATGGATGGGTGATTTTTTTCATTTCAATAGACAAAGAAACTAACAAGGGTTGGTGCAGAAACATTCACTGGGGGCACCAAGGCAGCGACCCGTAATGCATTCGCCGTCGAAGAAACCTTCGATGTGGCAAACTCTGGCGCATTTATGAACATCATCGTTACACCTACCGTCGAAATACACACTTTTTTGTCGGCAAATCTCCCCTTCAACCCTCTTTACCATCGTTTCTTCTTTATTTGCACAAAAATATAACATTTGAAATTTTAGATAAATAAATAATCTATTTTTATAACTAAAATGGTTAGTTTTTTATATTTTAACAAAATATAATCATATATGATAAATGCATAACAAAATACAAAATAGATCACTTACGAGATGCAAAAAGGAAGAGAAAGAAGCATAACAAAAATAGATCACTTACGAGATGCAAAAAGGAAGAGAAAGAAAAAAACAAGGAAGTACTTTTTCTCCATGTCTTGTAATTAAAATTAAAAAATCTATATAAATGTATGTTTTTGTAAAAACTAAGTGAATAGCAAAGATTTCTGATCAATCCTTATTTATAGAATAATTTTTGTCACGTATTCACATTTTTTTATGGTAAATGTGGAAGATCCTAGTTGCCTTCCTTTTAAAAAAAACATATCTTTTTTCTTTTACTCTTTATTTATATATGGAATAATGTTTAAATAAACATTTTAAATCAATGTATTATTGTGGTGTTTGTTAGGAAAAATTATAGATTTTCTTATAATGCCTTCAAATTTTCTTCTACCGAAATAAATTTTTATATTCTTTTCCAGATTCTCATCTATCGAAAACCAAATACTTATCTATAATGCCTCTAAACTTTCTTCTATCGAACCAAATTTTCTGGATGAGAATCTGGATCAAAATTACAGTGGATGTTTTGAAGAAATTTTATTATAATTCAAAACTAAATTTAATTTGTTTTAATAATTTTGATTTTACGATATTTTAGTTTTTTTTACAAATAAATAATTAAAATATGCATCTATTAATTTTTAAAAATGTTACAAACGAATTTAATGTAATTTCAATTATAATATACAATTTCTACAAAAAATATATATCGAAATCTGACTTTACCTCAAATATAAAATTCTATGTCGAACTATATTTATATATTTGTATGTCATTTAAATATTATATAATTAATTAAATTAATTATATATAAAATTTCTAACTATCGTCTTCTAATTTTATTTAAAACTTAAATTATTTTAAAAATATATCTAAAAATTGCCAAATGAGTTACAATGGTACACGTTGCTCTTAATATTGGATTTTACTATCTTTATATACATAAAGATAGTATCTTAAAAGTAGTATCTTTATATACAAATGAGTTACTACCTTTAAATGATTCTTGTTACCAAGAATCATAAAAAGTAGTTATAAAAATATTATTATTATTTTTAATCTCAATTTTTATATGTTTGTAGATGATTTTAAAATGTGTGCACTTGATTTTGAAAACAATAAAATTACACAAATTTAATTTTTTAAAAATAATCAAAATATGTTATATAACCATATATATATATGTGAAGTTTTTTCATATTTTTTGGTGTTGTCACGTCAGCTAGAGAAGTAAAAAACTTCTCTTTTTAAATGAAAACACTATTAATTAGATTAATTTTCCATCATGTATCTCTAAAGATTTCAAAGGGTCACTAATGGAATTTATTAGATTCAAATTGAGAAAAAAAACCATCTACATGTGTTCTACAAACATCGCTTTTGTTACATATATGATGAATCACTTTAAATTTCAAATTAATTTCAATTTTCATTTATCTCATCTTGTATATATATATATATATTCGTATATAACTATATCAGCATACATAGATACACATTTACATAAACACGTATTGATTCGAAGGCGGAGGTATAGGTGGAGAAGTATGAAGTTTTGAAAGATTTGGGAGCTGAGAATTTGGGTTATGCTCGACTTATGAGGCACAAAGAGACTAAGGAGCTCGTTGCTATGAAATACATCGAGAGAGACCGCAAGATTTTTTTTCTTTTCGTTTTCTAATGATTTAGGCACTTACTGTTCATGATTCTGCTTTAATACTGACAAAATTTGAACACATCATTTGCAAAAACCAAGAAGTAGAACCTCGTACATCAGAAACCCATTAATAAAATTTAAAATTTTCAATTAATCAGATGAATCCCAATGAAATGGAAAAAGAAAACATGAGTACCTCGCCCGAGATGAAACATGGCGAAGAAATATATGCACATATGCCTAAAACATGATAAAATATGCTTTCCACGAGACACAAATGTGAGGCTTCTAGTCTTGCAAAGGCTTGAGGACCAAACAAAAACTAAATTTTTAAAGAATTATGCGCTTTAAGCATCATATACGTGTGATTCACCTGTATTTTTCAAGATTAATCATTCTACGAATTCCCTACAATGTGTTCTTAAGTAAACAAACACCATAACAACCACTATAATCACTTGAAGAATATTTATTTATGTTGGTTTTAGAGACTATGATCGTTTTTCATTCATGAACCAAACAAAATGGTGGAAGAGGTGTGGCCCCGCGACCATTCATCGTCGGCACATCATCTCCACCATGGCGGTTCCAAACTGAAAAAAAAGATGATGTGCAATATGTTCATTCTTTACTAACAAACATCATCTTCAATCTTTCATGTTTAGCATCTTAAAGTTGTAAACTAAGATAAGCTTATGCAAATCTAATAACTCCAAATCTCACAATATCTCTAGTCTTAGTATTATTCCTCATCATCAATAAAATCTTGTGGTGAGCATAAATGAAAATTGTAAACCTCTTAGCCCTTTCTACTGTTTTTAACTTATCAAGCTTTGCAATACTCTCCAACATCAAATTTATTGTATGAATTGCACAAGATGTCCAAACTATCTCGGACATCACATTCTTTAACAATTTTAAAGCGGTCAGGTTATTAGCGGCTATTAGATTACATATAAATTATACAATTTGATCCTCACAAGTTCAAAGTCATTGTGTATACCCTATCTATATACAATCCGTCACTGTTATAAAAATCTTATATGACCGTCCTAATCCTATGTTCCTAACTTATCCATAATCGGAACAACGATAGAAATTCGTTTGGGAGAATTTAGCAAAACTGAAGACGACAAACAGGAAGGCGACAGGAGGAAGAAGAGAGTCGACGATGCTGCTGCAAACCCAGACGATGGAGACTTAAGGCAAGCGGCACAACCGGAAGAAGCACGCGACGATAGGAGAGACACGACAGTAGGGAGAGAGGCGATAGCAGGTACGCAGTGGTAGGAAGAAGAGAGGCGATGGATGGAACGAGAGAGGCGACAATGCACAGAAGACATGCGACAGTGATGCAGAGCCAGACGATGGAGACTGAAGGCAAGAGAGACAACCGGAAGAAATACTCTACAGTAGGGAGAGATGCGAACGGTCGGGAGAGAGGTGATGGTAGGGATGCGGCGTTAAAGAAGAAACGGGGCGAGTGACAGTCAAAAGCAAAAAAAAAAAACTAATAAAAAATTAGGGATTCATTTTTTAAAGACCAAAATGATTTGGTCTTTAAAAAACGACATTGTTTTAATAAACGCAGAATAAAAAGAATAAAAGGCTGCCTAGATGGCTGCCTAACGACTAATCGGCCGCCCAGAAACTCTGGTTTGTAGGTAATCGGAGCGCCCGACCTCAGCGTAGCGCCTAGGCGAGCCTAGGCCTCCACCAAGACCGATTTTTAGATCCGATCCCATTGTTATTTCATACAAATATCTATTCTATATACATAGTTTATTAATCACAAACACAACTTTGATCATTTACCTAATAGTAATTTAATAAAAATTATTTTAAAATTTTTTTTGATGATGTTGTGTATATTTACGGGACTAATAATATTACTTTATAAAACAAAAAAACTTTGTTTTTATATTGACTAAAATTTAAAAGATGATGAAAAAACATCAATTTTTTTTAATGTTTTAAGAGAAAAAAGTGAACGATATAACTTAAATTTCCATCAAACTGAATAAAAAAATATAAATGATTGAAATAAAATGATATTATTTATTAGCAACAACTCGAACATAGATGAGAAATATATTTCTCTGAATTATTTTGATGGATGGGCGATTTTTTCATTCCAATAGACAAAGAAACTAACAAAGGTTGGTGCAGATACATTGACGGGGGGCACCAAGGCAACGAGACCTAAAGCAGCGACCGTCGAAGAAACCTTCGGTGTGGCAAACTGTGGTGCAGTTATGATGATCGAGACACTCACCTTGGAAATGCTAACTTTTTTGTCGGCAAATCTCCCCTTCAACCCTCTTTACCATCGTTTTTTCTTTATTTGCAGAAAAATATAACATTTGAAATTTTAGATATATTATTTTTATAACTAAAATGGTTATTTTTTTATATGTTAACAAAGTATAATTATATATGATAAATGCATAACAAAATACAAAATAGATCACTTACGAGATGCAAAAACGAAGAGAAAGAAGAAAATAAGGAAGTACTTTTTCTCAATATCTTGTAATTAAAATTAAAAAATCTATATAAATGTGTTTTTTTTTTGTCAAAACTAAGTGAAATAGCAAAGGTTTCAGATCAATCCTTATTTATAGAATAATTTTTGTTCACGTATTCACATTTTCTTTATGCTAAATGTGGAAGATCCTCGTTGCCTTCCTTTTTAAGAAAAAAACATATCTTTTTCTTTTACTCTTTGTTTATATATGGAATATTTTTTAAATAAACCTGTTCAATCAATGTATTATTGTGGCGTTTGTTAGGAAAAATTATGGATTTTCTTATAATGCCTTCAGATTTTCGTCTACCAAACTAAAGTTTTTACATTCTTTTCCAGATTCTCATCTATCGAAAATCAAATATTTATCTATAATGCCTCTAAACTTTCTTCTATCGAATCAAATTTTCTGGATGAGAATCTGGATCAAAATTACAGTGGATGTTTTGAAGAAATTTTATTATAATTCAAAACTAAATTTAATTTGTTTTAATAATTTTGATTTTACGATATTTTAGTTTTTTTTACAAATAAATAATTAAAATATGCATCTATTAAATTTTAAAATATATCGAAGTTTAATACAAAAAACAATATCTCTTAAATTTAAAAATACTATGTCTAATTATATATATATATATATATATGTCATTTAAATATAACTAGGTGATACCCGCGCTAGGCGCGGATTTGTGATCATCAAAATATGACCATCTTACGGCTTGTATAAAATTTATTAAATTAAACATTGTCCTTAGATTTGATATGCACACGGGTCAATATCAACACAGAAAATAAAAGTTTCAATGCATGAATTTGATATATAGATTTATAAGTTGTAATGAAAACTAATAGTGCATTTTTCTGCAATGTACTTAAAATTATTGACTATAAAATGACAGAAAAAGAAATTGCATGATTTGAGCCATAGTGTTTTGTACTTAAAATATAAAATGACGGAAAAAGAAATTGCATGATTTGAAATGTTGAAGTGTGGTCGATAACTTGTTTAATAAAAGAAATAAAAAAATACGTAAATGGAGTAATAACATTAAACTAACCTGTTGAATAACAACCGGATCTCAATTTTTTGATCGGAGGTTGGCAAGCGCAAATTTGATGCTTGTATAACAATGAGGAGTCCAGCAACATCTACAAGTTTAAACATTCAATAGATGAGTTTAGTAGTAAAGAAGTAGTTATTTGATTTATTGCAAATGTATTAACCTCATACAACTTCTCTGTGGCCAACTTATCCAACCAATTGCCGGTATGAAAGCAGCCTAAATTTGTATGTCGGAATTGTATGAATCGCGTCTGTCGCTTTTTCAACAACTGTATCCTCTCTAAAAGATATGCGCATAGTATTTTCGGGTAACTTGTAGTGACCAACATTCGAAAGTATTGTTAAATTTTTTAGGATAAATATATCTCTCTCTTTTATATATTGGTTGTATTTAGAAACACTGGCGAGAGATCTATCCTTCAATGGCAGTTCCCTTTATATGTTGGTTGTATTTAAAACACGATGGAAGATATTGACATAATATGGAATACACAAATACAGTAACAGAACTATTTATTGAAATACCTTGCACGGTTTTGAGATAATTAAAATTGGAAATTTCTTAAATGTTGTACATAATATCATTAATTCAAACATTAGCGTGATATTTGAGATATAAATCAATCAATACAAATACAATATTATTATTTTCAGTGTAAAAGTTTTAAAAAGAAATTTATATAATGTAACATAAACTAACATTGCGATTTGTTCATAATATCTTTGATATTTCAAAACGTAATTTTTCAGAAGAAGTGATTGCATGTTTTGAATAATTTTTCCATTTGAATAAGTTACATAAAATTAATAACAAAACGAACACATCATCAAATAGAAGTATAATGATTTGACTTTTTAGAACTTATTAAATGATCACAAACTCTCCGTTTAAAAAATTTATTTATTTCAAGAAGCAAAATAACAATATATATATAACATGAATAATATAATAATATCAAAAATCAAATAAGGGAATAATAAAGAGGAACTAAGAGACTCATTTGCTTTTTACTTGTTCCTTTTTAAATGTATAAAAACTCTTATCTCCACTCTCCTCATAAGATTTGTTCAAATCCAGTTTCATGAGTTCATGTAACAACCATTATCCTCGTGTCTTTGTTATGTGATAGAAAAAGAGACATGACTACTTGAGACAAAGAAACAAATCTAAAGTAGATTTAAACTATATTTTTCTTTCGTTTTTTAACCAAATAAAAAGGAGATTTAAAATTTATGACTTTTTCCCTTTCATTACTACAAAAAATGAGAGTCCTACTTAATTATATACATACCATAATAGCCTCAAGACATTGCTTTGACGTACAAAATAATAACGTACGACACTTCCGACGGAAGCTTTTCTAGGAATGGTAGGAGATTTCAGCTCGCACAAATGGTCGTCGGGTCATGGATCTTGTAGAGCAGGTTGTGTTTCTGTAGATTTACCTGTGTCGCAAGTTTTCCTATTTCTCTCGAATTAATTGACTCAAGCGACTCTACCAAGAAATAAAAAAAAAAGCTTACAGTCAGGGTTACCACAGGTTTCCATCCAGATGCTCCACTTTCTTCGCAGTCTTCGCCAACATCTTCCCCCATTTCCAAGCATATTCTGCACCGAATCCATCTTATTAACCTTAAAATTCAATCACAAAACTCAAAAAATGGAGAAAATCATTCCCAAATGACCCGAAGTAATCTGATATGGAATCCTCGAAAACACCTTGAGGGAGGCTTAATCTTTCGTTGAGCGGCTGCTATGTCAAAAAGTTTTTGAGCTTCTTCAAAGGTGACTGCCTCCTCTGTAGCTTCAGAATGAACTTTCATGTCGATTTCTTGTAGATTCAAGATGAATGAGCATCAAATCTGACCTAGTTCTTGAACAACTGAGACAAATCAGTCATCCAATCTTCAACTGTACATGTACCTTTTTTTTTACAATGGATATATGAAATCCTCGTAGTCTCCCCCATGTCTTGCAGGGCTATCACCAGGCATTCAACCTAGGAACACGTTTCCACAACAAAAATTCAGTCTAAACTACATATAGCGTGAATATGGAGACCTAATGATGCATAGATTAACTAATACAGATAAGAATTTGCCTGCTGGGAAGCATAGATGATTTGCTGTTCAAGCTCCTGGATCTTTTCTCTCTTTTCCAAGAATTCTTTATCTTCTTCGACCACAGGTGGTTTCGTTCCACCCTAGCCAATGTTACTGATTGCTTCAGCTCTTTAAACAATCTCAACAGATCCTTACCTCCCTTGGCCGGCTGAACCACCTCATGTGGCACCACGTAGAGGCTCCACATTCTCCAAACAATTGCTTCAGGAGCTTTACTGCCCCATCCAACATCCTTGAGACCACATCCGTGGTTGCAGGTATCGGCAGAGAAGAGTTGCACCTGAAGAAACACCTTTAATTCATCGCTATTCCTGATCACAGGATGTGCAGCAAGCCTACGCAAATATTTCCCCAAAGCAACTCTTCTCTGCTCCACAAACTCTTGCTTCTGCATAATTTGGCTCGCTACTACACTCTTGTCTGGCCTCGGTTGGATGAAGAATCCTCTATAACACTCAGCCAATCGATCTGCCAATGTGACATCATCTGAATTTTCAAAGGTAAAATAATGAAACAATTCTACACACGACATTTATTATCATTACGCAAAGTCAGTCCTCAAAACATAATTATATAAATGAACAACAAATCTCATACTCCCTCCCCTCGTATTGGCTGACTATTGCTGGTCTCCTCTGCAACTTTCGCCCTCACATTGGCATTTTCTCGGCATATCCCACCTGTTCCCATTATATCAAAACCACAATAACACAAGAATTTCATCATTATTCAACTCACAATAACAGAAGATAGGCTAGTAAGTTTATGTAAAGTCGGGAATAGTACCTGGACCAATTATATGGAGCATTTCTGTCTGATAGCAAGCCCGCATTCCCTGTAGAGATGATAGCTCTTTCTAAATGTCTGATATGTATTGATGATCAAGAAGAAGTCACAATCATCAAAAAATGGACAACCAATCCTTTCGGAATTCCTGCACAGTAACAAATACCACGGTTCAAGAAGTCTTCCCGCCTTTCGCTCTCCAACCTCTCAATCTCACATCGATTGTTTTCCTTCAATCATTGATTTTAGAAATTGCCATGATCGGGTTTCCTTTAGCTCTTGTATTTTTCGAATTTTTGGAGTTGTCACCGCCAAATACCTTAGATGATGCAGCTTCTAGCTGCTCGGCTCTCGCGTGAAGTGAAGAGAGCTCTGATAGCAAAGTCTGTACCATCAGTAGGGCACTTGATCTATCTGAGAATGCACCTCGAACAGCTGCATTTCAAATATCACGAGCCATGAAGATTAAATAAACTTGTAGCATGTGTGATGAGCAACGAATGATTCTGATAGGAAATGGAGACGTTGAGGTTTCAATCTGTTGTCACATGCCATCCTACAACCTATGATAGAGTATGTCAAAGTGAAAAACATACAATATACTTCTGCATTAAACAACAGAGGCGGTCCATTCCATCAAGCAAGAAGGCAATGGTTGGATCATTTGGATCCTGAAGAAACAAAGAACTCCAATTAAGCAGTGTTCACAATTTTCTGCTTTAGTAAAAAAGTTTAAAGTCAACTAAGTGGGCTTCCAAAATTTAAGCATTCAACTTACTATGTCAACTGGTATCGCGCGGGCAGTTTTGACTTTGACAATGCGACACCAGCATGTTGAAAATACCAAAGAACATCGGAGTGAGCCAAAGCCTAGGTAGAGAATACCATCTAAGTGAGGAATAAAAAGAAGAGAAAATTGTTGAAGTCTGAATAGAAGATATGAAGGTATTCTAATTGTGAAGGAACTCGAGTAGTCGAGTCACAAAGGGAATTAACTACTGCATCAAGCTAACCTGAATGTTTGGAGCCGACAAACTCGGTTGATCTGTGGAAAATATAGCCATCCTTCCTATTTACTGCTGTAACAATATTCTCCTCTCTCGTTGTACGACATCACAAGCTTGCAGCACTTGCTCATGCACCTCACTGAAACAATTGACCAAAACAAAAACATACCTCAAAAAGCAAGAGCTTACAACACCAACATTTACACTAAATTGAGGATGACATGCATGAAAGTTCAAGATACACCATGAAACTAAAACAATCTGTGCCAAAATAAAAAAGTACCCGATGATTTTCTGATATTTATTGTTGATCGAGAAGAAGGCACAATCGCCAAAAATGGACAACCAATCCTTTCAGAATTCCTGCACAGTAACAAATATATATTATTTTGATAATGCACTGGCTGGCTAAATGATAGAATATTAACACTTTTGAAATACCAAGTTATAAATAAAAAGAAAAACATATTCAAAATTAGGGTGTATCCAAAATGCAATCATAAGATTTTAAAACGTTTCATTGGCAGTAATGACAGCATACAGCCTAATCATAACATGCGTGGGTAACCACGATTCAAGAAGTCTGCTCGCCTTTCGCTCTCCAACCTCTCATTCTCACATCGATTGTTTTCCTGCAATCATTGATTTTAGGAATTGGCATGATCCGGTAATGAAAAGGAACTGCAGATTTTTTCGATATACAAAGGTATGCAAAATCACGACTAAATACCTTGATCCGTTCATACTCTCTAATGGCTATATGTTTCGCATCTTAAGGGGCCTCGATGGTTTCTTTTAACTCTCCTATTTTTCGATTTTTTGAGTTGTCACCGCCAAATACCTTAGATGATGCAGCTTCTAGCTGCTCGGCTCACGTGTGAAGTGAAGAGAACTCTGATAGAAAAGTCTGCACCGTCAGAAGGGCACTGATCTATCTGAGAATGCACCTTGGCCGACCATCATTAAGCTAAGATATTTGTGTTAGATGTCCTGCAACAGCATACATGAATTAATTCATACAAAAGAACAACTTATCTGTGAAGGAACACTTCATGATATCAGTGTATAAAGTGACGAGGATCTGGCAAATCAATTGGTTTTTAGAGATGATGAAGCTGATAGAAAACAGTCTGATTTATCATGATGCAATCAAGATCATTTAACCCAATGGTTGAAGAGTACCTATGAATAATATGATAAAGAATGTTACTAACCGGACGATAGTTCCGAGCTGCGTAAAGTTCTTTCCTCACCCATTAATACCTCATGTTGTCCCAATAAGTATTCATTTTCAAACGCTCATGAATTGCACTGAATGCAGCTTCAGCTGCTAAAATTCATGTATCTTTCACAAAGATTCCAATAAAGTTCATGAGACACAAATTGAAGGAACACGATATGAATATCACAAGAAGTAAAAGAGAGTAGCAGGGTATAGTTCCATACATAACATCTTCTCATTGTATAACCTTTTACAGATGACTGCTAGAACTTCTAAGGATATAAAACAAACATGTCAACCCTTTACTGTGTATTGGAACTAAAAATGACCAAGGTTGTAGACAAGTTATTCATTTAAAACTTGGAGAGATTACGACATGTTACCTGAATATATGAGCAAGTACAAATATTTCCAAAGTTCGTCTATCCAATTCCGTTAAACGCCTCTCATCACGCGCATTGGCTTCCTTGTTGAATGCCTCTCCAGCATTGAGATCCTAGAAGATGATGTAGCAGAATAACAAAGGAGTTTCATAAAAAAGGACCTTAGTAGCGGAGGCGATCGACGATGCCCCAACAACTGGAAATCAGCGTGTTTCATTTCAGAGAACGGGAGTAAATGACCCGCATAGCCAGTTAATTTAGAAGAAGAAGACGAAAGGTCGTCGACTCGCATCCTTCTCTTCCTGACGGACGGCTCCTGTTGTTGGGAGAGGCGATTTAAATAAAATAGCAAAATGGTCGACCTAACCTGTGTAGCGCATAGTTGTCTCATGCCTGAACCATGGGAAATCGGATCGATCCTCGCCGCCGCTCCCTTTTGTTCTGGCGCCGCTGCTACCGTAGGTGCTGCACGATTAGGCAGGAGGAAGAAGTAAGCTACAGCAAAATGGGTGTTCCATTGGAAGGCGACCTAACCTGTGCAGTGAATCGCTCGGCCATGCCTGAGCCGTTGGGAATCGGATCAGTGCTCGCCGCCACTCCCTTTTGTTCTGGCGCCGCGGTTTCCCATCGGTGCTGGCCGATTAGGCAAGAGGGAGGACCAGACGATCGCCCTCTCTCGGTACTCCCCTGGGAGCGTGTTTCATTTCAGAGAACGGGAGTAAATGAGGAACTGAATTTTTTCACACGGTATGAAAGGAGGTTTTTCAAAATGATGTTAGGGTATGCTTGCCAATCACATGATCAACAGAACATAACAAATCGTAGATTACATAAAACCCAAATCGATATTCGATAAGGATTAAGAAGAAGAATCGAGCTTTTCCTCCCCCGGTTGCCAGAGATGTAAACAAACCAAATCGAACCCACTAACCCTAAACGGTGGGAAAACCTGCCTATCCACGTCGGGGAAAAGTGCGGCGAAGTGATCGAGGAGGAGTGAAGATACCGGCGAGCTCCCAGGTGGAAAAACGAACCGGAGAAGACGAAGAAAAGCAGCGAAAACGAAATCGTAGACGGGAGGCGAAGCGGTGGGCAAATCCTCGAGTGAAATTCTCTTCACGCAAACTACCCGAGACCTGTTATTTGCTTACCCTCTCATATTCTTCTTCCTTCAGGGTTTTCTCTCGCAGTCCCTCCCTGTCTTTCTTCACGTATTTTCCCTCGGCATCGCGGAAATCAAAACCCTAAGAAGTAATCCAGGAAAAAATAGAAATCAAGGGAATTTCTTACAGGATTGGATTGGGATTGTGCAGAGCTTCAGAGCAAATGAAAGACTAAATAAAAGAAGAAGAAGGAGGAATGAAAAGTGTCGATTCGGCCTCCCCAGCTGAAGCGTGTATGAGGATGGGAAATTGAAGCGTGAATGAGGATGGGTGATTGAATGCGGGAGTTATTGCTGGGAGAGCAGGTTTCCGAAGGCATGAAAGGGGGGTTTTTTCCTCCTTAGCTGACGTGGCAGCACGAGAAGAGAGGAAAAAACCTCCCTTTTATATATATGATTATATAATTAATTCAAATTAATTATATAATAAATTTCTAATTATCTTCTTCTAATTTCATTTAAAACATAACTTATTTTAAAAATTTACCTAAAAATTGCCAAATGAGTTGTAGTGGTACACAATGCTCTTAATATTGGATTTTACTATCTTTATGTGCATAAAGATAGTATCTTAAAAGTAGTATCTTTATATACAAATGAGTTACTATCTTTTTATGATTCTTGTTACCAAGAATCATAAAAAGTAGTTAGTAAAAATATTATTATTTTTAAAATCTCTATTTTTATGTGTATAGATGATTTTAAAATGTGTGCATTTGATTTTAAAAACAATAAAATACACAAATTTAATTTTTTAAAAATAATCTAAATATCTTGTATAACCATATATGTATATAAAGGGAGGTTTTTTTTCCTATTCTTTGGTGTTATCACATCAGTAAGACAAGTAAAACAACCTCTCTTTTTATTATTAACTAGATGATACCCGCGCGTTGCGCGGTTTTGTGATAATTAAACTACATATTTCTTAAATATTAAACATAATTTGTTAATTCAAATATTGTTATGATATTTAATATAATTAATGGCCAATAAAAATGATCGAATGCTTATTTTCAATGTAAAAGTTTTAATCATAGATTTGTAAGATAATGTAAACTAACACTACAATTTGTTTATAATATCTTTGAAATTTTAGAACGTAATTTTTTGGAAAAACTTGCATGATTTAAACATGAAATTTTTGCATTATTTTTTTACTAACTACATAAATTTTGAGGGCTAAATTTAATTTATAATATGACTAAAAATAGTTATTGAGATATGGACATAATTTAAGAATATGTATAACTTACTTATGTTTCAGTTATTGATTGTGTTTAGATTTTGATTTGTGTAATACGAAAATGATATGGAATGGTAGTCTAGAGTGGATATTTTATTGTTGCAAAAGGAGAACATGGACTACAAATGTGATAACTTGATATTGGCTTCAATGGTAGTTTAGAGTGTATATGTTGTTGTTGGAATTAGATGTGGCGGAATAAAAAGTCCTAGTTTAATGCAGAATATGAGGTATAAAGTTAATATCATTAGTATGAAAGTGTATATGTTGTCGTTGGCATTAGATATATATATATATATGTTGTTGTTGGAATGGTAGTTTAGAATGTATATGTTGTTGACTAATGGAGAACATGGGATGTAAACGGTTTAGGTGATGTATATGTTGTGAGTTTAGGTGTTGCAGCAAATGAAAGCGTCTAACTCCATCATTGAGTCGTCATTTAGGTGATTCAAACCATGGTACTCCCTTCAATCCCGCAGAGGATTCCGATAAGGTTCGAGCTCTCTTCTACATATCAAGCTAAGGTTAAACAAAATGGTAATTCTTTTCGATGGATTCGTGTTGGATATTGTTTAGCTCAATCTATTAAATTTAAATTAACGTCAAATTCTGCTACAAAATTTTGATGTATAGTGTTACAGCTCAAATCTGATCAAAAGGCGGATATTTTGTGCAGAGGTAAACAGTAGGGAGGATAATTTGTGAAGAAGTGGACAGTTTATTCTGTAGCACGTGACATATTAGTTGTTTGTATATTTGTTTACATCATACAGAAATAAGAATAAAAATTTGGTTCCAAGATTACAAATATATATTATAACAATGTGTTCAGTTACAACTAATGTATATGAACCAAAATCAATTACAATGCAAAATAAAAGAAAAAACAGGTACAACAAATAGGTGCTCCATAACCGAAAGAAACCAACAACAACAGTAGAGTTTCAATACAGGACAGTCATGTCATAAATTAACCAACAACAATTAGATTGAATTTGTTTGATTTAGATTGGATTATTCAACTAACAATTATCCAGCAACAATCCAGTGGGCATGTATTCAAACTTATTTTGGTACATAAAAAAAACGAGACGCCTCACAAATGCACTTCAATATGCGAATATTCTCTTTAATTCTTATTATACCTAACACTACATTTAACGGGAAAAGAATATTTTAATTCTCTTAAAATCGTAAACTACCATGAAAAGATGATATTGGAGCCACTTTTAAAGCTATAAACAATCAACAAATATCCGGTTTTGGAAGACATTGACACAACTTTGTACCTCCCATTTTGGTCTCTAATCATCCAAGTCTGCACGATAGTTAGGAATAAGAACTTTGCTTGCAACCACCACTTTCTCATATATCTCACTTTTGATTTAGATCCAAAAACGCCAAAAATTGATATAAATGGGTTAACACCATTTACAAAGTAAGTGCAACAGTATTGATCTGAGGAATCAAAAGAAAGTTAAGATTTACATACCTGTACAGGCACATCCTCTTGGCCATATTCGAGTTTGTTAATAATCGCTTCGATCTCTTTTATCTCTAGATACAATTTCTTGTTCATTTTCATTGCGCAACAACATGCTCAACTTCCACTTCCACTTATCTATATTGGCCACCGAAGATGATGCCTACAAGAAATTCACTTTGTCATAAATCAGACCATACCCCAGATTAAGATTATTTACTTCAGGAAAAAAAAACAAAACAAAAAGGGAAATGATATAATCTATTGAGAAACAGTAGTTCCAAGGAAATTTATCCTTCAAACATCAATATTAGTGCAGTTCAAAACTTTGTGGGGACATCAAAAAGAAGAAACACATCAAAATAAATACCTATATTCATGAAAAAGAAACCAATTGTGAGAAACACCGTAGATGCCAACAAAATCCAATTTTTAGAACATACCTTTGGCTGAATGTTTACTGAATGACCTCAAAATTATTAGGACACACTCAATTTAGCGACATCAAACTGAGTAGCTGCTAACGCATGTATTTCGTTGCATCTGCTACATAGACGTGCGCTTCGCGAATGAAAGGGTAAAACACTTCTGGTGTTTTGTGCAGGCAGAATTGAATCAGTAACATCTCGAGCATCCGAGTATTAGTGAAAAAAAGTAGGGAAAAGGGGCATGGAGTAGGGACTGAAACCTGAAAATTTGATGAAATGCTGCGATATTCTACGTTCAATATTTCAAAGATTATTATTATATTTTACAAACAACCTCGCTCATGAATTTCGTCGACAAACACATGCTTTATGCCACTCAAGTTGCGATCACTGAGTAGTCGTCTGAGTAGAATACCACTTGTACACAAAAGCATATGGGTATTTTTTCCTTTCATTCCTTCGAGTTGGACTTTGAAACCAACCTACAAAAATTCTCTGTTTCACCGAGAGGTTCTCCTCTCTCTGCTGACACTCTTTATGCAACTGCCATTGGCAGATATTCTCCAAGGTTGTGTAA
>CM071864.1:7330068-7346647 GCA_036759665.1 Gynandropsis gynandra
CACCACATAAAAACATTCCTCCTAGAGTAGCTGTTAATACGAATAACAGAAACTCTGTTATAGCCATTTTACAGTATTCTGAACAAGTTCCTGGATAACAAGCCGAAAGGTTTTTTTATTGATGATATCAATATTGATGATAGTGATTTGACGGTTCAGGCTCTGATACCATGCCAAATTAAAGTGAAATCGTGTGTCGCATTATTAGGTTTAAGACCGTTTAAATAGAAAATTACAAACCCTAATCATGATACAAACCCTAATATGGGTAATTACCAAAAACACCCTTACTACTACATAAGTAACCCTAATAGGAAATAGTATGTAAAAAACTGTAAAATATTGCCCATATGATAATTTATTATGAGTTATAGTTATAATTATGGAAAATACATTAATGCTCATCTTGATATCTATCCAAAATGAATTATATAAAAATAGAGTTTTAACGTTTCGTAAACGTAACTTTTTTGCTTATAATTTATAGCTAATAAAAATTTCTTTTAGTCAATATATCCAAATTTACAGTATAAAAATTTTCAAACTCAATACATTTTATCAATTTTTTATTCATGCCAAATTAGGATAATAAATTTAAAGTTTATATAAAATTTTATCTAAGACTGTTGAATCAAATTTAGGTGACAGAATTTCATCTAGATTTTGAATGTAATTTTATATCGATTTTATAATTATGAAAGGAATAAAAATAATTAAATATATTAAAATTGATGATTTTTATATTAAAACTTTGAAATTTAGAAAATAAAAGATATACAAATCCAAGATTTTTATATACTATTATTACATAATATAGTTTGGTTTAAGAAATTTTCACACTAATTTAATGTTTTAAATTCTCTTAAATTTTTTTGTATGAAATGGTAGATAATGACATTTTATTAGAAAGAAACAACGGACTTTTAAAAATAATTAATTTTTTTATATATATGTCATTTTCTGATTTAACTTTTAATTAATATAATTTTTTTTCTAAACATGAGGATAAAAAATATTTTGAATTAAAATTGAACAAATACGTCGAGTTTTATAATTGTTAAAGGATAAAAATAATTAAATATATTAATTAGCAGATATTTATAATAACATAAAATTTTAATATATATATGTAATATTTTTAGATTAATATAATTTGATTTAAATCTGCATATTAATTTTATGTTTAAAATTCATTCGACTTTTATATATATATATATATATATATATATCAAGAATTTAAAACAATTATTCTGTAGGTTTTGTAAACCAAACTATATTGTTTAAAAATCATTGATTTTATTATAGACCTTTTTATTTTCTAAATTTCAAAGCTTTATTAGAAAAAATATAAATTTTATATATTCAATTATTATTTTTATCTATATAACAATTTTAAAGTGAAAAAGTTTATTGATTTCACATTCCGATGTTTCACCTTTTCTAATATTCTAATTTAGGTTTAGAAGAGATGATTTGGATGAAATTTGCACAAACTTTTTCACTTTAAAATTGTTATATAGATAAAAATAATAATTGAATATATAAAATTTATATTTTTTCTAATAAAGCTTTGAAATTTAGAAAATAAAAAGGTCTATAATAAAATCAATGATTTTTAAACAATATAGTTTGGTTTACAAAACCTACAGAATAATTGTTTTAAATTCTTGATATATATATATATATCTAGAATAGTAGAGAATAATATTTTTTAGAAACAATTTATAGATTTTAAAACTCGTTATATATAAAACTCCTATTTTCTCTCATCTTTACCAATTTTGTCTATTTCTCCCTCGTGTTTGCACTCATCTTATTCTCTTTTCATGTTTTACATTCATCTTATTTCTCCTTCATATTTTACAATTCTGCCTATAATCCCCTCCGTTTAAATTTCGTTAAATCTCTCAATTTTGATTCGCTTTAGGTTAATTTTTGACACGGTTGAGATCTAATTTTGATTCGGTTTATGGTCAATTTTGACTAAAATTCGAGTCTTAATTTGACCCGGTTTAGAATCAAATTTAACCATAATTTGGATTCAATTTCGATTTTCATCTAACTAAAACTCGAATCAGTATAAAATTCAACAAAATTAAAATGAAATTTAAACAAAAATCATTTTTATCGATTTTTAAACCGAAATTGGTATAATTCTTACTCGAATTTAGTAAAATTATGAATCCAAATTGCATTAAAAAACCGATAAAAATTTAGGTCAATTTGAAAAACTGATAAAAATTGTTTTTGTTTAAATTAAATTTTAGTTCGGTTAAAATTTCATATTGAATTTGATTTTAATCAGGTAAAAATTAAAATGGGATCCAAATTTTTGTTAAATTGAGTCTAGAGCGTGTCAAAATTGGTTAAAAATTATGGTAAACAATAAGTATAAATCAGGTCAAAACCTAAATTCTAGTTTAAATTGAGCCTAAACTGGGTCAAAATTTGTTTTAAATTCTAGTTTAAATTGAGCATAAACCGGGACAAATTTTGTTTCAAATTATGGTTTAATTTGATCCTAAATCGGGTCAAAATTGAGTCTAAAACGAGTCAAAATTAACTTATATCGAGTCAAAATTGAGTATAAACCAGATCAAAATTAATTATGGATCGAGTCGGGTCGAAATTGAGGTGAAAATCAGGTTAAAATTGATGTGTTTAACATAATTTTTAAAGAACAGGGTCATAGGCAGATTTTTTAAACTTGAAGGAAGAAATAATATGTTGACCAAAACATGAAGGGGGAATAAAATGAATGCGAAACATAAAAGGAAAATAGGGAAACTAGGTAAACATAATAGTTGGTATTGGATTATACAGTCTGGTTCACATGGTGTAGTAAATATGCCTACATGAGTTAGGGTTCATAGACCTACACAAGTGACACAACCTACAACAATATACAAAGAATTAAGCACAAGAACAGGGGGCATTGTAGTGGTGGCTTATCTTCCTCCAGGATCATACACAAAACTAGAAGAATAAGTTAGATTTATGAACATGCTGAACCTACTGAAATTAAGTTAGATTTATGGGGTGGCTTATCTTCCTCTAGGCTCATACATAAAACCAGAAGAATAAGTTAGATTTATGAACATGCTGAACCTACTGAAATTAAGGAAGGTCAGAATTATGAGGCATATTACTTGGCAGTGGAAGAGCCTACTTCATTTAAGGAAGCAGTGATTGATCCAGTCTGGAGGAAAGCTGTGGATGATGAAATGGAGATGATTCATAGCAATGAACCCTAGGAATTGGTGGACAAACCTCAAAATCACAAGCTGATCAATGTTAAATGGATTTACAAGATAAATTCAGATGAGAATGGAAAAATTCAGAAGTTAAAAGTAAGGTTGCTTACTAGAAGGTTACACGAACCTATGGTCTGGATTATGGAGAGATTTTTGCACCAGTCTTCAGACACGACACCATTAGAGCTCTCATTGTCATTGTTGCACAAATGAAATGGAAATTGCATCAAATGAATGTAAAATCAGCTTTCCTAAATGGAGAAATGACAAAAGACAGATTTATAGAACAACCGCAAGGTTATGAAAAAGAGGGAGTTGAAAAAAATGTTTATAAGCTGAAGAAGGTTCTAATGGTTTAAAACAAGCACATAGAGCTTTGTACGACAAGATAGATGCATTCTTCTTGAGAGAATGGTGTACAAGAAGCCGCTATGATGCAGCCATGTACACACAGAGGTTAGATTCTAGAATCCTAATTGTGTGTATCTAGGTGGATGATATTATTATAACTGAAAGTGATGAAGAATTGGTCAAGGGATTCAAAACTAATCTAAGTGAGGCTTTTGAGATAGATGGGTGATCTGGGCAAACTAAGGTATTTCCTAGGGTTTGAGATTAATTATATTAAGGAGGGATTTTCCTACATCAGAATAAATATGCTACACAACTACTCAACAAGTTTGGATTTCATCTCACTAAGAGTGTCACCACCTCTCTAACACCAACAAGGAAGAATGCAAACAAAGGAGAATAACTCACCAATGCACTGTAGTATAGGAGCACCATTGGAGGTCTCCTATACCTTGCTGTCACACGACCTTATCTCATGTTTGTAACCTCCTATTTCTCTAGGTACATGTCCAAACCCATAGAAACAAGTCTGTTAGAAGCTAAACGAGTATTGGGATATAATAGAGGAACTACAGACTATGGATTATGGTTCAAGCTTAGTTTACAGAAGATGCATAATTAATTGGCTATTCAGACTCAGACTGGGGAGGTAGTGCTGAAGACATGCGAAGCATAACACGTTATTGTTTTACAATTGGGAGTGCGGTGTTTTCGTGGGAGACACAGAAACAGTCCGTGATAGCACAATCCACTACTAAGACAGAGTATACTGCTCTGTGTGCTACCACGAACAATTATGTATGTTAACAAGGCTATTTGAAGAACTAGGATTTGAGATTGATGGTGGGATTCCATTCTATTGCCAGCAATCCACCGCAAGTCTAAGAGAAGCCCAACACCTAATGCACACCAAGTTCGCTAGTAACATATCAGAGAAGCAATAGAAACATTGAGAAAATGATGAAACACACCTCTAATTTTTTATGTCAAACAAGATATTTTAGAGACTTAATATAATATGCTATGAGACTAATGTTGCAAAGAGAAAAAGAGATGTTTGAAGGCTAATGTTGCAGATAGAAAAAGAGATGTTTGAAGGTTATTTTTGTAATATTTTGAATATATATGAAAGAAGAGAAGAAGTTGAATCTGTATCACCTATAACAGTAAACACACGACCAATTTTTTTCAAAACCAAACACACCCAAACACTCAAACATCATCCTAGAACACAACTCTATTCATGGTTCATTTTTACTTTCAGTCTGCACAAACATAGAGCAGGGGAGATATTGTTCATGAGCTATTTAAAATGAAGCTTGTGATACTATCAAACTACCACGAGACTTGGAGAATCATCAGGACCATCGCTTCTCCTCTTGGATCCTTACAACTGAGCCATGGCTTGGTTTTGGGGTGCTTACATTGATGAAAAGGTATCATTTATTTTAAAATTTATTCCGTTTTCTTAGATTTGTTTTGTAATATAGGGTTTTACGATGAGAGAATTGGTTCATGAGCTATTAAAATGAAGCTTGTGATACTATCAAACTACCACGAGACTTGGAGAATCATCAGGACCATCGCTTCTCCTCTTGGATCCTTACAACCGAGCCATGGCTTGGTTTTGGGGTGCTTACATTGATGAAAAGGTATCATTTATTTTAAAATTTATTCCGTTTTCTTAGATTTGTTTTGTAATATAGGGTTTTACGATGAGAGAATTGGTTTGATTAGCTCTTTCCTTGTTATTCGATTAAGTTCATATTGATTAATCTGAAACTCACTATTTTCGTTAGGATAATACATTCATATTATTTTGTTGATCAAATCGGGTAGAACATTTTAAGGTTATGCTTCTTTAACAATGGGGAATCGGGTAAGAACAGATGGTAGTGAATGAACGAATATGTTCTTCCAATCATGTATATATATTGTATAGTATAGTATAGTATAGTCTTGATACATAATGCTTTATATATCAACTTCAATAACCTTATAAATATCTTGATGTTTTTTTTATGTTTCTTGAAATGGTTTCCCTCATTAAGAGAAATCTCGAAAGCTAATGGAGATGAGGCAAAGAAAGCAGCAATAGCTCAAGCTGACAAAGTGACAGCCCTTCTAAAGAAAGCATTCACAAAATGCAGCAAAGGGAAAGCTTTCTTCAATGGTGAGAATGGTGAGAATGTTGATTACCTCGATATCGCTATTGGATCATTCTTGGGTTGGTTGAGGGTCACTGATCTAATATCGGGACATAAACTTTTAAACGAAATGAAAACTCTGTCATTATCAAAATGGGCAGAGAGGTTTTGCAACGATTCGACTGCGAAACCTATCATGTCTGAGACAAATAAGCTCACTGAATTCGCTGAGAAGATATTTTCCAAGCCGCCATTATTTTAAGATGATGCTTCTTTTAACAGTTGATCTTGATCTTTTCTTTGTAAAATCATTTTTCTTTGAGTTCGCATTACATTTGTAGACCAAAGAAGTAGGGTTTTGGAAAGAATGATGAATAAACTTTGTCATGCAATCTTAGATTCCCACAATAGAAATATTAATTGTTTCTTCATCTTAAATCTCCATAGATTATGATATGAATATCATAAAATATTGGAAAAATAATTTATAAAATAGACTTATGAATTAGTTAAACTTGTTAATGAAAGAAATTTTTTGTTCTAAAATCAGTTTTATTGAGCTTGCATTTCATTGGTATACGAAGAAGTAGAGTTTTGGACTGCTTAGTGAATAAGCATTGTCATGCAATCCTGGTTTTATGCAATCAAAGTGTTAGTTGCTTCTTCATCTCAAATGTTTATGGACAATGATAAGATTATTTAGTAGTATTGTGGAGAATAGAAAGCAAAACTAGATATTAAAATAAAATAAGGTAAATAAATACAACCAAATGCAAAAAATAAATGAGGCATATATCTGCGAATTTATTTACAAAATTATTGCAACTAAACATTTCCGTACTGGAGAAATCTTTATTTAAACTGATTTCTTTTCTTTGATACTTTTTATTTATTTATTTGAGACCAAATAATGTTTTTCCTAAATTTGAAATTCCATCTTTACTGTAGAACTCGGCCTATTATGGGCCTCGAAGAGAAGGAACATGCCAAGTATTTACTTGGGTAGGCAATCTAAATCTCTAGCCATGGAGGTTTCGTTCTCTGATGCTAATGAGAACCAAAAATCGGAAAGAATGAACAAAGTACACTGAAATGAAAAAATAAACTATTAATTTTGATAGAAACCAACATGCTAAATTTAACGAGTTAATATTGAACTTAGTGTTCATTATATGTCTCGGAGACACTGTGATTTTCTACCTTATGTTTGATAATAGCATCTACTTTTTATAGTATTTTCGTCAGTTTTTATAGTTAGTTTCATCATTCATTTAGATTTTACCATGCATTAAGTATCACTTAGTCCTCTTTCATCGTTTTCTCGTGTTTTGAAGTGAATGGAGATATCGAGATACAAACACGAGTAAATGAAGCAAAACTAAACAAAACCACTCTCCTATCAGCTATACACAGTCACTATCCAAAGAATCATAAACCGGAGAAGAGAAATGGAAGCAATGGCCGCTTACAAAAAAATGGAAACAATGGGCCGCTTACAAAAATGAGAACTTTCGGTGGTTGGAACAAAAATGGAAAATTTTCGGTTGCTAGAACAAAAGTAAGAAGAGTACGGTTAGAATATGAAAAGGAAACATGATTTACTTTTTGTTAGTTTTGTTAGGATTAGACGGACGTATATCTGGTACTAGAAATTTCGATCTTTAGTCACCCTTGTGCAACTTTTTCGAATCGGGAATAAAAGTCTAGGTTTGCTGAAACATACCTTGAGATACGATTAGTTAGTGGTTGTGCATGAATCCATAGCCTATAGTTGTATTCCTCCCCTTAGGCTTCAATCCCAAGTACTTATATCTCCGAGGATACCTTTAATTCTATATTTTGTTTCGATCATTATACTTCCACGCACTTACACTCCGATGTCAATAGACTAAGTTCTTTAACTTTTTCAGCCCTACATTGACATGAGTGCATCAACATTGATGGTTCGGGTCTAAATGGTGGATCGAAGCGGTTTTTCTACGTTCTAAGGGTTAGAGTCAATGCGTATTCACAATAGTTAATCAAAAGAAAAAAAATCAGCAATGACGCGACCTCTTCACTCCGTTAAGGTTGCAAGACCTTACGAATGTGTCAATTAGTAACCTGGGTCTAAGTAGAAGGCTGTCCTCTTCAACTTCGACGTCTTAGAAACCGAGTGCAAATACACAAGAAAAAATGTGTGGAAACCGAAAAGAACAAAAAGAGAGTCGAAAGAAGAAAGAAAAAAGAAAAAGAAAAAGAATAATAAGTGTCTTAAGAATGGTATCGAACTATTTGTGCATTAGAATAGGTATGGAGATCGCTTGGATGTTGTCTAGGGGTTAGTGAAATGAACTCAGGATATGTGTAGGATTGCACGGTAAATGACTTTCGGTAGATAGGGGTCTAAATTCAGTGTGCTTAGATCGATGTTTGTGTGAGGCATTGTTGCGTATAAAAGTTGGTGCGTTTTGAATCTTCAATCTTTCATGTTTAGCATATAAAAGTTGTAAACTAAGATAAGCAGATGCAAATCTAATAATTCCAAGTCTCACAATATCTATATTCTTAGTATAATTCCTCATCATCAATAAAATCTTGTGGTGAGCATAAATAAAAATTGTAAACCTCTTATCCCTTCTATTGTTTTCTTAAACTTCTCAAGCTTTGCAATACTCTCCAACATCAAATTTATTGTATGAGTTGCACAAGATGTCCTAACTATCTCGGACATCACATTCTTTAACAACTTTAAAGCAGTCATGTTATTGGTGGCTATTTTATTACAGATAAATTCGACAATTTGATCCTCACAGATTCTAAGTCACGATGTATACCCTATCTATATACAATCCGTCATTGTTATAAAAATCTTATATGACCATCCTAATTGTAAGTTCCTAACTGATCCATAATCGGAACAACGATAGAAATTCCTTTAGGAGAATTTACCAAAATTGAGGACGACGAACATGAAGGCGACGGGAGGAAGAAGAGAGTCGACGGTGTTGCTGCAAACCATGACGATGGAGACTTAAGGCAAGCGACACAACCGAAAGAAGAATGCAATGATAGGAAGAGACACGACAGTAGGGAGAGAGGCGACAGCAGGTACGCGGTGGTAGGAAGAAGAGAGGCGATGGTTGGAACAAGAGAGGCGACAATACACAGAAGACATGCGACAGTGATGCAAAGCCAGACGATGGAGGCTGAAGGCAAGCGAGACAACTGGAAGAAGCACTCGACAGTAGGGAGAGATGCGAACGGTCGGGAGAGAGGTGATGGTAGAGACGCGGCGGTAAAGAAGAAAAGGGGCAAGCGACAGTCTAAAGCAAAAAAAAAAAAGACGAATAAAAAATTAGGAATTCATTTTTTAAGACCAAAACGATTTGGTATTTAAAAACGACATTGTTTTAATAAACGCAAAATTAAAAGAGTAAAAGGTTGCCTAGACGCCCGTCTAACGACTAATCGGCCGCCCAGAAACTCTGATTTGTAGGTAATCAGAGCGCCCGACCTCCGTCTAGCGCCTAGGCGAGCCTAGGTCTCCGTCTAGACCGATTTTTAGATCCTCGCCCATTGTTATTTTGTACGAATATTTATTCTATATACATAGTTTACTAATCACAAACACAACTTTTATCATTAACCTAATTAAATTATATATATGTAAAGTTATATTAAATTAGTATATGATTAAAAGATTCGTTATTTATAATTATACCAATTAAATATTTATACAAGTTATTTATATATCTATATCGGATGTTGTTAAATTTACTGTACTTATTAATAATCAGTTTTATAGCTTTCAAATTCATAAAATTTACACATTGTATTAAGTTTTTTACCTTTCCATGTGTAATTTGTAATTTTATGTTTCGAGATAGTGATTTTTATTCATCTTATCTCCTCCTTTAAATTTTAAAAATATCTAATTCGTATAATGAAATTTTAATATACGATAGATATATAAATGTTTTATTAAAAAATAAAAAGTAAAGTCCTCATATACTACTTAAAATTATAGTTTATCACTATCTCTTACAATTTCCAATATAAAACTTGTAACAACTAATAGTCATTTTATAAAAATTATTTTAAAATTTTTGTTAATAATGTTGTGTATATTAACAGGACTAATAATAGTACTTTATAAAACAAAAAACAATGTTTTCGTATTGACCAAAATTTAAGAGATGATAAAAATATCAAGTTTTTTAAATGCTTTTAGACAAAAAAAAGTGAAAGATATAACATTAAACTTCCATCAAACTGAATAACAAAATATAAATGATTGAAATAAAATGATATTATTTATTAGTGACAACTCGAACATAGATGAGAAATATATTTCTCTGAATTATTTTGATGGATGGGTGATTTTTTTCATTTCAATAGACAAAGAAACTAACAAGGGTTGGTGCAGAAACATTCACTGGGGGCACCAAGGCAGCGACCCGTAATGCATTCGCCGTCGAAGAAACCTTCGATGTGGCAAACTCTGGCGCATTTATGAACATCATCGTTACACCTACCGTCGAAATACACACTTTTTTGTCGGCAAATCTCCCCTTCAACCCTCTTTACCATCGTTTCTTCTTTATTTGCACAAAAATATAACATTTGAAATTTTAGATAAATAAATAATCTATTTTTATAACTAAAATGGTTAGTTTTTTATATTTTAACAAAATATAATCATATATGATAAATGCATAACAAAATACAAAATAGATCACTTACGAGATGCAAAAAGGAAGAGAAAGAAAAAAACAAGGAAGTACTTTTTCTCCATGTCTTGTAATTAAAATTAAAAAATCTATATAAATGTATGTTTTTGTAAAAACTAAGTGAATAGCAAAGATTTCTGATCAATCCTTATTTATAGAATAATTTTTGTCACGTATTCACATTTTTTTATGGTAAATGTGGAAGATCCTAGTTTCCTTCCTTTTAAAAAAAACATATCTTTTTTCTTTTACTCTTTATTTATATATGGAATAATTTTTAAATAAACATTTTAAATCAATGTATTATTGTGGTGTTTGTTAGGAAAAATTATAGATTTTCTTATAATGCCTTCAAATTTTCTTCTACCGAAATAAATTTTTATATTCTTTTCCAGATTCTCATCTATCGAAAACCAAATATTTATCTATAATGCCTCTAAACTTTCTTCTATCGAACCAAATTTTCTGGATGAGAATCTGGATCAAAATTACAGTGGATGTTTTGAAGAAATTTTATTATAATTCAAAACTAAATTTAATTTGTTTTAATAATTTTGATTTTACGATATTTTAGTTTTTTTTACAAATAAATAATTAAAATATGCATCTATTAATTTTTAAAAATGTTACAAACGAATTTAATGTAATTTCAATTATAATATACAATTTCTACAAAAAATATATATCGAAATCTGACTTTACCTCGAGTTACAATGGTACACGTTGCTCTTAATATTGGATTTTACTATCTTTATATACATAAAGATAGTATCTTAAAAGTAGTATCTTTATATACAAATGAGTTACTACCTTTAAATGATTCTTGTTACCAAGAATCATAAAAAGTAGTTATAAAAATATTATTATTTTTTAAAATATCAATTTTTATATGTTTGTAGATGATTTTAAAATGTGTGCACTTGATTTTGAAAACAATAAAATTACACAAATTTAATTTTTTAAAAATAATCAAAATATGTTATATAACCATATATATATATATATGTGAGGTTTTTTCATATTTTTTGGTGTTGTCACGTCAGCTAGAGAAGTAAAAAACTTCTCTTTTTAAATGAAAACACTATTAATTAGATTAATTTTCCATCATATATCTCTAAAGATTTCAAAGGGTCACTAATGGAATTTATTAGATTCAAATTGAGAAAAAAACCATCTACATGTGTTCTACAAACATCGCTTTTGTTACATATATGATGAATCACTTTAAATTTCGAATTAATTTCAATTTTCATTTATCTCATCTTGTATATATATATATATATATATTCGTATATAACTATATAAGCATACATAGATACATATTTACATAAACACGTATTGATTCGAAGGTGGAGGTATAGGTGGAGAAGTATGAAGTTTTGAAAGATTTGGGAGCTGAGAATTTGGGTTATGCTCGACTTATGAGGCACAAAGAGACTAAGGAGCTCGTTGCTATGAAATACATCGAGAGAGACCGCAAGATTTTTTTTCTTTTCGTTTTCTAATGATTTAGGCACTTACTGTTCATGATTCTGCTTTAATACTGACAAAATTTGAACACATCATTTGCAAAAACCAAGACCAAGAACCTCGTACATCAGAAACCCATTAATAAAATTTAAAATTTTCAATTAATCAGATGAATTCCAATGAACTGGAAATGGAAAACATGAGTACCTCGCCCGAGATGAAACATGAGGAAGAAATATATGCACATATGCCTAAAACATGATAAAATATGCTTTCCACGAGACACAAATGTGAGGCTTCTAGTCTTGCAAAGGCTTGAGGACCAAACAAAAACTAAATTTTTAAAGAATTATGCGCTTTAAGCATCATATACGTGTGATTCACCTGTATTTTTCAAGATTAATCATTCTACGAATTCCCTACAATGTGTTCTTAAGTAAACAAACACCATAACAACCACTATAATCACTTGAAGAATATTTATTTATGTTGGTTTTAGAGACTATGATCGTTTTTCATTCATGAACCAAACAAAATGGTAGAAGAGGTGTGGCCCCGCGACCATTCATCGTCGGCACATCATCTTCACCATGGCGGTTCCAAACCGAAAAAAAAGATGATGTGCAATATGTTCATTCTTTACTAACAAACATCATCTTCAATCTTTCATGTTTAGCATCTTAAAGTTGTAAACTAAGATAAGCTTATGCAAATCTAATAACTCCAAGTCTCACAATATCTCTAGTCTTAGTATTATTCCTCATCATCAATAAAATCTTGTGGTGAGCATAAATGAAAATTGTAAACCTCTTAGCCCTTTCTACTATTTTTTAACTTATCAAGCTTTGCAATACTCTCCAACATCAAATTTATTGTATGAATTGCACAAGATGTCCAAACTATCTCGGACATCACATTCTTTAACAATTTTAAAGCGGTCAGGTTATTAGCGGCTATTAGATTACATATAAATTATACAATTTGATCCTCACAAGTTCAAAGTCATTGTGTATACCCTATCTATATACAATCCGTCACTGTTATAAAAATCTTATATGACCGTCCTAATCCTATGTTCCTAACTTATCCATAATCGGAACAACGATAGAAATTCGTTTGGGAGAATTTAGCAAAACTGAAGACGACAAACAGGAAGGCGACAGGAGGAAGAAGAGAGTCGACGATGCTGCTGCAAACCCAGACGATGGAGACTTAAGGCAAGCGGCACAACCGGAAGAAGCACGCGACGATAGGAGAGACACGACAGTAGGGAGAGAGAGGCGATAGCAGGTACGCAGTGGTAGGAAGAAGAGAGGCGATGGATGGAACGAGAGAGGCGACAATACACAGAAGACATGCGACAGTGATGCAGAGCCAGACGATGGAGACTGAAGGCAAGAGAGACAACCGGAAGAAATACTCGACAGTAGGGAGAGATGCGAACGGTCGGGAGAGAGGTGATGGTAGGGATGCAGCGTTAAAGAAGAAACGGGGCGAGTGACAGTCAAAAGCAAAAAAAAACTAATAAAAAATTAGGGATTCATTTTTTAAAGACCAAAATGATTTGGTCTTTCAAAAACGACATTGTTTTAATAAACGCAGAATAAAAAGAATAAAAGGCTGCCTAGATGGCTGCCTAACGACTAATCGGCCGCCCAGAAACTCTGGTTTGTAGGTAATCGGAGCGCCCGACCTCAGCGTAGCGAGCCTAGGCCTCCACCAAGACCGATTTTTAGATCCGATCCCATTGTTATTTCATACAAATATCTATTCTATATACATAGTTTACTAATCACAAACACAACTTTGATCATTTACCTAATAGTAATTTAAAAAAAATTATTTAAAAATTTTTTTTGATGATGTTGTGTATATTTACGGGACTAATAATATTACTTTATAAAACAAAAAAATTTTGTTTTTATATTGACTAAAATTTAAAAGATGATGAAAAAACATCAATTTTTTTAATGTTTTAAGAGAAAAAAGTGAACGATATAACATTAAATTTCCATCAAACTGAATAAAAAAATATAAATGATTGAAATAAAATGATATTATTTATTAGCAACAACTCGAACATAGATGAGAAATATATTTCTCTGAATTATTTTGATGGATGGGCGATTTTTTCATTCCAATAGACAAAGAAACTAACAAAGGTTGGTGCAGATACATTGACGGGGGGCACCAAGGCAACGAGACCTAAAGCAGCGACCGTCGAAGAAACCTTCGGTGTGGCAAACTGTGGTGCAGTTATGATGATCGAGACACTCACCTTGGAAATGCTAACTTTTTTGTCGGCAAATCTCCCCTTCAACCCTCTTTACCATCGTTTTTTCTTTATTTGCAGAAAAATATAACATTTGAAATTTTAGATATATTATTTTTATAACTAAAATGGTTATTTTTTTATATGTTAACAAAGTATAATTATATATGATAAATGCATAACAAAATACAAAATAGATCACTTACGAGATGCAAAAACGAAGAGAAAGAAGAAAATAAGGAAGTACTTTTTCTCAATATCTTGTAATTAAAATTAAAAAATCTATATAAATGTGTTTTTTTGTTAAAACTAAGTGAAATAACAAAGGTTTCTGATCAATCTTTATTTATAGAATAATTATTGTTCATGTATTCACATTTTTTTATGGTAAATGTGGAAGATCCTCGTTGCCTTCCTTTTTTAAAAAACGTATCTTTTTCTTTTACTCTTTGTTTATATATGGAATATTTTTTAAATAAACCTGTTCAATCAATGTATTATTGTGGCGTTTGTTAGGAAAAATTATGGATTTTCTTATAATGCCTTCAGAGTTTCTTTTATAGAACCAAAATTTTTAGATTCCTTTTTCAGATTCTCATCTATCAGAAATTAAATATTTATCTATAATGTCTTCAAACTTTTCTCTACCGAACCAAATTTTCTGGATAAGAATTTGGATCAAAATTACAATGGATGTTGTTAGAATGAATTTTATTATAATGCAAAATTAAATTTACTTTGATTTTATAATTTTGATTTTACGATATTTTAGTTTTTTTAACAAATAATAAAAATATGTATCTATTAATTTTTAAAAAATATTATAGAGGAATTTAATGTAATTCCAATTATAATATGAAATTTCTGCAAACAATAAAATATCGAAATCGACTTTACCTTACAATGGAAGTCGACTTTAATACAAAAAAAATCTCTTATAGTCGTTATAAATCTATTCAATTTTAAAAATTTATATCTAATTATATCTATATATATATATATAATTTAAATATAATTATATAATTAATTTTATTTAAAACAAAATTATTTTAAAAATTATACCTAAAAATTGCCAAATGAGTTACAGTACACACGTTGCTCTTAATATTGGATTTTACTATCTTTATATACATAAAGATAGAATCTTAACAGTAGTATCTTTATATACAAATGAGTTACTATCTTTTTATGATTCTTGTTACCAAGAATCACAAAAAGTAGTTATTAAAAATATTATTATTTGTGCACTTGATTTTGAAAACAATAAAATTACACAAATTTCATTTTTTTAAAAGCAATCTAAATATCTTATATATTAATATATATATAAGGGAGATTTTTTTCCTATTCTTTGGTGTTGTCACGTCAGCAAAAGAAATAAAAAAACCTCTTTTTTAAATGAAAACACTATTAATGAGATTAATTTTCCATTATGTATTTGTAAAGAATTCAAAGGATCACTAATGGAATTTATTAGATTCATATTGAGAAAAAAAACCATCTACATGAGTTATACAGACATCATTTTTGCTATTGATATGATGAATCACTTTAAATTTCGAATTAATTTCAAATCCTTGTATTTATCTCATCCTCTTTCCACTGCAGTTCAGCTTACCCAGCTTACGGGACGATACAAATGCTCGGAGTGAATTCTTATTGACGATTCAAATGCTTAGAGAGAAAGATCTCCTCCGGCATGCTAGAGAGAGAGATCAATGGGAATTTGAAGCATTTTTTGCTTATCTCCTCTGTCATGGATCTCCACCAGCATGGAAAATCTAAAGAATTTGAGACGTTTATTCCACAACAATCTTTCTTCATATTTTCACCATGACCTTTGCATGGAGCTTTCTTTCCCTCTTCCTCGCTCTCATCCTCTTTTTTTCTTCAATGCAGCAAGAGGTGCACACTTCGATTTACCCTCTTGTATTTAGAGTTTTGTGTCTCAATGAAATTTGACAAAGAGAGATCGAGCTATGACTACAGCCATGGCGGTGGCGTCTAGAATGGAAGAGGGGATTGGTTTGAAGCTTGACGAAGATCTAACTCCAAGGTTGTTCGGGGTCTCTATCCTCATGATGTCACCTCAGCAAAACATCTTCCTTTTATATATATAACTAGATGATACCCACGCGTTGCGCGGTTTTTTTATAATTACATTATATGTTTCTTAAACATTATACATAATTCATTAATTCATTTGTTATGTTTGATATATGTATCGGTCAATACAAACGCACATATTCTGATTTTCAATGTAAAAGTTTAAACAATAGGTTTATAAGATGTTTTCGTACTCACCCCTTTGTGGGCTGTCGTAGATGGATAGTTTATAGTGAGGAGAAAGATAAAAGAGGTTGAGCAGCCGCA
>CM071864.1:7364527-7387652 GCA_036759665.1 Gynandropsis gynandra
TCCCGCGCCCCGAGACGCCAATCCTGCGGCCCGAGACGCAACCACCTCCAGCGCGACCCGAGACGCCATTAGGTCAAAATATGTCAGTCCCGTGACCCGAGCCCGAGCTCTAGAAGAGGATGTCTTGATCATACCCGTTGGTCCCATGACCCGAGCCAAGGCTGCGAAGCTCAAGGAAGCTATTATCGGGATTCTCACGACCGCCCATGCTCACGAGGAGTATGCTAGTTCACGCGATGTCACAAGTCTAAAAAACGTCATCAAAGCCGAAGCTCGACCCGCTACGGTCATTGATTAGGTTAAGTGACCCGCGTAATGATTAAAAAAATGTTTTGTTCATTTATTCAAAATTTTGAATTTATTCATCAACGTGGGTTGATGCATTTTCCATTTTTCTCTGATGGGCCATTTCATGTTAAGCCTAAATTCAAGTAATATTTGTAAAGTAGGCCCATTTACGATATAAGACCCAATTCACTAATTTTTGGTCATTGGGTCTGCTAATATATTTTAGCAGGCCCAAGCCTTTGTTAGGAACAATAACTTAAATTTATTGAAATTCACACTACCAAAATAATATTTTTTTAGAATATTTATTTGATAGAAGTTAAGATCTTTCTCATTGTTTTTTTTTTAATTTCCGTCTCTCTTAACGACAAATTTTTTGGAAAAAAAATAGTCACATAAAAAACTATACTAAAACCCATATTGTAAAAATACGGTTCAGTAATTTAATTTGAAATGTTAAGAGTAGAATAATAATTTAAGACTTAAACGTGCAAGTTGTGGATACTTTACACGTTCATTTGTCTGAGTCCATTTTCTAAAGCGAGATGATGCAGTGAACGTGGAGGTTTATTTAGTCTCTCTACTCTTGGACTAAGTAATTTAAATAAAATAAAATATATATATAACATTAAATTGGCCTATTTCGGAAATACGCTATATATACATTTTATATATATATGTATATATTTGGCACATTGAAAATATAGTCAAAATTGTTTTTGTCATTTTTTGGTGGTGTTGGGTAGTTGCTTTAAGACAAAACGACAAATTAGGAGCGGACAATACGCAAAGACTTTTGTCGTCTTCTTCTCTATTTCTTTTTAATTTAAAAATAAACAAAATAAAAGGTATATTAGTGGGGGGATTAAATTGGAATAAAGCTCGGCCGAAAGACGTCCCTTTCTGTCCTTCCACATTATTATACCTTAAATGTTTTATTTTTCGTCATAAATACGATTTATCTTTTTTTGAGCCCCCATTTTCTACTTTTTTTTTAAATTGAATGAGCAATGACTTACGTCACTAATTTCATATTTTACGATTTAAATGATTTTTTAGGGGTACTCGTGAGAGTACATATCACAATATTTACATTATATCATTTTAAACTGGCATACTTTTTTATAGATTAGCACTATTAGATTACTAATGTTGTAATATATCAATTATAATCCATAATAAAACATTGAATTATGCGAAAAATGAAATTAGAAGACACGTCACCCTACAGAGGCGATATTGGTCAAATCCAGAGGGTGTAAGTAAAGCAGCTCCCCAAGCGCACACGGTGAGTAATAGCCGCGTAACACTGGATTACAGTATCTCCTTCGCCGGAGATCTATCGATTTTCGTCCGACGATGTCACATCCATTCGTAACTTGACACGTGTCCATAACCTACCATCAAGAGCCTCGACTTGGACTAATATATCTCTCTCTATATATATATACATGATACATGCATATACACGTTCACATAAATAAGCATATACACACATTATACATATGTGTATATATACATATATATATATAAATGTGTAGATACGCAGATGTGTCTATAAATTGTGTATGTATGACTAAAATAGATATATTGTAAAAGTAAAATGTATTGATTATTGTCATTTTATAATACTAGTGGTATTATTACTATATTATTATATGTATGGTAATATTTTCAGATTCTATTTTTATCAATTTATTCAAATATTTGTATTTTAAAAAACATAATAACTAGTTGATTGTGTTTTCTATAATTGATGTCGACATTAACTATAGTATCAATATTAAATAATTTTAATACTTAATAAAAGAATAGGAACATTTGATTTCAATTATATCATACATAATTGGTCACTGACCATATATATATATATTTATATATATAAGACGAATAATGTGATAATTATATATATATATATATTGCGATGATATATTATCTGATCTGATAAGTGGAACAATTAATTCGTTGCATCAATACAAATAAAAATTGGATTCAATTGAGATTTTTGAGATATTTTGTTGTTGTAAAGATTGAGATATATAAATTAATTAATATATTCCAAAAAATTTTGAGGTAGTTCCGAAATGTCATGTCATTTTACATATTATAGTTTCTAGAAACCACGTGGACCGCTCAACCAGCGTTACCTTTAAAATTACAACACTCAAATTCCGTTATTATTTATTTGAATTTATTTTGGTAATAGGTAAATTAATTTGTATTAAGAAATCCGCTATACAATAACATATACATATATATTTAATTTCGATGCGTTTGTTTATTCACTTTAAAAATTATTGTATATCGTGAAGAGAACAAAAAATGATATTTATAGATATATTTTATAATGATGAAAATACGTGAGAGAAAATGATTTGAGTTAAAAAGAAATACATGATAATGCTAAATACGAAAAAAGGAAGGAAAAGAAATAAGACATTAGGTGTCAATTCGAAGTTTTTGTCTTTTTAAGAAAACTAGCGAGCGGGTTTTTTTAACTACAATTCAGTTGGAAAACTATTTTGAAAGGATAATTTTCTAGATGTTTCAGCTTTGGAATGATATAGAAATTGTTCATTAATGTTTTGGTAAGTTTTTTTGGGTTATGCAGGACATTAAAGTGTGTTAACACAAGGTAGTGGTGGAACTGAGTCGCTAAATATCTATTATCAAGTTTAATCCATGGTTCTGGAAAACAACACATCCAATTATCATGATGTTAAATATCTATGTTCTTGATGACGTTAGATCATTATCATGAAGTTTCTACTGTTGTTTTCAGATAATGGTATATCACAAATTAGTTAATTTTATATTATAGATGATAATTTAGGTTAAAATAATATGTATTTTTATCCTTCAAGATCTTAGATTTGCATAGATGTATACATCATTACATGAGAAAATGCTAAAATATAGACATATAGTTTTGAAACGTTATTATATAAAACTAAGAAAGGTTCACAAGCTCTTATCAACAATTATTTAGCACAACCAAATAGATGTATACAACATTACATATCAACAATGCACAACCAAATAGATGTATACAACATTACATCAAAATACACTACATAGACATATGGTTTTGAACTGTCATTACATATACAAAAACCATCTAATGATGGTTTCAAATACATATTATTACAAACAATGGAGGAACTATGTAAGGGGTAAAAAATTGGTAGGTTGGAGTTTACAATGCAAAACATAAAGACGGACACAATCAAATTGCACCAGAAAAATCCATCGGTGGCTTGAGATGGAATCGAGTGAACGTGTGCGAGAGCGACCAACAGGAAGAATAGAGTTCATTCTAAACCTATCAACACCAAACATCAACAACATTAAAGTGCACAAAGAAAATATCTAAATGAACAAAACATAAAACATTTATCAATGCTTTCAAAGCCTAACATCAGTGTCATATCTTGACATAGCTATGCTACATCCCTGCTTTCAAAGCTCATGCTTTGTATCCATTTCAATTGTGTCGGATCTCAATCCTTATGTTTATCCATTTATTTTCCCATTTATAGATCTGTATGTTAGAAAGATCATGTTTTTTCATCAATGGCCACACATAGCATACATCAATTCCACACACTTTGGTTGTAAAAGCCTAAAAAGATTATATAACAAAGCATTAGCAGAGTTTAAAAGAACTCATTGTCTTCGTTTGTAGAATCATCAAGTACTTGAATTATCATACAATCCAATGGTAATGAAAGCTTAAAACTACACTTATTGATAGTTGACAAACTGGGTTCGAAATGTATTCAATCTGTTTGTGTTTAAATATAAGAAACTAAGCAAAAGATACTAATGTTATACAATCAATAACTGATATTCCAATTTCTTTTTGGGGAAAACAATTTTTCAATGGCTCAAAATTTAAATTAATTACCTTTTTGTTCGTAATGAAATCCTCGTATTAGACATTAATGTGGCGGGTGGTATTGAAATACTCTGAGGCCTAGTTGGATATATTCCATTGTTTCTTTTAGACCGTAGATTAGTTGATTACTGGTTTATATCTCGAAAGGCCATCTACCTGAGAGAAATAAAACAAAAGAATCATTCAAACTCATAAAAATATATAGATACACGAATGCCTTGATAGGCATGAGTTGTGTAAAAACCGCTACTGGATACTTAAAATGAGACTTGTGAGTACCACTGAGTAGATTAGCAGAACAATTATAAGATTTTGCAAGCACCCGTGCCACCATTCTTAGGAGGTTCCTTCTAAAGAGAAATATTGCAGAAATGCCTATGCAAATCTATCAAATTCCAAACGTATTAAGTCGAATATGGAATACGAAGATGTAAGTATTAGAGGCTTAGACGATAGATTGAAAACAAAATTCAACAGAAGAATACCGACAAACATGAACTAAAAGCAAATATACAATCTGGAATACCAAACCATGCGTATGATGCAACCTCGCATCTTCAGAAGAATACCGACTTTTCGAGTTGATTGTGCTAGTTTTCGGTTGTTGTCTAACTCCTCTCTTGCTTCATTCTAGTCTTGCTCGAGGACGAGCAAAGGTTCAAGTATGGAGGAGTTTGATAACGTCTATTTTCATAGTTAGTTTCATCATTCATTTGGATTTTACCAAGCATTAAGCAACACTTAGTCCACTTTCATCGTTTCTTGTGTTTTGCAGTGAATGGAGATATCAGGATACAAATACGAGTAAATGAAGCAAAACTAACCAAAACCACTTTCCTATCAGCTATGCACAGTCAGCATCCAAAGAATCATAAACCGGAGAAGAGAAATGGAAGCAATGGCCGCTTACAAAAAAATAGAAACAATGGCCGCTTACAAAAATGGAAACTTTCGGTGGTGGGAACAAAAATGGAAAATTTCGGTTGCTAGAACAAAATTAAGAAGAGCACGGTTGGAATATGAAAAGGAAACATGGTTTACATAAAATCGAAGCAAGTTTCTGAAACAAAATGTGAACTTTCAATCGCCTACACAAAAATGGAAAGATTGCTGCCTACACGAGAATTAGAAATTGCAACCGTCAAAGATAGAAAATGGAAATGTTTGTTGGAACAATTAATGGAAATAAAAGAACAAGAAAGAAGGCATCAAAGCAAAGAGAAAAAGGAGGAAAAAGGAAAAGGAAATCGTTGTTGCGCCAAAGGAAAAGGAAATACAAGCTGCTGAAGAAAATAGAAACCGAGATAATGTAAACTAGCAAAAAAAAGTTAGCAAAACAAGAAAAGGAACGTGCTGGCTGCTTAAACCAAAAGGAAATATGGTTAGAGAAGAGTAAAGGGAGCTACATGGCTGGAAAATAAATAGGAAACGTTGAAAATTATACAAGAATGGAGAAACAAGAGATGGAAAAACTCGGAAAAGGAAAACTTTATTGCTGTAAGAAACAGTAAAGTCTAGCCACTAGAGAGGAAAGAAAGAGGACGGCCACAGAGGAAAGATTAGAGGAAAAGAAAGAAGAGAAAGAGGGCTAAAAGGGGAGAGCTTCAGCAGCCCAATTCATATAGAAAATTAGAGAGAAAAACAGAGCACACATAGAGAGAAAGAAAGAGAGCAGAACGCGTACAAGGGCAACGACGGGGCGACGATGTCGGAGCGCGGAGGAGCTGTTGAAGACGTCGATAAAAGAATATGGAGGGATCTCATTATTTATCCATGTTGGATATAGTTATCTTTTGTGTTTCGTATTCTAAGTTCATGTCCGAGTAGGTCCATAGCCATAGGTTAGAGAGCTTTGCCGATATGTAACGAAGTCTTGTTCTTAATGCTTGGTGATTCTTATTACTTTCGTTCTTGAATGCCACTTGAATGAATGATTTTGTTACTTGATCGTTTTTTGGATAGATTTGCAGTTCTTAATGCTTTCGTTCTTGAATGCCACTTGAATAAATGATCATAAAAGTTTGGTTTTGGAAGATGAATTGAATTTTGGAACGTAGCCATGATATGAGATTTTAATTCATTTAGAACCGTGACTGGTCGGTTAAATCGACTTAGGAATTAGGATAACGGACTCAATGCATTTATCGTGTGAGATTACGCAATTGGAAGATTGGTAGTACACACGTTAGATACTGGGTTTAAGCATCAGAAGAGTCATTCCCTAGTAAAGAGCTTGAGTTCCCCAAATACGTGATAATATCTGAGACCATGATCTTGTTAGAACTTCTTTGCATCATTGTGCATCTCTTGAAACTTGTGGTGTTTAGTTCATTGAGTTTAATCCGATAGTTAGTTAGTTTATCTTTATTCGCATTCCCATCACTTATTGATTTTACACGTCCTATTCATTAGTTTACTAGCTTTAGAGTTGCATCGATTCCTTGTGTTCGACCCTGGTACTAAACAATCTGTATTCTTGCGGAAACATTAGTCTAGATAATTATTATTTGAGATTAACCACATCATTTGATACAAGAGATTCGTAACAAAAAATCGAGTTAGAAACAATTTGTACACTCTCACACATCAAATTAAAGTTCGAATAGAAGCTTTATATGAGTCCATGTTCTCTTATGTTAAAGCCTAAAAGCTTTTAACAACCTGTCACTGCAAAGCTTTTTTGCCTTTTCACCAATTTTACTCGTTTTGGATTTAAAACACAAGATGGCAGACGAGTTTTGTAAACACATTCCAACAACTCCCCACCTTAATTACAAAAAAAATCCTTGGAACAATCCTTCTCATTTCGTCTTCTCCATACTCAATCTTCAAACATCGATCAGTGTCAACATTCTTAGTATTGAGCCAAACTCTAAAGTTTTAACATTTTTGTAAATATGTTAGCGGGTTCTCGGCTATATGAACCTTCTTAACATCAATTTCATCTTGAGTGACATGATACTTTTTGAAATAGATGTGTTTGGTTCTTTTGTGATGTACATAATTCTTAGACAAGCTAGTGGCTCTGAGACCATGATCTTGTTAGAACTTCTTTGCATCATTGTGCATCTCTTGAAACTTGTGGTGTTTAGTTCATTGAGTTTAATCCGATAGTTAGTTAGTTTATCTTTATTCGCATTCCCATCACTTATTGATTTTACACGTCCTATTCATTAGTTTACTAGCTTTAGAGTTGCATCGATTCCTTGTGTTCGACCCTGGTACTAAACAATCTGTATTCTTGCGGAAACATTAGTCTAGATAATTATTATTTGAGATTAACCACATCATTTGATACAAGAGATTCGTAACAAAAAATCGAGTTAGAAACAATTTGTACACTCTCACACATCAAATTAAAGTTCGAATAGAAGCTTTATATGAGTCCATGTTCTCTTATGTTAAAGCCTAAAAGCTTTTAACAACCTGTCACTGCAAAGCTTTTTTGCCTTTTCACCAATTTTACTCGTTTTGGATTTAAAACACAAGATGGCAGACGAGTTTTGTAAACACATTCCAACAACTCCCCACCTTAATTACAAAAAAAAATCCTTGGAACAATCCTTCTCATTTCGTCTTCTCCATACTCAATCTTCAAACATCGATCAGTGTCAACATTCTTAGTATTGAGCCAAACTCTAAAGTTTTAACATTTTTGTAAATATGTTAGCGGGTTCTCGGCTATATGAACCTTCTTAACATCAATTTCATCTTGAGTGACATGATACTTTTTGAAATAGATGTGTTTGGTTCTTTTGTGATGTACATAATTCTTAGACAAGCTAGTGGCACTCTGAGAGTAATAGAACACCTCTGTTGTTTCAAATTTTACACCGAGTTCTTCAACAATTCCTTTCAACCACAATGCCTCTTTAATTCTTTCAACCTAAGTCATATATTTGATATCTTTTGTTGACAAAGTCACCAAATGTTGAAGACTTGAATTCCAATTGATAACATTCTACAACCCATAAAAGAAAATGTGTAACGAATCTTGTCTCATCCAAATTTGTAGAGCATAACCTGAACTGCGATACCCTTTAACTCTGAAATAAATTCCTCTAATGTATGTGAGCCTTAATGGCGTAAATACAATATTGTTTTATTGGGGACAATATATAGTTGATATAAGAATAATTAAAAAATATATTAAAAATGTAATATTGAAAATTTAAATATTCAGTAAATGAATTTTGTGATTTTTTATATTTAAAACTTATCTGTAATAATGGTTAATTTAAATTATGTTCAGTGTTCCAAATGAGAAATCATTAACAAATTTGATTGCGTAATTTATTTTTTACAATATTTAATGTAGAGAAATATATCTCAACACATACAACAATAATATATAAAATCAAAGTTAATTTCGAAAAATGATATGTTAATTTAATATTTAAATAAGATTTTATAATATTAACATACGGAAATTGAATAAATACTAGTATTTTTTATAAATATTAATATTTATTCATTTTTATTTAAACTTTTAATAAAATAAAATAAAATAAAATAAAATAAAATAAGAAACGATTGGGGTTAAATGGACCTAATAATATAAGGTGGCATCCGTCTCTGGTGAGCTTTACTTTTGAAGTTTCTTGTATGTATCTCATGATCCCTTCCAATGCCTTCCAGTGGTCTCTATTTGGATGGCTCATTAATTTGCAAACCACTCCCACATGATGAGCTAAATCTGGTTAGGTTCCTATCATAGAATACATGAGGCTTCCTATAACATTTGGTTATGATATAGACTCATATTATAACTGTGTTCCTTCTCCTATTTCCTCACATATATGAATTTGAAATGTGCTCCAAAAGGTGTTGCAACTAACCTTGATTGGTTAATTCCATAAGTCATCAGGATCTTTCCTAGATATGTCTCATGACACAGAGTTAGCCTTCTAGCATACTTATCTCTGATAATGTTCATTCCCACGATTTTTTTTATTGCCACCAAATCTTTCACTTCTAATTCTGTAATGAGCCTAGCCTTTAATATATTCAACTCCACCTTAATCTTTGCAACCATAAGCATATCATAAACATAAATCATAAGATGCATATAACTTTGATCCTCTAACCTTTTAAAGTACACACATGAGTCATGCTGAGAACATTGGTTTCGTTGCCTGTGGGATTGTTTTGACTCATAGAGATTTTTTTTTTCAATAAACAAAAAGGTATTCCTTACTGTTCTCCTCAAAGCCTTCTGTTAGCTTCATCACAATTTTTTCATCTAAGCTCCAATGTAAGAAGCTTGTCTTGACATCTAAAAGCCTAAAAGAACATGTTTAACAATTGGTGAAACGATTTCATGATAGTATAAACCCTCTATTTAAAAGTATCCCTTTGACAACCAACCTTGCCTTGTATCTCGATTTTACTATCCCTAGTACCTATTGTTTTTAGTTTGAACACCCACTTGTATCCTATTACACCTATGTTTCTTTTATTTTATTTTTGGACCTAAGTTTTATGAGGCCCAAAAAAGGCCCATTTTTTATTACTTAACCTAACAATTAAGTTAAATATAAATAAAGAGAGGAAGAAGAAATAATTGTCGCCTGCACATTTGTTTGCGGCCACAGGAGAAGAAAAAGAAGAGAAAAGAGGAGACAAGAGGGAAAGAAGGAGAAAAAGAAGAAGGATTCACCAATTTTTTGATATGTTCTTCGTGGGTGAGTTTTAATCGAGATTATAATAAATCTCTAGACATTTTTCTTACGATTATTTCCTAAATTTGAATATTTATATTATGGGCATTGATAAATTGAATGGATATCTAATAGGAGAAAATTGATCTGTGATGTTGTTTGTGATATCATCAGGAATCGTCTAGTCATCGCGGAATATTAAGATGATGATTTTCTCCATCCTAATTTTGGATTTGTTTTTGATTTATGGAAGAGATACTATTTTAAAAACGAGGCATGATCACAATAGGATTTATAGGATCATAATTGAAAAAGTGAGACTTTACAAGTGAAATTGGATAAGACCCTATATTTCTCGTATGAAAATTGATGACAAGTATATGAGTTGTATAAGTGACTAGAGATGATCTGGATAAACGATGTTCGACCAAGTGTTGGGGTCGGAGAACGTCGATATTTTGGTTCGGTGTTAAAACCGACTGAACATCTTGTTAGTGTGCTCGATCGAGTGATTTCACACTCAAACCTTCTGAAGAAGGCATGTAAGAGTGTGTCGGTGAGAGCTATCACATGAGGCATATTGAGTCGACGATGTTAGTGTTACGACATTTGGATCTGGGCCTCGTACCGTGCTAGGGTTGTGGTAACCTTTCGAGTGGCGGAGCGTCAAGTTAGTTAGATCAGTGGATCTACTAGCATCGTACCGTGTTGGGGTTGGGGTTGTGGTAACCTTTCCAGCGACGGAGTGCTGTATTATACTGATTGTTGGGGTACGTTATGACCTTGCGAGATCTTCAGCGTGTTACGGTCCTTTAGACTTGCGAGCGTATGCCCGAGCTAGAGTCGTTTGGACTCTGTGTGTTATGATCCGGTGTGGTACTATTCTTAGATTGTGGATACTCAGTCGGGTTGGGTAAAGCTATGTACGTGTTTATAGTATGATACATATTTATTTTATGTTACATATTCGAGAGTAGGAGAATATGTGGCACGGAATACGTGCATGTATTGATCTCACTCAGTACGTCTTCGTACTTACCCTTTTGTGGGCTGTCGTGGATGAGCATGTTTTAGCAAGGACAAAGATCAAAGAGGTTGAGCAGCAATATCAGAGTTTACAACGGACTGATGGGAGAGGCGTGCATGAGGTCTCGATAAACTTTATTATATATTTTTTATTTTTGTTTATTATGATTTGATATGTTTTTTTCACTATATGGTTCGGATCATTCTCAATTTGAAATAAAAATATTTATTTTATTTTGTTTTTATATTGGAGCGATGACATGTGTAACCACCTCTTGGAGGTGGTGGTGGACACTCCTAGGCTCGAGGTTCTTCCGGGGTGGAGGTGTTACAAGTTTCAATCTATCTCAATGAAGTCATCTCCTCTTCCATGGTTTCATTCAACTTACGTTAGTTTCTACTATTTTTTTCCTCTGTAAAATACTTTGGTCGTTTAAGCTCTTTTTCTTGTGTTATGATGAAGGCAAATGCTAGTGAAGAATTTTCATCAAACCTATTGGTGGTTTAATGGTTCTGCTAGATTTTTCCCTTGCAAGTAGATAGCCTCTAAAATCCATATCTTTAAGATCTTTACTCTAGTTCTACTCCTCATCACCAGATTCTACATAACCTGATGATCATTGTGATGCTTTATCTGAATCTTGAGTCTCCATTTGTTGTGAAAAACCTCATCATTGTTCAATATTTTCTTCCTCGAGTTTTCCCTTCTTAGTGGGAACTAGGAATTGAATTATCATTACATTGCTTGACATATTTATAATATAACTTCTTTATTAGACTCTACGTCCCAGCTGACCATACATTTTTTCCCTTGTAAACCTAATTTTATACTTCTTAATCCCTTGGAGATGACCCACAGACAAAACTTACTTTTTGGCTTGAGTTTGCACTGATCGACATGAACAAAGCTAAACAACCAGACCGTCTAAGATGTGTATAGCTAAAGGTGTGATATTTCTATTATTGTTTTGATACCTTGAGTTCCAGTGTCATTGAAGGTGATCTATTCGCTAAATACGTTGTAGTAGAGGCTATCTGATTCATAGACAAAACATCTCTCATTCACCATAATTATATGGTTTATCATTTAAGCTATTCCATTTTGCTGAGGAGTATACACACAAGTTTTGTGTATTTGGATGCCATGCTCATTGCAAACATTTTCAAATCTTTGGTTGCAATACTCTATTTCATTGTCTGTTATGAGAGTCCTTACCTTATTTTCTAGAATAATTATCTATAAACGCGATGAAATACTTAGCTTTGGACAATGATTTTGGGATTGATAGAGCACCCCAAAGGTCTAAGTGTATGTATTCTAAGATTCCCTTGGTGGTGTGTTTCCCTTTTTGAAATGGTTTTCTATATGCCTTTCCTAAATTACAATGTTCACAAAAAGTGGGCTTAGAACCACCTTTACTCTCTACCATACCCTCCTTTATCAGCAAACCCAATCCTTGCTAAGATATGTCATAACCTTGAGTGTTATAGATCAACATTACATTTTGCCTTTGTTACCTGATTTGTTTCACTTGTTATAGTTCTACCTTGTATAGCATAGAATCCTTCCCTCACATTTCCTCTCGTCATAGTTTTACAACCTTTAATTATCTTGAGAGAACCATTCCGAGACTTATATAAGTATTGGTGTTATTCATGTATCTCTAGAATATACTTGACCTTGGTGAGAGTCACAGAATGATCCATCATGAACTTGAATTTTGACATACCCCATACCTTCAATAGGTCATTTTGCATTATTCTCTATCCACTCTTTTCCTTATAAGATATGCTTAAATCTAAGAACTACTTTCTATTTGGTCATATGAAATGAGCACCCTGAATCTATGATATATTATTTTTTGGTGTCATTTGTGGTCACTACTAAGAAATATGTCAATATCAATGGATGAAACAACGAATTCTTCGATTGAAATTTTTATCATCGGATACCAATGTATCAGTCCTTTGAAATATATACCAATGGATTCCAATAGATCCGTCCATGGAAATAATTACCAACAGATTCCATGCTGAACCATTGAAAATTCTTAATCATTATCAATGGATGCCCGTTGCAATTTTTCCGAATTTCTAACAGATATTAGTTGAAAATGTCAACGGCTACCCATTGCCCTTTGGAAAAATTTATAATTACAAAATTTTGTGTCTTATCATCTTCACATTTTCAACGGGCATCCGTTGGAAATTCAACAGATTTGTCTTGAAAAAATGAAAGGTTGTGATCTGACATTCTTTGATTGGACATATATTTCAATGGGTATCTATTGGTATTAGAATGGATGCGCGTTAAAAATTTTGTATTTAAGATGTTGAACAATTTATTTTCAACACCTTCAAAAAAACATTTATAATCCTATAAAAACCTCTTCCAAACCAATTAAACATCATACACTATATTTATTGAATGATTCATCGATCACAGAGGATAGTTGGCGAGTTCCAGTGGAGCTCCGCCATCCCTAATTTTTGCGACGTCGGGATAGACGAAGAAGAAGAAGACAACAATGTTCTAGATAATTTTTAAGATATATTATTTGTATTTGTATTGTTTTTTCAAATATCAAATTAAAAGTTTTATATATTTTTTGAATTAATATTTTAAGTTTAATAGTTTTTTTTTTCAAATTTACCTTAAAATCATCGGATATTCGTTGATTATACAAATCATAACATCAACGAGCATCCGTTTATATATTTATTTACTACAAAAGTACCAACGTATATCTATTCTTAATTTCCAATTTTCCCGTAAACATTTTCAACGGATATTTGTTGGAATTTCTAATGGACATCCGGTGAAATTTCTAACAGATGTCCGTTCGAAATTTCAATAACTATATCTGTTAAAACCCATTGAAAATTTTTTAACGGATTTTGACCGTTGAAACGTTGTTAAAAATGGCAACGGATGAATATTTTTCAATAGGCAACGGTTATAAATCCATTGAAATATGTTAGAAATGGTTGATTTCAATAAAAAAAATTTACCGTTTTCAACGGATTTGACCATTAGAAATGATATATAGAATTTTTAGTGGGTTGCAACCATTGCCAAAACTTCTACAATGGTCGAAACCTCTTACTCAAAAGTCATTCTCTTTACCACAACAACTTTTCCATTTTCCTTGGAAGTTTCATAATCTTCTTCTTTCTGAAGAGACTTTACTTCTTGAAATGGCCCATATTTGCGTATAACCAGCAATCCATTGACCCTAGACTTTGATCTTGATCTTCCTCTCTTTCTTCCATGATTATTTCTTTGTCCTGGCCTTCCCCTAACCATTAAACATTCTCCAGTTGTTTTATGTACCCCTATTTTTTCTATGATTAAAGCTCTAATTCATTAGTGCAGGCCTAACCTTATTAACTATGATCGTTGTTCTTGAATATTTCCAGACTTCCCTGAACTGATCATATCAGGTGGTTATGAATTTAACAAATAAAAAATTTGATATTTTTTCCTTTATTTAAAGATTCTATAAGTTTGCATTTTTTTTAAGAAGACATCAAGGTTATCTTTAATAGATATTATTTTATTTTTTACGATTTTAATATCCTAAAATTGTGATGTTTAAAAAATAAACTATCCAAATAAAGAAAATATCTTTAAACATTGTATAATAAACTATAAAAATGAGTCTAATTGAATATATATAAATATGATATTTCCATTAAAAATAAATAAAATGCAATGCATCCGTCCATTATTTTATTTTATTTTAAGACAATAATACCTAAACAAATACATCAAATTCTTTGAATATATTTATATACTAGTTGGTAACCCATGCAGAGTGTGGAACAAAAATAAACAAATAACATTAATGTAACATACAAATTATTTTATCCTTTATGTTAGAACTGCCATTGAAATATAAATAGTATAAATTATAAATCTCTCAGAATACAACATTCGTGGTATTGTTACAAACATTTTTTTTCATCGTCGAGAATTGATATTTTATGATATGATTTATTTGTAACTCTAGAAACCGAAATAAATAAATATCTCTTGAGACCGAGATGGCAAGAAAAAAATAATGGACAAGAAGAGCTTTATCTAGAGGAATAAACGAAAAAAATTGTTAATAAAAAGAAGTAATAGAGATTTTTTAATATCAAAATACAATTTACTAGTTTTTATTTGTTTATATAAAAGAGATTCACAAATGAATAACAGTAGATACCGTCTAATTATACGAGGCGTTGGATTCGGTTTAAATCTACGTGGTATTTTTCTAACATTCGATGTTTTAAAAATTTTCGCTAGTTGTGAAATGTTTGGATCCATGAATTTTTTTTCTCGAATCGGTGGATCGATTTAGTTTTAAAATCACTTGAATAATATCACTACAAAAAATACGACATTTGCAATGTACGGAGCAACGGATCCGTCCGTTGATGAAAAATACCAACGGATCTCGAGAACTTCCAACAGGCAGCCATCTGTTGCAATCCGTCGTAACTTTCAACAGACAGTAAACGGATCGCTACCGTTGCTCTCGTCCGTTGCAATCCATCGCAAATTTCAACAGACGGTCTACGGATCGATTCCGTTGCCAACATCCGTTGGAACCCCGTTAGAAAATCTAAGAAAAACGTCCAACCGACATCCGTTGCAATCCGTAATGGATGTTCGTTGGAAAATGTAAAGGATACCCACTGAAATTATTAATTTCGAGGATTACCGGTGGAATAATTTCACGTGAGCTTGCAACGGGCATCCGTTGACATTTCCAACGGATGTTCGTTGCAAATAACACTATTTAATGATAACTACCAAGGTTTTAGCATCAAACCATCAACAACAAATATATTTTCAACAAAATGTCATCTTCTTCAAACATAGATATATATAGATTGAGAGAGTGGATGTATAGAAGAAAAGATCTTATAACCGAAGAGATTACGCAAGAATTCTTACACGGACTGGAGCAATTCATGAGTTTTGCAGCAATACAACCTTTATGTCAAGAACGCGAGAAAATGTTATGTCCATGCAAAAGATGCAAAAACATGAAAAATCGAAGTCACGAAATTGTTTGTAAACATCTTTACAAGGTGATTTTCGTTGAGAATTACGAAATTTGGTTATTTCATGGTGAAAGTTATTTATGAAGCATCAACTACCAATCCATATGTGGAAATGGTGTCAGATGCTTTTCTTGGAGTTTTTCATAAACAAACACATGAAGAGATGTCGAACATCGATGCACGCCTATTCTTTAACCTATTGGATTCGTCAAAACAGCCTATATATGAAGGTTTTCGTGAAGGTCAGTCTCGCTTATCTTTATCTTCAAGATTAATGAGTATAAAAACATACTACAATGTTGCTGAAAATTGCATGGATTCATTTTGCAAAACCATGCGTGAATATTTACCAGAAAATAATCAAGCTCCCAAGATATACTACGAAACAAAGAATATCTAAAAGATTTGGGAATATCACATGAGAAAACTGATGTTTGTAGAAAACATTCCATGTTGTTTTGGAGAAATGATAAAGACTTGTTGGAATGCAAGTTTTGTGGTGCAAGCAGATTTCGACCAAAAAAACAATCTTCACGTAAATATGTACCATGCAAAAAATGTTTTATATGCCTGTGGGAAATAGGTTGAGAAGGTTTTGAATCGAAAAAACCACCGACAATGAGATGGCACGCACAACACTCGATGGCTGAAGGTATAATGCAACATCCATCGGATGGTAAGGCTTGGAAAGATTTCAATGAAATATTTTCTGAGTTCGCGTATGAAACGAGGAATGTTTATCTTTACCTGTGCACGGATGGTTTTAATCCATATGGACAATCATGAAGTCAATATTCTCTTTGGCCGGTGATTTTATCTCCGTATAATTTGCCTCCCGATATGTGTTTGAAAAGAGAGGTAATGTTTCTGACGTTGCTAATTCCAAGACCAGAACATCCGAAGAAAAGTTTCGATGTGTTTTTGCAGCCCTTAATTCATGAATTAAAACATGTTTGGAATGAAGGAATTCTTGCTTATGACGTTAGTACGAAGCAAAATTTTACATTGAAAGTTGTCTTGTTATGGACAATTAGTGACTTTCCTACCTATGGAATGTTATCTGGATGGAGCACGCACGGGAGATTAGCATGTCCATATTGTATGTCAGATACAGATTCATTTCGACTAGTACATCTGAAGAAACTATTTTGGTTTGATTGTCATAGAAGATTTCTTCCTCGTGGACATGCTTTTTGGAAAGATAAAAAATATTTTCGAAAGAACGTGGTACAAAAAGAAGAGGCACAGTGCATGCAAACCGGAACACAAATCCTTTACGAAAGATTGAACACAATGGGCAATTTACAATAATTGGTAGAATACGATGGAGATCGTGGGCATCGTAAACCAAAAAAGGTCAAGGTGAATGGCACATCTAGTATAAACGTAGTATCTTTTGGGAACTACCGTATTGGAAAACTTTGATAGTACGTCATAATTTAGATGTTATAAATATAAAAAAGAACTTTTTCGATAACATCATCAATATTATTTTGAATGAGGCAGGTAAAACTAAGGATGATACACAATCAAGAAAAGATTTAAAGACAATATGCTGATAACCTGAGTTGGAATTATGAAATGGAAGGTCACCGGTCCCAGTATTCAGATTGTCTGGTCTGGCGAATTCAACATTATTAAGGTGGTTAAAAGAAGACGTTAAATTTCCAGATGGATATGCATCAAACATTTCTCGGTGTGTGGATATTGTTGGTTCGAGGCTGATCAGGTTGAAAAGACAGGATTATCAAGTTTTCATGCATCGACTAATTTCAATTGCATTTGCTGAGCTCTTACTACTTGAATGTCCACGATATGCTATGCGGAATCAACATATTTTTCAGAGATATATGTTCAAGAAATTTAAAAAGGGATGACTTAGAATTAATGAAAAACAATATCTCTGATGTATTATGTTTATTAGAAAAAAAATTTCCGCCATCATTCTTCGATGTCATGAACATTTGCCAATACATTTACCAGATGAGGCAATACTCGGTGGGCCAGTTCAATTCAGATGGATGTATCTTTTCAAAAGCTTTTTCTTTCATTTAAAGAAAAAAGCAAAAAACAAAGCAGTGGTTGAAGTATCTATTTTCAAACAATACTTATTGGAAGAATCACATATCTCAGCATATTTTATTTCGATTCGCATATTCAGACGAAAGAACTACGTGCATCGGATGATCACACAAACTATTTGTATCTATATAATTTGCAGTTTAGTACAATTCCGGAGATGTTTAGACCGATTGGACGTACAGAAGGTAAATCCGAGGAATATTGGTTAACACCATAGGAGTATAATCATGTCCACACATATATATTACTAAATTGTCAAGAGTTATTACCGTTCGAAAGGTACAAAACAATATTATTCAATCTTTTAAATATACATGTATATATATACACTATTAACGTATTTTCATTATAGAGGATATGTGATGAAGAAGTAATTGGTACATACCCTCATCTAAACACAAATGAACGCAGAAGATGAAAACGAAGATGAATTCAATGAACAATCAAAGGAAGACTCAGCAGTCGATGAATCTACTGAAGAAGAAATGTAAATATAATAATTTGTAATGTAAATGATGTGTAAATACAATCGAAGAATCTCCATTCGAACAATCCAAATGTATATACAATAATATGTAATGTAAATGATGTGTAAATACAATCGAATAATCTCCAATTGAACAATCAAAATGTAAATACAATAATGTGTAATGCAATTGATGTCCAAATGATGTGTAAATACAATCAAAGAATCTCCAATCGAACAATCAAAATGTAAATACAATCGAAGAATATATAAATGGTGTGTAATGTTTTTAGAACTTCATATGATCTAATACCAACGGGCATCCGTTGGAAATGTTAATGGATGCTCTTTGGAACACGAAATCGGCTTCGACACTTAGAAAAAAATTCTAAGTTTTCCTTAATTGTAACGTGCATCCGTTGGAAAGTTGTAACGGATGCCCGTTTAACGGTCATCCGCTAACCTCTTATAACGGGCATCCATTACCTTTTACTAACGGATGCCTGTTAGAAAGTTTGTAACGGTCATCCGTTACAATTTGCAATGGATGCCCGTTGGAAAGTGTCATCATTCCTACCTAGTCTACGATTATTTCCAACGATCATCCGTTGCAAATTGTAACAGATGTCCGTTACACTGGGAGACTAACCACCATTTTGGCGTCCATTGCCTCGAGAACACGCATTTGCAACGGGCATCTGTTAGAAATTGTAACGGATGCCCGTTGGAGAAACAGAACATCGCATCACTTAATTGCGTCCTTGAGTTGACGTCTTTTCCCACGGGCATCCGTTGGAAATTGTAATGGATACTCATTGGAAATTTCTACATATATACCGTGGAACAGTTTCATTTCAACACAAATCAAAACTTCAAATTCTCTCAAACACTTCCTCTCACACATAAAAGTCACCTTCATAAACACTAAACACAAAATGAGGGCTAGACGATTCATAGGTTCATGAGGTATGTTGGTGGGTTCAGCGGGAATCTCTCCCCCGCCTCCACCACCACCATATCGGCCTCCTTCACCAATATCGGCACCGCTGATATTTGATGAATAGGAAGATATGGTGGATATCGAATCCTTAATTGATAATTTCGACGGGCGTCCCACCCTTCCAATTATCGATCTGGATCGTCCTCTCGGGACGCTATGGTAAAATTTCAAATTACTCATTTATATTGTTGTAATTTATAAATGTTATCCAAATATGTCATTTTCATATGCAGGTTTGATGTGGACGATGTTCTAAAACATAGGAACAACAACATCATCCAAGAGTCCTTACAGGATCAGCTCTATTATTCCTAGCAAGTTACACCAGAAGTTATACGCCGCCGATGGTGGTGCACTTTCATCGTAAGTGTCTTTATTATAAAATTTTTATTTTAAATGATTAATGATATATGTTTTAAACTATTTTATTATAATTTATTCTGCAGCACGCATACAGATGGCGAAAGAAGGATACGTCGCATATCTACACTACTTGGATGCGCGACATGCAAGCCCGCATGCGCTTGATGATGAACAACGCCAAGCGCAACTACTACACCAAGTATCGCAAACCGATATGGGAAACGAATGAGGTCTTCAATCAACTCGTCCAACATTGGAAGTCTAAGGACTTCAAGGCCAAGAGCGAGAAGGCCAAAAAATGTCGGTACAATGAGAAGGTTCCCGGAGATGGTCCGTATCGCCATACATCGGGATCAAAATAATTAATGAAGAGGAAACAAGAATTAGTAAATTTCTTATAGTTAATATTTAATTTTTTTTTTACAATATTTATATAATTATATTTATTTTATATAACAGATGCAATGAATATGAAGAGAACCGACTCTTCTTGAGCTGGTAGTGGAAACCCACGCCAAGAAGAAACCGGTTGTCGCATAAGAGAGTGACGAACATGAACTCGTCGACCCTCAAGCGGAAAGAACCGTGAAAGTTGTGACGGATAAGTTCACACAGCAATCACAAGCTTGCGGTTCAACTCCCGACGAGCTCAGTTCTTTACAAAAAGACAAAATTTATTTGGAGGTAAAGATTTATTATTTATATTTCAATTAGTAATAAAATATTTTCTACCAATTTTAACTCTAATTTTATTTATTTTGTAGTCGATTAGACAGCTTGTTGACCAAAATGAGGATCCCACCGTATAAGGGACATCTATACAGTCTCGGTGCACTGCAAAAGGATATCGCCGAGGACGCCACGACAGTACCTCCCGTGGTCAAAGAGAGCTACACGCAACAACGACGTATCGAGGATCTCGAAGCACAAATTCGAGAAACTCGATCACAACTACAAGAAACTTGAGCACAAATGCAGCACATGGAGAGCGCCATAGAATTGCTATCCGGCCGGGCGAGGGAATCAACACCGCGTCAAGAACCGGTTATCGATCGGATGCAACGCCTTCACGAGGTGCTGGTGACCACTGGGATAACATCGGCCCCACAGATTTAGATGAAATGTAATAAAATTAGAGTTTAATTTTTTGTAAGAACTTTTTATATATTAATTAAGGTTATTTGAAATTTTTTTATTTTTAAAATTTTATTTTATTTATTATTTTTTAAAAATTTTCTAATAGATGACCGTTGCCATTTTCCGTCATTTTGTAACGGATGTCTGTTTCCATTTCCCGCCATTTTGCAACGGATGCCCGTTGCAAAATTTCAATGCCCGCTTATTTTTGTTCCAATGGAGGGGCAACGGATATCCGATACAAATTAGTAACGGGTATCTATTGTAGGTTTGTAATGGGCATCCGTCACAGTTATTGTAACGAGCATCCGCTACAATTTGCCAACGGAGTAATCGATTGCTCGTACGTTGTAAATTTGCAACAGAATGTCTCCGTTGTAATTCCGTTGAGAATCGCAACGAATCTCGATTTGTAACGAGCGATTCCCAACAAGCGCAAATCTGTTGCCGTCCGTAAGGAATCGATCATTGCAACGGATTTTTGGCGATTTCCAACGGATATGTCTGTTGGAAATCACTTTTTTGTAGTGTATTAAATCTATAATAAAAATAGAAATTGCTCAATTTAATTTTAAAAAATAAATTTGGAATACAAAATAAAATTTTATTCCATAATAAAATAAAATTTTTTAATAATTTTTCAGAAATATTTTTAAAATCAATTTATAAACCTAATATTGTTGTTATTATTACTAAAAATATTTTTTTATAAAAAATGTATGGAAAAAATTATTATTGTTGTGAAAGTTATAAAAAAGAATAATTTATCTTCTTCATTATTATTACAATTGTTATTATGATTGAATATTATTAAATAATCCATATAAAAAACTAAAAAAAGTTGCATAGAGAAAAAAAGTAGACTTAAAATCCAACAAAAAAGAAATCATTATAAAAAACAATAGAAAAATGACACTTAATCCAAGTCTGCATCCAATGGGTGCATGTACATCACACCTCTTACGAAAAAAAAAACGTGTTTTTCCTGTCACAATACAAAAGTAAAAACTAAAAAAAAAGTTGTATAGAAGAAAAAAAATGTACATATGCAGAATCCAACAAAAAAAAATCACCATAAAAATGAAGCCAATATAATCATTTAACAAAATCAGTAATCCTCAAATACTCCTCTCCAATTCGCTCCACCGACGCTTCCTCTGTTCTTCTTCATTACGGGAAACAACGGCGATCTCCGGCGATGTGAAACTCCTGAGCTTGTGGTCAAGCGCTTACGCGATGCGAGCGATGATTGCTCTCAATATCAAATCCGTTGGCTACGAGGTCCACGAAGAGGTTCTCTCATCGAAGAGCGAGCTTCTTCTCAGATCCAATCCGATTCACAAGAAGGTCCCGGTTCTAATCCACGGAGATAAACCGGTTACCGAGTCGCTCATAATCGTTCAGTACATCGACGAGGTTTGGAGCTCATCTGGGCCGTCGATTCTTCCGTCAGATCCGTACGATCGAGCCGTCGCTAGGTTCTGGGGTGCTTACATCGACGACAAGGCATTAGCATCGTTCCATCTCTCCTGAGTTTTGTTCTCTTTGTATGATTGATTCCGAATACGGTACTTTGTTGAGCTTTTCAAGTGATCTTGCCGGATTATTTGTGAGCGGTGCGGTGAAGTTCAATTCTTAAACATAAAAAAATAGGGGTGGGCAAAAAACCCGCACTACCCGTCCCGTCCCGAACCCGCAAAAAATTACTCGTACCCGCGGGTGCGGGTTCGGGTAATTTGAGTTCAATACCCGCGGGTTCGGGTTCGGGACGGGTTTTTTTATTTCACAAACGGATATCCGCGGATACCCGCAAAAATTACATAAATGCCCTTAATATTACTTTATATTACCTAAATACCCTTCTAACCCTAATTTTAATTTTTCAGATGCCTCTCTTGCTCACCCTCTCACGGCGCCTCCCACCTCCTTTTGCTCTTGCTCTCTTCCTCTCTTGCTCACCCTCCTCCCGCCTCCCTCTCCGACCGGCTCCCACCCGCCTCGCGCCTCCCTCTCCGACTGGCTCCCACCGTCTTGCTCACCATCCTCGCGCCTCCCACCCTCGTCCTATTGCTCTCTTGCTCACCATCCTCGCCCCTCCCTCTCCGACCGGCTCCCCCCCCCCTCGCGCCCCCCCCCCCGACCGGTCC
>CM071864.1:7395186-7409017 GCA_036759665.1 Gynandropsis gynandra
CCGATCTTAAGTTACGTATTGATATTTGACTGTAGAAAAGATTTTCCTAATTGAGTATAAGATAAGAGAGGAGCCTTGTGCGAATTTATTAATCCAAAGAGTATTTTTCTAGAAAATAAAAAAATTTTCTTTTTACTCTCAACTTTTAGAGGATCCATATCGCCCCTTCTGCGCTGGAGTTCTGAACTCGTTGAGGCTAGGATGATACACTTTGCAGTGTCAAGGTCATCCTTTTGCTTTATCCAAGCGAGCAAGCCATCCTCATCGTCATCAGCAGGAGATTCCTTGATAGGATTCTCGATCGCATCGAGTAGCTTCTCCTGCTTGAGGACGATTTTGAGATTGCGGTACCAATCATCGAAATTTTTCCCAACATTTTTGTGGACATCGAGAATGGCACGTAGGGAAATTGAAGACATTCTTTAAGAAATCTAGAAGGAAAAATTGCACCATTTATTTGAACACTTATTTAATCAAATAGATATGAACTTTTCATCTAAATGATTATTTTACTGATTAATACTACAATAGTATTCAGAAATCGTATTTCTTTCAGTAATATTTCCTGAACTAATCATGCATAAGCCCCCTGGTAGTCAGGTCGTTTCTTAAGCATATTAAACAGGTTGATTTTAATATGGCTCTATATCACATAGTCACCTGGTAGTCAGGTCGTTCCTATAGATATAGTTGAGTTCATCCTTCAGCTCATGGTCGGATATCAATTAAGTTTATGTCCCCCGAGTAGTCCAGGCGTTTACAAAAACTAATTGAACCCTCCCACTAGACATCTGATGTCATAGATGTATGAATCGAATTCTTGAACTACATGCCTCCTGGTAGTCAGGCCGTACCATGTAAACGAGAACCTATTCAAAACATCTACGATGTAGGAAAAGTCTAACGATAAACAATTTTTCGTTTAAGAACTCAATTATTAATTAAAATTCTCAATTTTAATATGGCTCTATATCACATAGTCACCTGGTAGTCAGGTCGTTCATATTGACATAGTTGAGTTCATCATTCAGCTCATGGTCGGATATCAATTAAGTTTATGTCCCCCGGGTAATCCAGGCGTGTACAAAAACTAATTGATTCCTCCCACTAGACATCTAATGTCATAGACGTATGAATCGAATTCTCGAACTACAAGCCTCCTGGTAGTCAGGCCGTACCATGTAAACGAGAATTTATTCAAAATGTCTATGGTGAAGGAAAAAACTTAACGATAAACAATTTATCGTCTCAGAATTCAATTATTAATATTTTAGAATTAAAATTCAATTAATTTTAATCTTAAATTTTTTCTTTAGTTTTTCTTTTAGCTACTCGCGGGGGTTATGCGCGCGCGCGCTCGGGTTCACGCACGCGCCCGCTCGGGCTCACGTGCTTGGGAGGCTAGGGTTAGGGTTTCAATAACCCAGCGGCCGCCGTCTGCTGCCCTTCGGTCACCGCCTCTGGGCGTGAAGACTCGCCGGCCAAGCCGCCACCGGAACGCCGCACGAGCCGCGGGGGAACTGGGGGCCAGGGGGGCGAAATTCGTCGCTAGGGTCGCCCAAAATCCGTCGACCACCGCAGCCGTCGCGTGCCGCCGCCTCGCCTGTCGCCGCCCCGGTGAAGGAGCGGTTCGTCTATTGTTTCAGAAACCCTTCCTTCGCCGTCGATTTCCCTCTCGCACGCGGCTTCAGCGATCGAATCGCTCGCCTCCGTCGCACGAAGACGCCGCCTCGCCGCCTCACCTGTGCAGCGCCGGTCACCCCATGAAGCGCCGACCCTTCGCCGTCGACCGTCGACTCTTGTGCGGCTGGCTAGGGTTTCGGCCGCCGCCCAGACGACTCTGCACGGTTCGTGTTCTTTTTTCCTTGTGCGCGCGCTACGCGCGCGATTTTACGTTTTTTTGATCCGTTTTTTCACAAAAAATTAAAATATCGAGAAACTAATCCTAAACATGCATCCAGACGCTCTGATACCACTGTAGGGTTGATTTTAATTGCGGAAACGTGTTTTTATCAACCCGAATTTTAGATATAGTCATGTTCGGATTAGTTTTTCACGGATATTCAACGATGAAGAAATTAACAAAAACAATTTCGTAATACTTGTCGTTGAACGTGTTAATGTCGGATGCGAGGCTTGATGATGCAAGCCCTCTACTCGTATCCACGCCGAGATCAGAATTGCTCTGATGTGGAAATCGGAAGAACGAAAACTGTTTTTCGTTCTTCGGGTTTTTCTCTTACTGACCGCTATTAGGGTTTAGATTATTGTTTTGATAGTCTGATAACGAAAATTTGTTTTCGTTCTTTAAATAATTATTAAGACTTCTTAATAATTGCAACTAAACCCTCAACTATCCAATATTACATATTAGGCATACGACATTCATAATCAAATTTGATCTTCAAATAAATCTTGGTTAATAAAATATATTTCGTTTGTAATTATAAGTGTTATAAAATATGTTTTAAATCTTCGCTAAATTAGGGATAGACGACAATGTCGTCCGTCCATAAATTAGAACAAACCTTAGATTTGTCTGTAAATTTGAATAGGCTAAAAATCAGTAGCAAACCATACATAATCTGGACGATTGTTCTACTCGTAAACATGGAGATGTTTTATGGACAAATTTTCTTGTTTGTTTCTAAAATGTCAAAAATCATATCCAAAATTTTAACATTTTTGGTAGTATAAGTTTATGACATTGTAATGGTTTAATGTGATATTATAAATGATTGATGAGAGATAATAAAACAAATAAATTGAGAAACAATATGATGTTTAAATGGATATTGAAATGGAATGGTAAATTAAATTATAAAAAGGTTAAATTATAACGGAAAACTTATAATAACTTTCGATTTTGTTTCAAACTGATAGAAACATATATGAATTGTTTTTCATATATTTATTTATGAAGTTATATAATACTTCACTATAATATGTGAACTCATATGATAATTTCAAAATATACATGAACTACCATAGTATTTTTAACTGAAGTTTTGAAAGTGTTTTTAAATTAGTCAATTTAAAGATGTTTGTGTTTTGAAATAATTTCGAAAGTTTATATATTTTTTAAAGATAATATGTTAATCAATATATTATTGTGTAATAATAAATAATACCATGTATAAATATGTAAAAAGAATTATATTTTTTTTATTAGTTGGAGACAAGTTAAATATTTACTATAAGTTATTTTTAAATCATAAAAGATTTGATATTAAAAAAATAAAATAATAGAATATGATAATATTAAATTATCTATATAAATAATTATTACATTGTTAGAATCATTGGATTTTAAATCGAATTAATTATTACATGCATGTCATGAAACAATATTTGATTTTCACTTTTGTCTTACACGAGAAGCAATCCGGTTGAACGTTTTTTCATATCATGTGTTCTATATCTTAATCATTTGGATTAATGAATTTTCATGTTCAAATGGATGGGTCGATATAATTACAGATTCATTTTTTATGTTATTAAGAACTAATGAAAAAATATGGTTGGTGAGGAAATAATATGTAGAACATTATAAAACTTTAGTTAAAACTTTCAAAACGCCAAAAAGTTAAAAAATTGTTAGTATAATAACTTATTATGGTTTGTAGTTATAATTATGGAAAATTCATTTTAAAATGCTCATCTTGACATTTATCCAAAAAAATTTATATAAAAATAGAATTTTAACAATTTGGAAATGTAAAAAGTTTCGTTTATAATTCATAGCTAATATATTATCAAATATAAACTTGGACCTAACTAATACTAAAAGGTAGTTCAAGAGTTTAGGATTGTCCGGTACCATATATATGAGTCCAAAATTTATATCCTAACCGATGTGGGTCAACTTATCATAACACTCTCCATCACGCACAGATTCGATGCTAAAGCTTGGACATCGCAATCAGGGTTCCAACATCGATATATTCAAATTGAGACGAACTAAATGTAGGAATAGAAGAAGGTGAAGAGTCTCACATTGACAAAACCTAATAAATGAACTCATGTATATAAGGGATCATTTAATGAAGATGTCTAAATGGGTTAAAAGACATGTAAGTAGGTTTGTTGTGGGTTTGGGCATGGGCCTTGTTGTGGGCTTGGGCATTAATATTAAATGTCAAGATAGGGCCTTGGGCTCTTGGGCTCAGTGATTAATTCCGAATCTAATTTAAATTTTTCGGTTTAGTTTTTCGAAATTAACTTAAAACTCGGTTTAACACTGGTTCTGAAGCCAAAAATCACACCCCTTCGTTTTGAACGAATTTTGGCTCCTGTTCAAGAGACAACCATTGCAATTGTTCGGTAAAAACCGTTTTTTGGCTCCTCAAGGCTCCAGACAAAATTGCTTATGGTCGTAAGTCTATATATAGGAGATCATTTTGTTCTATCTAATCATCCGTTCTCTGAGAAAAACTTACAAAGTAGATTCGTCAAGAAGTCTCGAATTTCTTGAGATCGTTGCATCCTCTAGGTAGAAGTGAGGAGAAATTTCTGTCTAAGCACACTACTCATCGCAGGCCTCGATCAACTCATGTTCGGTAACCTCGTTTACTGTTTGAATTACGCATTACTAGTTACTCTGTTCCATATATTCTGATTTTCTATTTGATTGTACTAGATCCGAATTGATTGGTTATAACAATCTTAGACAGAAATCCTTGTTCTAATGGACCAATCAATGACGGGTGCGAAAAACAACCATGTCGAAAAGCCTGAGAAATTCAAAGGCAAGGATTTCAGACATTGGCAAAAGAAGATGTTGTTCTATCTGTCAACTCTTCGTGTTGCCTATGTTCTGACTGCGGAGCCTCCTAAGGCCCTGGCGGAAGGAGAGACTCTTAGCGCTGAAAAGAAGGCCGAAAGACAGGCATGGATTGATAATGGGTTTAATTGTAAAAACTACATTCTCAATGCTCTAGACGACTCGCTGTATGACTTCTACGCCAAGTGCGATTCTGCACGAGAGGTGTGGATGTCATTGGATAAAGAGTACAAAACTGAAGTGGTCTCTTCAAAGCGTTTTGTGTCTGGAAAGTTTCTGAACTTCAAGATGATTGATGACAAATCGGTAATCAAACAAGTTGAGGAACTTCAAGTCATAATCCACGACTTAGAAGAGGAAGGTATGTCACTGCCACCGCCATTTATTGTAAGTGCCTTCATTGACAAGTTACCTCCCTCATGGGCAGATTTTAAGAAATATCTGACTCACATAACCGTGGAAATGAGTCTCGAGGAGTTGGTCCTGAGACTCCGTATTGAAGAGAACAGTCGGATCAATGACAAGGCTGAGATGACATCCGTGGAAGCAAATGCTAACATGGTTGAAGCCAAGTCAAAGAAGAAAAAGAAGGGAAAGGTTCCTGATGCAAATGTTGCTGCTCTTGCTCCCAAGAGGACTGAATTCAAGAAGACTACAAGAATAAGGGCAATCTTAAACTGTTGGGTGTGTGGGAGAGGAGCGCACAAAGCTAAGGATTGCTACCACAAGAAAGGGCATGCTAATTCGGGGAAGCCCCCAATCAACCAAGCCAACGTTATTGAAAATCATTTTGTCGCTGTCATTGAGGCAAATTTGGTTTCCAACAACACTGATTGGTAGGTTGACACCGGGGCTACCATGCATGTGTGCTCAACAAGGGAATTATTCTCTACATATCAATCTGTTGAAGATGGTGGAAATCTGTACATGGGCAATGAAGTAACCGCGAAGGTTGAAGGCAAAGGAAAATTCGTTCTGAAGTTAACTTCGGGAAAGGAACTTGTCTTAACAAACGTGTTTCATGTTCCTCCCATTCGGAAGAACTTGATTTCTGGTTCTAAGTTATTGTTTGAGTCGGACAAGTTTGTTATCTGCAAGGGTGGAGTGTTTGTGGGAAAAGGTTATCTCGCTGAGGGACTCTTTAAACTAAATGTTGTTCCTACTGTAACCGATGCTACTATTAATAATATTAATGCTTCTATGTACATGATTGAGTCATCATCTTTATGGCATTATAGATTGGGACACGTAAATTTGCGTTCTTTACAAAGAATGGTAAATTTAGGTCTCTTTCCTAAGTGTTCATTGAACATAAAAACAAAATGTGGGGTTTGTAAAGAATCAAAATATACAAGTCATCCGCATAGATCTGTTGAAAAGACGCATGAAGTTCTTGGTTTGATTCATACAGAGGAGGGAAAAACTATTACATAACATTCATTGATGATTGTAGTAAATTCTGTTATGTATACTTGTTACGTACAAAAGATGAAGCCTTAAGTATGTTCAAGATATACAAAGTAGAAGTTGAAAATCAACTTGAGAAAAGAATACAAATTTTAAGGTCAGATAGAGGAGGAGAATATCTATCCAACGACTTTGCAGAATTTTGTTCTTCTCATGGAACAGTGCAGCAAACGACTGCACCATATACTCCACAACAAAATGGAGTTGCCGAACGAAAGAATAGAACGTTGAAAAACATGATAAATTCAATGTTAATCAGTTCGGGAGCACCAATTAGTTTATGGGGTGAGGCGGTTCTTGCTGCAAATGATGTGTTGAATAGAATTCCTCATAAGTCGAGTAATCAATCACCATACGAATTATGGAAAGGAAGATTGCCTACTTATAAAACTATGAAAGTGTGGGGTTGTCGTGCGAAAGTAAAAGTTCCTCTTCCAAAGAGATCTAAGCTCGGACCGAAAACTATAGATTGCATTTATATTGGCCCTGCCAAGAATAGTGCTGCCTATAGATTTTTGATTCATAATTCCAAGATTGAAGACATAACCAAGAATTCGGTGATGGAATCTGCCGAAGCAGAATTCTTTGAGGATATCTTTCCTTTCAAAGATAAAAACTATGCAAAAACGAAGACATGGTGTTTCGTCTTATGATGGTTCTTCATCGGTTCAACAAGAATTTTTAGAACCTAGAAAAAGTAAACGTGGAAGAATAGACAAAAACTTTGGGTATGAATTTGTGACCTTTGTTCTCGAAGGAGAACCTCAGACTTATAAGGCTACGATTGAATTGTCAGAAGCACCTTATTGGAAAGAGGCTATCCAAAGTGAAGTGGACTCCATTGTGCAAAATAACACGTGAAAATTGGTTGATCTACCTCCGGATCATAAAATCATCGGGCATAAATGGATATTCAAAAGAAAGATGAGACCAGATGGCACTATAGAGAAGTACAAATCACGATTAGTAACCAAAGGTTATCGTCAAAAAGAAGGAATGGATTTCTTTGATACCTATTCGCATGTGTCTAGAATTACGTCTATACGGACGTTAATTGCAATTGCAACGATTCACCATTTGAAGATTCACCAAATGGATGTAAAAACCGCATTTCTGAATGGTGAATTGACAAAGAAATCTATATGGACCAACCCGAAGGGTTTGTAATCAAAGGTCAAGAGAAGAAAGTCTGTAAATTGATTAAATCTCTCTACGGACTTAAACAAGCTCCTAAGTAATGGCATGAGAAATTTGATAATACGTTATTATAAATGGATTTAAGATAAATGAATGTAATAAATGTGTCTATGTGAAAGAATACAAAGACACATTTATCATTGTATGTCTCTATGTCGATGACATGTTAATCATGGGTACAAACAAAGATGTGATCAGTCGAACCAAGAAGATGCTGCATTCTTGTTTTGATATGAAAGACATGGGACCTGCTTAACTAGGAATTCGAATTCATAGAATTTCGGAAGGTTACATCTTAACGCAGTCTCACTACATCGAAAAGGTCCTGAAGAAGTTTGGACATTTCGATGATAAACCTGTTGTAACTCCATATGATCCATCTATTCACCTTAAAAAGAATCAAGGTGAGAGTGTATCACAATTGGAATATACTCAAGTTATTGGGAGTTTAATGTACATCATGAATTGTACAAGACCAGATTTAGCATATTCGATAAGTCGACTTAGTAGGTATGCTCACAACCCAGGAAAAGAACATTGGGTTGTGTTGGTAAGAGTCTTGAGATACCTGAAACATACGATGAGTTATGGGTTGCATTACTCAAAATATCCTGCGGTATTGGAAGGATATTGTGATGGGAACTGGATTTCAAATAATACGGATAGTAAGTCCACAAGTGGGTATGTCTATACACTTGGAGGAGCAGCCGTATCTTAGAAATCATCAAAACAAACTGTTGTGACGCGTTCAACTATGGAAGCGAAATTTGTAGCCTTCGAAAAAGTCGTTGAAAAAGCCGAATGGCTCAAAAACTTCCTATAAAGAATATTGTTATGGCAAAAACCTGTTGTTTCCATTTGCATATATTGTGATAGTATGGCTGCTCTCTCAAGAGCTAAGAACCAAATCTACAATGGGAAATCGAGGCATATAAGGCGACGTCATAACACTATACGAGATTTGCTCAAAAATGAAATAATATCCATTGACTACGTAAAATCGAAAGAAAACATTGCGGATTCGTTAACTAAAGGCCTTGGTAGAGAGCAAGTTTTGTGGACAACGAGGGGAATGGGTTTAAAGCCAATGGAATGAGTCATTACTTGGTGGAAACCTAACCTAGCACCATTGGAGATCCCATGGTCTAGGTTCAATAGGCAAACTAATTGAGGAAGACTCAAAGTGTAACACACACTTTCATGTCTATTCCTATGCTGAAATAAAAGTGTGTTTCTATTGATGATTAAGGGATGAATCCTGGATTCTTAATGATGCTAATAATTTCAGAACTGGAATAGTGACGGACTATTTATGATTAGCAACACCTATATGAGATTGATGTGAGGTTGCATCTTTCAGAACTGATATGGCTAAATTCTCTAAAATTCTCATGAACGAAGGATATGTTCAGGACCAGAATGAACACAACCGTAAAAATCGAAATGTATCGTTTGGTATGTGTGATACTTATTGTTTTGATTTACTGTGAAACATGAGTAGTTCAAGACTTGAATTCACTATCTCAGAAAGTAAATTGGATAAATATTCACTATGAAAGGTTCAAGTCCAAAGGACACCTTTCAGATGCATATCTCACCACCGTTCTCAGAAGTGATGAAATGGTTCTAATATCTTATTTTCTATTCAAATGTGGGGTATTGTCTCGGTTTGAATATAAAATATGGGGTATTGTAGGAATAGAAGAAGGTGAAGAGTCCCACATTGACAAAACCTAATAAATGAACTCATGTATATAAGGGATCATTGAATGAAGATATCTAAATGGGTTAAAAGACATGTAAGTGGGTTTGTTGTGGGCTTGGGCATGGGCCTTGTTATGGGCTTGGGCATTAATATTAAATGTCAAGATAGGACCTTGGGCTCTTGGACTCAGTGATTAATTTCGAATCTAATTTAAATTTTTCGGTTTAGATTTCGAAATTAATTTAAAACTCGGTTTAACACTGGTTCTGAAGCCAAAAATCACACCCCTTCGTTTTGAACGAATTTTGGCTCATGTTCAAGAGACGACCATTGCAATTGTTCGGTAAAAACCGTTTTTTGGCTCCCAAAGGCTCCAGAAAAAATTGCTTATGGTCGTAAGTCTATATAAAGGAGATCATTTTGTTCTATCTAATCATCCGTTCTCTGAGAAAAACTTACAAAGTAGATTCGCCAAGAAGTCTCAAATTTCTTGAGATCGTTGCATCCTCTAGGTAGAAGTGAGGAAAAATTTATGTCTAAGGACACTGCTCATCGCAGGCCTCGATCAACTCATGTTCGGTAACCTCGTTTACTGTTTGATTTACGCATTACTAGTTACTCTGTTCCATAGATTCTGTTTTTCTATTTAATTGTACTATCCGAATAGATTGGTTTTAACACTAAACGCTGTTACCATATCAAATATGGACTTGGGTTTAACTAATCCCAAAATTTGGCTCAAGAGTTTAGGGTTGCCAAATACATATATATGAATCCAAAGTTCAAGTCCATAACACTCCCCCTCACATCCAAGCTCGGTCCTGGAGCGTGAACATCGAAATCGGGGTCCAACATCGGTATATTCAAATCGGGATGAACCAGGCTCTCATACCGTATCAAATATGGGCTTGGACACAACTAATCTCAAAAGTTAGCTCAAGAGATTAGGATTGTCCAATAATATATATAGGAGTTCAAAGTTCATGTTCTAACCGATGTGAGACAACTTATCATAACACTCCCCTACGCCAAGCCTCGGTTCTGGAGCGTGAACATCGTAATCAAGGGTACAACATCTGTATATTTAAATCGGGACGAACCTAACTCTAATACCATATCAAATATGGGTTTAGACCTAACTAATCCCAAAAGATAGCTCAAGAGTTTAGGGTTGTCCAATACCATATATATGAGTCCAAAGTTCATGTCCTAACCGATGTGGAATAACTTATCATAAAATATGTATTTGTTTTAGTCAATATATTCCAAATTTACAGAAAAAAAATCTTTGAACTCAATGCATTTTATCATTTGTGTATTCATGCCAAATTAGAATAATAAATTTAAAGTTCATATAAAATTTTATGAATCAAATTTAGGTGATAGAATTTCATTTGGATTTTCAATGTAGTTTGTATATATATGTCGAATTCTGTAATTGTGAAAAGGAAAATATAATTAAGTATATTGAAGTTGTAGATTTTTATATTAAAATTTTACGATTTAGAAAATAAAAGATATACAAACTTCAAGATTTTTATATACTATTATTAGATAATATAGTTTGGTTTAGGAAATTTGCATACTAATTTGATGTTTTAAATTTTTTGTATAATAAAATAGTAGGTAATGATATATTTTTAAAAAGAAGTAACGGATTTTTGAAAACATTTAAATTCTTGATATGTATAAAGAATTTCACATTTCGTTGCTTTATTATCTAGTTTAACGTTTAACTAATATAGAACAAATTTTATAATTGTGAAAGGGGCTAATTTCAAAAATATCTTCGTAGGACTAAAATACTTCAAAAATATCCTTCACGGAAAAGAAAAAAATTTTAACTTCAAAAATACCTTTATAAATGTTGATATTCCCAAAATACTCCTGCGACTTTACGACCCAGTTTAACCCAGCGACCCAGTTCGACCTTGCGACCCTTGTCTCTCTGCGAACATTGGACCCCTGCGACCCTTGTCCCTCTGCGACCATTGTTCCTCTGCGACCCTTGGACACCTGCGATCATTGCTCCTCTGCGATCTTTGGACCCCTGCGACCCTTATTCATTTGCGACCCTTGGACCCCTGCGACCCTTGTCCCTCTGTGATCCTTGGACCCCTGCGACCCTTGTCTCTCTACGACCTTTGGACCTCTGCGATCCTTGTTCCTCTGCGACCCTTGGACCCTTACAACCCTTGTCCCTCTACGACTCTTGTTACAATAATACTAAAACCACAAAAACATCAATACTAACAATATAGTCAAAATAATTTATTATTTACAAATTATTTACAAATAATATGAATAATTTTTAAAAAATTACAATGTACAAAGTTGAATTATCCATTCCCAAAATTACGTTACAAATAAACTGTTAAAAAAAGAACAACGTACCGAATTACATCTTCCATAATCAACGAGTAAACATTTTTTAGACCCTTGGACCATGGGACCCTTTTCCCCCTCCGACCCTTGTCTCCCTTCGACCCTTGTACCTCTGCGACCACTTGGACCACTGCGACCCTTATCTCCCTTCGACCCTTGTACCTCTCCGACCACTTGGACCACTACGACCCTTATCTACATTCGACCCTTTATCTCTGCGATCCTTGTACCTCTGCGACCCTTTTGTCCCTCTGCGACCCTTGGACCCCTGCGCCCTTGTCTCCCTCGCAGGGTCAAGGGTCGCAGGGTCAAGGGTCGAACGGGTAAAAAGTTCGCAAGGGACAAATGGTGCGACCCTTGCATAATATGAATTTTTTTTTTAAAAAATTACAATGTCAATTATCCATTCCCAAAATTATGTTACAAATAAACTGTTAAAAAAGAACAAGTTGAATCAACGAGTAAACATTTTTTTAGACCCTTGGACCGTGCGGCCCTTGTACCCTCTAATTTGTACCCTCTGCGACCCTTGATCCCTCTACGACCCTTGTCTCCCTTCGACCCTTGGACCGTGCGACCCTTTGTCCCCTACGACCCTTGGACCCTCTGTGATCCTTATTACAATAATAGTAAATCCACAAAAATATCGATACTAACAATAATACATTCTATTGAATAATAGTAAAACAACCAACCAAATACAAACATGAATTTTGTTGTTCAAATGAGGTTCAAAGCAATCAAAATATAACGGAATTCAATCTATGAAGATTATAGGGGTAAGTATGAGACAAGGTACATCATCAAGAACGGTGTCTAGTTCGACTTTGAGGGTACAACCCACGTTAAAGCCATTATCGTGACAAAATTTTGTCCTACCCCTAGTGATGCTAGCGCCACCGCGTTTCACGGGCCTTAGATCTGCCTCCCAAATGTCTGTGTAATTGGTTATCAGCTCAACCTTACATCTTCTACCGCAAAGACCATTCAACCTCGCAAACTATATCGGAAGTATCTGTGATAACCGAATAAATTTACAACAACGCCAAACTAATGCATATACGGCTTGATTTGATGAATCGAATAAATCGGTTTGAGTTCACTTACCACTGCATCTACGGCCAGATTTGAACGCGTGACTGGTACCGTGAAAATCCTCTCACCACAAAAAGATGACCCTGACATCGAATCGCCGTCACCAGTCGTTTGCATTTTCTGCAAGATGATGATGATGATGAGAGTTAGAGAGAGAGAGAGTATGTCGTTATTAGAAAATAGGAAACAGCTGGAATACGAAAAGACATGACCCTGACATCGAATCGCCATCAGATGGAATTCGAAAAGTTATTTCAAATTTTGGTGAAAAGTTCGGCGGGAATTCTCGTAAAAATGAAAATGTCAAAAACCAATCAAATGAGGTTCGCATGAGAGTTGCATGGGTCGTACAAGGGTCATATGTGGTCACATGAGTCGTACAAGTGTCATATGTGGTCGCATTAGACGTCCATGGGTCATATGTGGTCGCATGAGTCGCATAGGTCGTCCATGGGTCATATGTGGTCGCATGATTCGTCCATGGGTCATATGTGGTCATATAGGGTCGCATGAGTCTGACAAGGGTCTTATGTGGTCGCATTAGATGTCCATGGGTCATGTTTGGTCGCATGAGTCATCCATGGGTCATATGTGATCATATTGGGTCGCATGAGTCGTACAAGGGTTATGTGTGGTCGCATGAGTCGTACATGGGTCATGTGTGGTCGCATGAGTCGTATAAGGGTCATATGTGGTCGCATGCGTCGGATGGGTTCCCGTTTAAACCTGATTCTAATTTAATCCGATTGAGCGTCGCATAACGGGTCATATTGGGTCATAATCTTACGAACAATAGATGCAAAATAAGACATTTTCAACGTTTAAATATTGATTACATAAGGTCTCAAAGGTTACAAAGGTCATAAAAGTTACATAAGGTTACATAAGATCTCAAAGGTCACAACGGTTAAAAAAAAGGCAAAAAAAGGTTGAAGAAGAAGAAAAAGGCAAAAAGAAGTTCGCGAAAAAAAAAGGGAAAGAACTAAATGTCAAATTTGCTGAATTTAAAGACACATTGCAACCCTTCCCCGCAAGAAGAGTCGTGTGTAACTCAACGTCTTCTCCAATTTGACCTCCAACCATGACCTTAGGTAATGCAGATACAGCTTGATGTCTGAGTCCGCCGATTACCAAGACCTTATGTAGTGCAGATACATCACAAAGCCCTCTATCCAAGTTGTAAATACTTGTGTGTATCT
>CM071864.1:7414319-7440198 GCA_036759665.1 Gynandropsis gynandra
TCTAACCGATCCACGCCCCTGAAACGACCATTGCGACTCATCCCACTCACTCAGACAACCGACTCACTGAGTTGAAGATGGTCATGCAACTATGGCGACCCTTGCTACTCAACCGACTCATTGAGTTGCAGATGTTCATGCAACTCCTGCGATCCTTGCGACCTAACCGACTCACTGACACTGACACTCACACATTTCAAATCAATAAACCATTTTGTGATTCGAAAGCTTGCAAAACCCTAGAAATCGGCTACTTACACTTATTGACGCCATTGAAGATTGACTCGTGCTCTCTTCGTCACTGCTGCTGCTGATTCTAGCCATTTTCCTTCTCGCCAACTTCAAATCGATCCCTCTCAAGTTCGACATCACTTATTTCTTTCTTGCTATAAACTTTTAAACAGGTTTCACGGTGAAAAATTGTTCGGCTTTCTCGTTTTTTTACAGTTTTTCAAGTCGAACGTGGGTTTTTTCACGTTCGAACATTAAGGGCAAGATTGTCTTTTCTTCAGTTTTGTTTCGGATTTAATAATTATTTTAGGAAATGGTATTTTTGAAGTGATTTAGTCCTATAAGGGTATTTCTGATATTCCGCCTGTGAAACAGGGATAAGAATAATTAAAAATATTAAATTCGCATATCCTTGTAATAAAAAAAATCTTAGAAAAAAAAGATGTGTGGTGATATCAAATATATAATATTTTTATATTAATACAATTTAGTTTAACAAATTTTTAGAAACAAGTTTATTGATTTCACATTTCCGAGATGTCATCTTTTCTAGTCTGATATGAATTTTTTATATAGATAAATATTTTAATATAGGATTAGAAGAGATATTTGGATGGAATTTGCACAAATTTGTTAAGTTTTATAATTTTCATATGGATTAAAATTTTATTGAATATATAAAGTTTGTAGTTTTTATAACAAAACTTTAAAATTTAGAAAATAAAAAATCTATAATAAGATCAATGATTTTAAACAATATAGTTTGTTTTCAAAATCTATAGAAGTACTTATTTTAATTATTGATATATATATATATATATATATATATAGAATAGTTGAGAATAATATTTTTTTGAAACACTTTTACGGATTTTAAAATTCCTTAAATCATTTTATAATCTAATTACTAATTCATAAAATATGTTTCTAAAATTTTAAATTCTAATTTAATCTTTGGAAGACTTTGGTAAACAACGAACTCAAAGTTCTAACCTTAAAATCAAAAGTCCAAGTACAAAAATGTGAGAATATAATGATTGTAATAAAAATTGGCTTTAAAATGCTGACATATTTTTTTAAAAAGGGCTCAAATAAAATTAATGTTTTCAATGTTTAAATTAAAAAAAAAGTCATTTAAAATAAAAAAAGCAGTCCACTTACTTGGAGTGCATTTTCCGTTTCTAAAGACTTAGATACGTAAGCAAACATGTCACTTTCCAGAAACAGGAATTAATACTCTCAACCCTATTTACACGTGTGATTATACTATTGGTCCTTCTCCATTTATTGTAACCTACCCGTTCCAGAAACCAACCCACTTCTCCTATAAATTTCTCGTAACACCTAAAACCTTTATCCACGTCACATCGACAATTCCTCTCGGCTTCTTCTTCATCACCGGCAAAAATGGCAGCCACCAGCAAAGTGAAACTCAAATCCATCAGCTATGAGTTCCTCGAAAGACATTTGGATCCAAGAGCAAGCTTCTCCTCAAATCCAATCCGGTTCACAAGAAGATCCCGGTTCTGACCCACGGCGATAAACCGGTTTGCGAATCGCTCATTATCGTGGAGTACATCAATGAGGTGAAGGTGTCGATCCCCTCAGACACATAATATGGAAGAGATCGGTGGAAAAGAGCTAGGGTTCGAAGATGATTGACATGGAAGAAAAAATCGAGGGTTCTCGAATACAGAACCAAGTAACTGGACCTACATAAATCTATACCTTAAAACCCAATCCAGAAATCATATATATAAAAGTCTGTAATTTTGGAGGCTCCTGAGAGGCTCCTGAGAAGCTCTCTTCTCAGCCCTCCACCTCACCCACCTGTATTCATTTCCCCTCCTCTCACGCTCTCTCTTCTCTCTCCACGATCTCTTCACCTCAACGTCTATCCTGCAAGAATTAAAGGCCATCCTGCAAGAATTATAGGCAATTTATGAATTGCTGACCTTTCATCCTCTATCGTTGTCCGTTGCTGTATTTCGCCGTGGCAAACGGAATCGGTTTGGGTAGCACTTCGGACCCAGAACCAGAGAGCTCTACGGGGGCTTGCTTTAGCCGTGACAGCTGCCTTGACTCTCTCCAGCATGCCGACGGTTTTCTACAGCCTCGCGCGCTCTCTTCCTCGCTAAGGCTGCCTCCCGCGCTTGGTAATGGGTTCGATCTTTTCATCGTTTGGGCAATGGGTTCGATCTTTTCATCGTTCGTAGTCTGGATTCCCTCTGATAATCGGTGGAATCGAAATCCCTCACGCTAGGGGTTGCGAGGCTCATTCCGACGGTAAATAATCTCGAATTTCGATTGGAAGTAGCGTCGTTTGATTCCATTATAAATGGGATTAGGGATTAGGGTTCTGAGTGCATTGGGGATTCCTGATATCGATCAATTATTTCCAGATAATGATCCCAAATGGAAAGGCGCTTCATCTTCTTCGTCCCCTCACTTATCTGGTTCGTTCATCACCCGATAGTTTCAACCCGACCCGACTCCGAGGCCGGCATTCGGAATCTGATTCTTCTCCTCCGGTAATTCTCCGGTTATGGATTTCACTCCGTTGACTGCTACTACTGCTGCGACAAATGGCCATGGTTCGCCGCGTGACTCACACTTCCCCTCAAGCTTCACGAAGTTCAACTCAGCCCTGACGGCGGGCCTTCTGAACCCTATGTCGCCGCCGCCTCCTCCACTACTCGACAAGACACGATCCAGATGGCAAGTGAAGGTGATTCGCTAGCGGTGGTGATTGGTCAGTCAATTCATCACTTTTATGAGTTACCCAACTGGATTCCTGATTTCATCTCCCAAATGAATTTTTAGTTCCTTAGCTCTTCGTTGTATTGCTCTCATCTATATTAAGTTTCTGTGGCAACAGGCGTGAGAAAGTGAAACACAAGAGACAACAAGCAGCACGTGAAGCTGCAACATCAGCCGTGGATCGTCAGAAAGACGTAAAGCATCAGCCTGAACTGCAAAATCAGCCGTGGATCGTCGGCAGACCTCCCCTCGGGATGGCAGGTACCAAGTTAATGACTTCATTAGGTGTTTTGTTCGAACGTGTTACCAAATTGGTTGTGGTGGTGGGCAGGCTTATTGGGACAAATCCACAAAGAAAGTATACTATGGGAATACGATTACTTCCCAGACATCATGGTCGCGACCAACCACCTCCAACTGATCGCTTCATTCCATCTTTTCTCTGTGCGTTTATACCCTAAACTCACTTTCCTCTTGTAATATTATAATAAGCCCAACAATTCACCGTAAACTTAAGAAACCAACACCTAAAATGTACAAGTTCACCTCCAACATATCAAATAAGCAAAGGAAACATTAAGAAAATGATGAAACACAACTCTGATTTTTTATATTAAACAAGATATTTAGTGAGTTAATATAATATGCTAATACAACTAATGTTGAAGATAGAAAGAAACATGTTTGAAGGTTATTTTTATAATATTTTGAATACATACGAAAAAAGAGAAACTAACATGGTTTCTTACCATGTACTAGTCAAAATGAATAATCTTTTGTGTATGTTCCATCCAGATAACATTTCATAGGTAAGAAAGTCGCTAATTGTCCACAACAATCCGTTGACCGTCCGTTAAAAGTTGCAACGGATGGCAGCCCGTTGAACGGTCTCGGGTTAAATATATTTAAAAATTAATTTTATGGTTTAGTCATGTGGTGAATGTTTTGTTAAATATATTTAAAAATTAATTTTATTCTGCATATGGCCATGTGAAATTAATTTATTTTATGAAACAATGTGCGTATATCTTGATGATTGTTAGGTTTAGTCATGTGGTGAATGTTTTGTATGATTCTAACTAGGGAAAAAGGGTTTGTTTCGATTGTTTACTCAGTTTGTGGTTTATTGTATTACATGATATGAGTTTGAGCAGCTCATGGAATGTAAACTTAATGATCATTTATGGGATTGTATTCTAAAATCTGGGAGCATTTTCGGAAGAATTTGAGGTTTCACATGTATTGAACTTGACCGTTTGTTGTTTGTGGTTCAACTGATTCATTAATGTTCTTTTCTTCTTCTTTGCAACTTAGCTTGCTGCATACCAAGCCATCTCATGTGATCGAGGAACGGTATTCCATCGGTGGAGGAAGTGAGGATAAAGATTTCAGAGGATTCGGGTTCGTTCTTGAGATTGACTAGACCAACATCAGCATTTCAATCGAAGCCATTTGTTGTTCTAGTGGTATGTGATTTCTTCGCTTCCATAAACCGCCTTAGATGCCCCACCTTAGAATTTGTCTCTTTGTGGAACTTATTTCATTGCTTCTTATTGTCTGAACCAAATGTCATGTCTAGGCACCTGTAATTTTATTTGTGAAGAATTTTGACCTCTTTGCTAGTTTACATGGGAGGTTCATTCATACAAAACAGCAAAGCTTTCATCAACCAGCTTCTTGTTAAACTTGATGGGTAAGAGAGAACCTTTTATTTTGCTGATTCCAGATATGCTTCGACCTAAATATTGTAGCATACCTTTGCAATTGCTCAAAGTATGGCCTTTTAATGTGACTAGATCGGTAAGTACAATAATATGCCCTCTTTAGTTATTTTTTCTCCTCTTCTGTCTGGTTATATTTTGCTTTATGCCTTATTCTGTAATTGTATTATTTTTTATTTGTAATTTTAGTTTATTCAGCTTTCAGAAACAAGATGGCGGTGTTTTGATTGCTACGACAAGAAATCTAAAGTAGATTGTTGAGGCTTAAAGGCGTCCTGGTTGTATGGATATGGTATTTAATCTTCAATGTCTAACTGAAACGGAGAGGGACATAATTTTTACACATTGTTGCAGGAAAATACATGGACAGAGACCTCATCGATCTGGTTGATTGGCAAAAGTTGATCTTAAGTTGTTTCAAATATACAAATGGAAATGCTTATACTTGCTGACATCTGCAATTGCATCTTCCACCATTTACATTTTTACCTATATGATAGCATGAACTTTTCAACCTCTTTCTTATCTCCACTGGTTGAAAAATTTGTATATCTTTTATGTTTTGAAAAAAACCATGGGAGATATAACATGATTAGGGTTATAGAATGAATTCCCACCTTTTCTTGTTGCTCTTTAACTTTCTCTTATAGTTTCTTCAATCTCTTGTTGATTAAGTCTCTCCTCTTGTTTATGTTTAATAAGCACAATAGTATGTTAGTGCATCATTCTGGAAATGGTTGTATCATGTCAAATGGACACTCTTTACAAATAAAATGATGAAATTGAGAGATGCAAAACCGGGAAAAGTTAATTGAATGTAATTGTTGGATTATAATTTATGAAATTAGTTTAAATCTTTGGTTCAATTTTACTTATATAAAATAGGTTCGCAAAACTGTGTACGTAAATGTAGTGTGAGGGGTCAATAGCAAGAGCAAAGTCAAACTGATATGGCTTTAATCAGACATGAATTAACATATTCCAAAATGATCTTTATAGAGGAAGGGACACGACATGGTTGAAGGTCTTGCTGGAACAAGTTCCAAAACCGCAGGTTTATTTTGTATATATGTTCTAGGTTCATTTTATGGTTTATCAACTACAAATTCAACATTTTGTTGATGATTATTTAGTAAGATGTTGCGTGAATATAGTTGGTCAATCCATGGATACTCTTGTCAGCTGTAAAAGTGGCTATAGAAAACATTTTGTTTCAAATTTAGTTGGTCAATCCATGATACTCTTGTCAGCTGCAAAAATGGCTTGGAAAACATTTTGTTTCAAATTTTCATTAAAGGTCTATTACAATAATTTATTAAGTTAGAACAAATGTAGATGAACTACAATTCATTACATGTGAACTAAAGTTAGAAAGGAAGTCTGTAGTAGGTAGCTTGCAGATGATTCCTCGGAAGCTAGCTCCAATGGTGCAGCTCCAATAACACTCCTGTATAAACAACCATACTTTGCAGGAAATTTGCAAATGCTCAGCGGGAAGTCATCTCCAATAAACAATCATACTTTGCAGCCTAAATTTGAATCATTCTTCGAAAGTTTCAACAGATTGGTCTGCATGACCAATATTCTACTCAATCCTACAAACTAACCCAAGCGCAAACCTTCAAAATTCCATAAGCATCAAAGCAAAATATTTTCAAGCTGCATACGGTGGAAATGTTGAATCAACTGAGGACAAAAAACAACCAGAAGTTTGTCAATCCTTGCGGTCGAACCTATTTGATGTTCTGCTTCTAATTACACTTATCAAGAAGACATTGGAAAAAAAAACGAAACCACAATGAATAAGCATTTGCAGCAACAAGTCACCATTCTTGTCCACAATTTACCATTATTAGACTAAGAAACGCAAAATCTCAAAGTATACTATGCACTTACCCATTTGGTATTCATGATCATTCGATGCATCAGACTCCAAAAGTAGTCCTACAACATCTCAAGCTCTCGTCCCCCACAAATTCAATTAATTGGTTTCAATCACTCCTCCCGTTTTTACCACCATAATACTTTATTGACTAATTCTTTATTGATTCAGACAGAAGTAGAAACACTAAAACAGAAACAGAGCAGTGTACCATAAATCAACATCCGATGAAATCAACATAATACAAATTTATATATAAATGCACAAAATCATATTGAATTATTGCCAGTAGCATAAATATTGAAGGAAAAAATGACACGATGAACCAATCTGTTTAAATCAGGAATCATAAGCATTTTTTCTCATGTACGTGATTTTATGAACCATGTTTCTTCGATTCTTGATGTATAACAACATCCGAAAAAAGGTAGAATAAAAAATGCCAGGATTGTAAATGAAATCGTGATAAACATTTTTTAATATTTTGAATTTATTAAATGGTTTTGTGAACATAATGAATTTTTTTAATTGTATACCTAAATATCTAAGTGTGACATCTCTTTATTACATCTATATAATTTCTCGCATTGATTTTTCACGCTTTGCTTGAGAAGAATCCCTCCATTGATTAGCAAGTAGATGGTATGACTTGTTTCTTTCTTATCATGGTATGCAATATGATAATCAAACTCTTTTTACATATTAAACATAACATTGTTTTCTATAATTTTTGACGTAAATGAAGGTCAATATAACTCTACCATCCAATATGTTGTCTTTCTATGACCAGCTACCTTAAATCATTTGAATTCCAAAAAATATGATGCTGAAGACACCAATGATTGGCCACAGATATCTAGCTTGCAAAAGAGGTAATAAAGCACTTGCCACCAATACCAAATATGCACATCAAACTGGTAATAGTTAAGTTGTACAAGATTAAGATTGACCATGTTTTGTCCAAGTATGATAATAAAACATGATTAAAGTATTCAGTATTGCAAGTGAACAACTGTAATACACACAAACCCATATATCAAATCAAATGTAATGAAAACTATGTATCAAAACCATACTCAAATTAAACTTTAACAAATAGTTTATTATAAACACGTTATTACTCCTAATTAGACTCCAAAAAATGGTATGAGAAAACCACATTTCATTTAGCTGGTTATGACTCTTGCACTTCCTATTTACTTATTCATTAGTCTAATTACATCAATTTAAAAAGAATAATCAAAACCGTTACACTATTTAGCAATAATATTTTATTATTGTTGCGTTTAACACATCATCACAATTATTTTTAGGGACAATTCAGATTCCTTTATCAACTATATAATTTGAGACTCTATTCTGTTTTTTTATCACCAGGAAGAAACAAACAAATCTCTGGAAAATACCTTTCACTATAATAGGGTGCACATTATAACCCATGGCTGGAACAATCAATACACCAAACACTAATATAGATGTCCATATAGACTTTTTCGAGCTTATAGTTGATAGGAGTCTGCAAAAGATTGTTGGAATGGTTTTTTTGTGTGTGGGAGGTCCGAAATATAAAAAAGGGGGCCAATGGATGTGGAATAAGTTTCTCTTAATCGATGAAAAGGTAAAATTTTTCATTAACTAAGTTTTCTGTAATTTTGTACAGTTTTCTCCTTTGGTTTCTAAGCTTAAATATATCGATTTTTCATTGAACATTGCTCCATGGAAATGTTAGTTGGCCTCTATTCCCACAATTGAAAGAACCGCTAATAGAAGAGACCATTCTACTTTTGAAAGCTTTGATATTGTTCACAACAGCGGCAACTTTAAATTTATAGATTCTAGAGTGTGTATTCGCCTAACGAATACCAAAAAACTTACTGGTTTTTTTTATGGCTCTATTACTATTTCTGAACAATTTTTTAGGTTGAATACCTATGAAGAATTCCTACGTTTAACAAACCATAATATGCAATTGTCAGGCACATCTTTCTTTACCAATTAAACAATCTTCTTACATGTCTCTTTATGGTTAAATCACTGCATAGTTTTTTTAATTCTATAGATGTTGTTGGCTGCATTTTCACAATCAAAGATTCACAAACAGATTCTATATCGTCTACTGAACGTATCATATTACGACTTGAATTGGCTGGGTAAGCTTTGGAAGTAGGACAAGAAATATTTTTACGAAAACTTTTAATTCTACCTACCTAATTAATTTTTCAAACATGTCAAAGGGAATGGAAATTAACCTAAAAATTTGGGATCAAAAGGCGATTGAACTACGGCTTAAAATAGAGAACCTTAGTTTTAAACCTAAAGTTTTGCTCGTCATAAGTGTTAACCCAAAATTGTTTGGAGGTTAGTATATTTTAAAAGCTTGCTTCCTTCATTGTATTACATCTGTTTACACATTGTAGATTTGGTATGTAGCACATTTTTTCCATTAAATGGAGGTAACATTTATCTTAATACGACTTCAACAAGCAGATTTTATATTGACCAAGAATTTGCTGTTGGAAATGCATTTGTCGATAGGTATGCAACTATTTCATATATCATATATCAGATTAATATCATTTATATATCACATATCATATTTAATAATACTAATATCTTGGTTTATTGGAAATTTTTGGCTTCCTATATGGTTAGGTTCACATTATAATGTGTTTTTTTACCTGTAAATGTTGCCTTGTTCTAATCTGTTAATGTGAAACAATCTCACAGAAGGCTTTGCCATAGACTTTATTGATGGTGATAAAGTTGAGAATGTGGTTAAGATTGAGACTGTTTCGATATTTGACTTATTGAACTATATTACCACATCTGATCACCAGGTATTATTGACCAGATTATTATAATTCTTTTTAATCCTATGTTGCTAATTTTGTTATTCTTCTTGTTTCTTTGGACACATAGTTTTTTGTTTTGTTAAAATTGTTGACATCTTGCCTACAAATGGTTGGAGCTATGTTGCATGCAGTAAATATGCAAGAAAACTTAAGATAGTTGCATGATCTATGTTTTGTAGTCATTGCAATGACTCAACCACAATTGGAGTCACAAAGCTAACCCTTTCCTAGACATTGTTAAAAATTGGTTTAACCATAAGTTTTCACATCATTTACACGAGATCTAACAATTTTTTCGTTGTTTTCACAAATTAAACACATTTAAGGTGGAATTGTTGTAGATGATAGGATTGAGATCATAATTTTCGTTGCATTTGATCGCGTGGTCACAAAGCTAACTCAAATACAAGCTATCAGTCTCATTGATGTTGAGGTATTTTATTCAAATCTACTTATAAATAGTATGTACTTCTTAAAAAACTAATTGAATTTGGTTTCTCTCATCTCAAACAGGGTGGACCAATTGACAACAAATTTCCAAAATGCTTAAGCAATCTTGTTGGAAGGCATTTCATATTCCAAATGTAAATTCCTACAATTTTATCCCACATCACAAATCATTTATGGTGTCTCATATAAACCCCCAATGCTATAGTTGAAGAAACAACAATCAAAGATGCAAAAGAAGTGGAAGACAACACTATAGAATGTAAAAATGTGTTATATTGACATCATGCGTAATGGGTTTATATACAGAAGGTTTGCTTCTACAAACATGGAACTTTACAAAAATATAATGAGTGATTATCTCCATCAATGAGTGAATGTTGTCATTATTGTCTCCATCAAAGAGAGATTATCTCCCAATCACAAGATTAATGTTGATGACGTGATTATCTCCATCAGTAGTGATTGCTGTCATGATTGTCTCCATCAAAGAGAGATTATCTCTCAATCACAAGATTAATGTTGATGATGTGATTATCTCCATCAATAGTGATATTGCCTTATAAACACTACCTTTGGGTTGCTTTAATGTTTAAGACATTGTTGTAATGTATTCTTTGGAATTATGGTTGTTGCCCTCTATGATTAGTTTGCTCTTTGCTTTATTATGTTCATCCAAATAATTTCATTTTGAAGCTTTAGGTTAATCTATCAGCTCAATTTTCAATTAGATTTGGAATATTTGAAAAATTTTCTAAGGTTCCTTTCTCACTCTAAATTTGCTAAGGTGGATTGTGTATAGTTTACAAAGCAAATATACACAAGCAAAGTTTCATAAAGATTTGAAGTCAATTTAGCAATATTTGTTTCTCACTTACCGTGCAAGTTGCTAGATGATTTTGATAGTCAGAGTTCATTTCCCGTCCTACCGATTGTCCTGCATGGACAAGCTGTCTTCATCATATATTTCAAATTAGTGAAGAAAAACACAAATGAATACTTATCCTAAAGTTATATCCCCAAAATTCTTCTCTAATCCATACTTTTTGAATATGAGGTCTAAAGAACTAAGGTCATAAGTACAATATGATAGAAATCTTGTTCCAATACCTTTTCCCAACAAACCCATTTTCTTGCTTAATCTTTGCATGGTTACATAAAAGAGAAACCGAGTTCCACACGGGTGAGAAGTCATCACGAAGCAAACCACTAATCTATAGGAAGAATAACATGTAAGAAGAATGTTCTTTACTGTAACCCATGTTGCTGCTAGTCTGAAGCAATAAAAAAGAAAGCTCATGTTTCTATTGTTCTATTGTTCTATTCATGTACAATGTCTGAAACACTTCACCTTCAACCGATATATCTGCTTAAAGAACTCACATGATCGTCACCTATTAATTTATCAACTAACTTGCAAGACACCTTCTTTGAAAACCATGTCTGCTTAAATCAAATTAATCTAGTATACTTGGAACTAAATCATCACAACCCTTTTTATCATTTTCAACATCCCATAAAATAGATTGTATAGAGAGAGAGAGAGGAGACAAAATAAATAGATAAGCAAAATAAAACTTAATTACATGGTTCACAATACAGTTCAATCAATAAATTCCAAAGCTAAATATAGATCAATACCTAAGATGAGCAGCAATAGACAAACTCAAATGCAAAAGAAAGTTATTCACACAATCATTAATAACATATTAGTTGCCTTATTAGATTTTATATATAACAATTATTTGCATTTTGGACAATATTGATTTGATAATTAATAAGGAAACATATATACTTTCGAACCGAATGCTAATATCACACAAACAAAATAACCTAAAAACATAAACATAGTATAAAGATATATGCAGATTCTCCCTAAGAAGAATAAAAGCAAACAAGATAACAACAACGTCCATCAGACTTAGCCCCAAACCAACCCCAATACCCTCTGTCGAAAACTAATTCTCAACAGACCTAGACATATCATCAATTCCGGTGATAACAACAAGTAACCCTAAACTGTTTTCGCGATTTAACCCTCATCCCTTTCGAAAGAACACCCACCGGAAACTTTCAGGCCACATCCCCACACATGCGCCAAGATAACACAAACAAACACGATAATCCTTATGTTCCATACGAGAAGCGGCTCGATTTGTCTCCATTACGATCCATAGATCGACTTCAACTTTCTCATCTAATGAAAAATACGTTAGGAGAACAAACGAATTAGAATCGTTGCGTGTACATGTATTCCCATTTTTAAGCCTCCGATGTGGCATCCAAAGAGAATAAAGATGTTAGATTTGGTGCTGAAAAATGCGTCAGGTCTCAATCTCCTCCCTTGATCTGTAGCCATTGCTTTCCTTTGGCTAGAGTTGGGGAGTCATGCCAAATCTTTGAACTTTTTGTGATATCCCTTCGTCGAATCTCACCCTCACCCGTTTCAATCATGATGATCGAAAGTTGAGTTCTGGCTTGACCCTCGCCTTATTATTCACCCTCGGCTTTTTACTTTTTTTCTTCTTTCAATCCATTCTATGTTTTTTATTCTAATATGCTATTTTATTTTGAAAGAAAACTTTTTAAAAATTATCTCAATTAGTTTACCACAAAAAATATTATTTTGATTTATTCGGTTTTATCAAAACGGTAAAAATGAGGAATCTTTGCTCGGAGAAATGCAGAAACCAAAATCTCACCATTTAACATTCACAAGTCTTATAGAAGAAAATTCTACAAATCTTGATCAATGTGCGATAATTTTCTTATAGCATAACTATAATTCAACATCAATACATTAATATGCAATTATTTTACAAAACGATTAATCATTGTTTATTTATTTTTGTAAGTGTACAACACTAAACCGTCTTTGGTGTCCGCCTATGCATTCGCCATACAAATCAAATCCAAATACCCATATAATCTATTTTGAAGAAAAGAGATTAACCATAATCAACTTAATTTTTTTAGGGTTGTTTTACTATTAATTCATCGCATTATTATTTAATATATATATATATATATATATTTGAACAAAATTTTTTAAAAAAAACTAATTCATAGAATTTGAGATGCTTAACTTATCACTTTACATGTTAAATGAATATATTATCTATTTATTATTATTAATTTAAAATACCTAAACAACAAATACTAAAACTGCAAGGACTTTAAGGAGAGCTCTTGTGTGTGAGAAGAGAGCATCTAAACACATGCAAGATTACCATGCCATAATGAAAATATGAACAAATCTAAAACAAATAAGTTTACCAAAAATAAAAAAATTAGGATATAAAAAATAATAAGCCACATGCAACTTTGCATGGAACAAAACTATCTTGAAGCCAAACATTCAACATAATTTTATAATAAGAAATATATGGAAAAAGCCAAACAAATAGAGAACCCGAAAACCGCTTGGAACATATAAAATGGAACACATAAACGATGGAAATGTTGTAGTGACAGTGAACAACCTAAAACATGCAGAAAAATGGACAAAAGAGAAGCAATAAAGGAGAAACCCAAAAAAATCCACCAACGAGCTTGCATTATGGAATCTCGATATGGAAGGATTTCAGAGTAAAGATTTAAAGGAATTCATATAATATGCGGAAAAAATGAAAAAAAAAACAATTAGGGAATTACTCTTTCTTACAAACAGTTAATAAAGGTGAGCAACACGTGGATAAAAAACCGTAATGACTTTTCAAGAAAAATCCAACGGATAGAATCAAAACACGCATGGCTAATCTAGCGACAGTGGCTACTGTAGTACGATGTGCAGATCGAACGATTAGTATTTAACGGGTTTTTTAGTTGAGAAAATCAAACCGTCTATTTTTTGTTAACGAACACATTGTTTGCCGCTACGATTTGGAGACGCCAACGAGACGATAAACGCTAGCGAATCACGTGATTATAAACAATCCAGTTCACTTAATAATAAGAGTAATAATAATAATAATAATAATGTTGATGATAATAATTCGAAAATTATTATTTTCTTTTCTTACTTGCTTGATTATGGTAATTATTTTAGGGTAAATATTATATAATATTTTAGTGTTTTAGAATTTGTATTATTTTTATTTTTTATATGAACTACAATGTTTATTGTAAATTAATACAAAAGTTATGAGATAATTTTACGGATGGTATTGTTCATTACCATTGCATCCGTTTTTTAATAACCAAAATCATTTTCGAATTCACAATCTATCGTTTTGGTATTTATTTCGTTGATATTTATCAATAAAAATATATTATCCAATTAATATTTTAAATGGTGTATCAATTTAATAAATCTAATGATTTCTTTGTTAATAAATCTTTATATATATACACATATGTTTATTATTCAAAGGATAATGACACTTTTTTTCATTGCAAAATTGTTATAACCTATCGTAGAAGGTTTTAACTTATATCTAAAATTGCATTTTTTTCAATGGAACATATTTTTTTTATTATAGAATTAAAATCTTTAAGGTTTAAAAACATTGATTAATATCATATCCGAGTTTGAAAGAATAATAATCATTGAAGCAAACATAGATTGACTTTACGGGTACATATAACAATGAGTTTACGAATATATGTACGATGTTTCGTCTAGATGTGATATAATAGATTTCTAATTTTAATATTTATATATAGATTAGATATTCTGAAAGGATACAAATCATTGTACTAGAGTTGAACTCAAAGACTAAGAGTTATCTAGATTATCAATGTAAGTAAAACTATGGCTATGAATAATATATAGTGTGTTATTTACCTAAAATCTATTCTAGGTGTATGAAATTAGTATTTACATTGACGCAATACTTTTAGAAGATTTCATAAACTATTTCTTTGGCTCTATCAGGAATTCAATCAACTTAAATCAGATCTACATACTTTCGCAGTGTAGACTCTTATTTTAGCATATAGATCATTGATGTCACCATCTATTGACCTACATGCAAAATATGCTATCAATAAATCTACATACTCTCGAAGTCTAGATTCATATCCAACATCTACACCATTAACCTTTGTGGCTTACGTGTCGAATGCATTATAGCTCTATATCTTCATTCTTAAATCGACTAATCTACCTCTCGATGTGATAAATTATATCTATCTAATATGTAAGATCTAGTATAATCCGACGTCCCAATCTGAATTATACCATGCGATAGTCAATTCCACTGGTCATTCAAGAATTGAAAGAATGAAAACATGCATGAAACCATAAAACACAACAAACAATGAATATGATCATTAAGTATGATGAATCCGAATACATAACACTCTATCCTAAAACATGGATCAACTAGATAGATCTACATCTCGGGAATAAACTATAGGAAGAAACAAATGAGAAGGAGAGAAAAATTTGAGATGGCCCAATTGATCTCTCGATCAATCACCACCATGGCCTCGCTTTCGTCTCCGCCAGTAATTCAATTTTTCACAGTCCAAAGTTTTTTTTCTTACTTTCTATTTCTTCCTCGTTAGTTGTTAGTTCTAGCCATTTTGAAATACTTCAGCCTCCTCTTACTAATTTAAAATTGTAAATGTTAAGTTATTTTGGCATGTCATTAATTGTTTATGCCTTCTTTCCATGCAATTCGAAATAACTGTGATGTGAGCATGCATTATGTTCGACCGAGCTTTTAGAGAGTTGGGGTCGAGCGTTCTTACTGAAACTTACGTGCATCTCGTGTTTATCTTTCTCAACCTAGCGATTAACCAATCAGGTCGAACGTTCTAACTAGAATTTTATGAATCACGTATTAATCTTGCTCGATCAATCGGTAAATCTCTCAGGTCAAACATTTTCATTATATGAATCAGTAATATTCCTTTTTGCATTATAACTTGCATTGTTAATTTTGTCTTAAATATGCTCTTTGGTTTTTGTAGCATGCAATATGATGAAATGAAGCAAACAAGGTGTAAAAAGAAATTAAAATAGGCTAAAACTATATAAAACGTGATGGAAACATGCAAGTTACTATAAAGTAAAACCGTGTGATCATTTGTACAATCTAAAATCTTTTTTTTTCCTTATTTTTTATCTATCCCTTGTCAGTTGTTATTCTTGGTCCTTTTGAAAGACTTTAGTCGTCTCTTACTAATTCAAAATTTAAATTATTCAGTGATTTGGCATATCGCTCGGTCGAGCATCTCGCTACTCGTGCCGAGTGGTTTTTATTTTTTCGTTTTTTCCATAAAATGAAGAACTAACTTTGACATGATTATGCTTTCTGCTTGATTGGAATTCAGGATGATCGGTTCGAGAGTTCTCGCTGGAACTTTTGTACATCTCATCTTAATCTGGCTCGACCGAATTATAAATCGCTCGGGTCAAGCGTTTTCACTATATGAATCAATAATGCTCAATTTTGTGTTATAACTTGCGTTGGTTTATCGTAACTATGCTCTTTGTTTCATGTAACCTATAATATGATGAAATGAAGTAACAATGCGTAAAAATAAATTAAGAGAGGCTAAAACTATGTAAAATGTGATGGAAATATGCAAGTTATTATAGAGTAAAAAGGTGTGATCATATGCACAGTCCAAAAGCTCATTTTTTCTTAATTTTTATCTTTTCCTCGTTAGTTTTGAAAGACTTCAGTTGTCTCTTACTAATTCAAAATTTGAATTATTAAGTGATTTTGGCATATCGCTCAGTCGTGTTTCTCGTCGCTTGACCAAGTGGTTCTTGTTTCTATATTCTTTCCGTGCAATTTGGAACTAACTTTGATGTGATCATGCATTCTACTCGGCCAAGATTTTTGGGTGCTCGGGTCGAGCACTCTCACTAGAACTTTTGTTCTAGTGTAAGACCCGTTCAACGGGTCAAGTCGGTGAACCGAATTATATAATATATATATATATATAAATATTATAATTAAATCAAATTAGGGTTAGTAAAACAAAAATAAGAGGAAGAGAGAGAAATAGTACGGCATGCAAGAAGAAAAAAAGAAGAAGAGAGGAGAAGAGAAAAGAAGAAGAAAGAACAAATCGAAGAAGATTTTCATCACGTTCTTCGTGGGTGGATTCTAATCGCGATTGTGATAAATCTCTAAGTAATTCATTGTGATTATTCACTTAATTCGAATATTTATATCATGCAAATTTATGGAACTGAATGTATCTATAATAGGGAAAAATTGATCGGAGTTGTTGCTAGCAATATTATCAGAATTGTCAAATTGTCGGGAAGCTAAGGTGATGATTTTTTTCATCCTAATTTCGGATTTGTGATCGATTTATGGAAGAGATTATATTTTGAAAATGAGGCATGATCACGATAGAATTTATAGGATCATAATGGAAAAAATGAGACGTTACAAGTGGAATTGGATTAAACCCTAAATTTGTCGTATGAGAATTGATGACAAGTATATGAGTTGTATAAGTGACTTGAGATGATCTAAAGAATTGCTGTGCGACCAAGAGTTGAGGTCGGAGAACGTCGATATTTTGGTTCGGTGTTAAAGCCGAGTGAATATCTTGTTAGTGTGCTCGATCGAGTGATATCACACTCGAACCTTCGAAAAAAGGCGTGTGCGAGTGCGTTGGTGAGAGTTATCACGTGAGGAGTATCGGGTCGATGAAGTTAGTATTACGACACTTGGATCTGGGCCGACGTCATACCGTGCTGGGGTTGTGGTAACCTTGCGAGCAACGGAGCGTCGAGTTAGTCAGGTCAGTGGATCTGCCGGCATCATACCGTGTTGGGGTTGTGGTAACCTTTCAAGCGACGGAGCATCGAGTTAGTCAGATCAGTGGATCTGCCAGCGTCGTACCGTGTTGGGGTTGTGGTAACCTTTCAAGCGACGGAGCGTCGAGTTAGTCAGATCAGTGGATCTGCCAGCGTCGTACCGTATTGGGTTTGTGGTAACCTTTCGAGCGACGGAGCGATGTATTATACTGATAGCTGGGGTACGTTGTGACCTTGCGAGATTTTCAGTGTGCTGGGGTCCTTTGGACTTTGCGAGCGTATGCCCGAGCTAGAGTCGTGTGGACTCTGTGTGTTATGATCCAGTGTGGTACTAGTCTTAGACTTTGGATACTCAGTCGGGTTGGGTAGAGTTATTTGTATATCTTTAATTAGAATTTGGATATATCATTATGTTATGATATTCAGTTCGAGCGGGAGAATACGTGGTACAGAGTATGTACACGTATTGATCTCACTGAGTGCGTATTCGTACTCATCCTATTTGTGGGCTATCGTGGATGGACAGGATATGGCAAGCAAAAAGAGCAACGAGCCTGAGCAGCAATATGAAGGTTCACAGCGGACTGATGGGAGAGGCGTGCACGAGGTCTCGATGAGTTTTATTTTGCATTTTGTATTCATTTGTTCCTTTATCGTGACTATGATCTCTACGTACTTGTTTTGCTATTTGGTCCGGACCATTCTTATTTCGGAATAAATCATTTATTTTATTTTATAAATGCGTTTGAGCAATGACACGTGTAGCCACCTCTTGGAGGTGATGGTGGACACTCCTAGTCCCGAGGTAATTCCCGGATGGGGTGCGTTGTTTTAACGTAAATTTGCTCTTTGGTTCATGTAGCCTTTAATATGATGAAATGAAGCAAACAAGGTGTACAAAGAAACTAAAAGAGATTAAAACTATGTGAAATCTGGTGGAAACATGTCACTTATTATAGATTAAAAACGATGTGATCATTTGCACAATCCAAAATCTATTTTTGTTTTAATTTTTATCTCCCCCTCATTAGTTGTTAGGTCCTTTTTAAAGGCTTCACTCGTCTTTTACTAATTCAAAATTTGAGTTATTAAGTGATTTCGGCATATCATTTGGTCGAGCTTCTCACTGCTGGGGCTGAGTGGTTCTTATTTTTGCGTTCTTTCTATGCACTCCGAAACTAACATTGACGTGATTATGCATTTTGCTCGACTGAGCTTTTTTTGGATGCTCGAATCGAACGTTCTTACTAGAACTTTTGTACATCTCATATTGATCTTGCTTGACTAGCGGTTAATAGAACGAGTTGAGTTTTCACTATCTCAATCAATAATGCTCATTTTATGTTGTAACTTGCATTTTTTTCATTATAAATATGCTTCTTGGTCCTTCCAGCCTATAATATCACAGAATGAGGCAAACAAAACGTAAGAAGAAACTAAAAGAGACTAAAACTATGTAAAACATGATGGAAATATGCAAACTGTTATAGATTAAAATGGCGTGATTGATATAATAATGAACAAACAAAATCAAATTATGAATTATGAACCAAGATTCAAATTATATCTCTTCCCAAGTTTAATTCACACTTAATAACCATCCTTATAGGTTGTTGACAACAAATCATCATATAATTGGTAAAGAAATTATCATTAAAAAAGGAGATAAATAAATAGTAATTAATCAGTTATTCCATTAATCATAATTTAGATAAATATTAATACTAGTCAATTACAAACCCAATTACATACAAAAATCACTAAAGAAAACGCTTTCTGCATCTTCTACAACTCCTTTTAAAGCTTTACATAATCTTTCACATGTTAGTCTGCAAACATAAGACAACATATAAAGATCAAACACTAACATAGATGTGTGTATATATATATATATATATAAACACATATGACTAATGAAACATTTATATATATATGAGACATATGACTAATGAAACATTTACGTTACCTCTCTAGCAAGGTTTAGGCCTCCTAAAAAAGACGTCTCTGATAGCATAACAAATTGACCTAATTTTCATATTCATCCAACTATAAAACACAAAAAATATATAGTTATATTGTAGAATTTTAACTTTAATATAAATTAAAAATTTATGAAATTATTTAATTGATTTTACCGTCGTAAAGTATATAAGAGTCGAAAACAACGGTGACATTCTTTTCTTTTGACTCGAACTTCAGATGATTTTTTCGAATCCTTGATCGCCCCAAGTGATGCCTCATGAATTATGTACGATCCAATAATTTACTGCATCCTCAGTGTCGTAACCTGTGATTGTTATAGCATAATCCTTTTTTCTTATCCTTCGAAGTCTTTGGTCCCTTGTATATTCCCTATTAATCAAAACATAATAACAATGATATACTAAATAAAATAGTATTCTCAATTAATCAAATATACATAATGTATTGTTTAACATTATTAATAAGCAAATTTCATAAAGATGAAGGAATTAAAGATACTCACACTTTTATATTAAAGATACTCACACGTTTATGTCTTCTCTGCCAAGAATTTTTCCTTTATTTCCATCACCGAACACTACGCTTCATGCATTCTTAATTTCAACAAAATATGAAAGCAATTCCCTCGTACCTATCATATGTGTGGAACATCCACTATCAAAGTACCAGGTGTTAGATTTTTCTTTCTGAGCAGAAATATATGCAACATTGCTGTACAGATCACTTTTCTTTAACCAAATTTGTTTAACTTTTGGTGACTTATCTGCGTCATACCTGAGTTTTTTATAGCAAGTGTGTTGTTTATGACCTCTGATTCCACAGAAAAAACAAAATACTGAGTTTCTCTTCCTGTTTTTACCTTGGTGCATTCTTCCATGATTATGTTCATTATGCTATGTATACACTGTTGTTCTCTTGTTGTTGTTTTGATAAGGCGTCTGAAATTGTCTTCTAGGCCTGTGCTCAAAGACATGATCATTTCCACTTCTTCTCGTCCTAAAGTTTTGTAAATTCTAACCTTTATTAGGAATACCGTGAGACAGCTGTTTTTCTTTCCATTTCAGATTTTCTTGCAAATCCCCTCCAGAAACAAATTTGTTTTCCGACTTGTTTGAGTTCCCAAGATATCCAATTCCATGGTTATCGTCTTTTCTTTTGCCAATAGAGAGTAAGTGGTCCAGTTTCTCAATACCATTTGACAGCATCTTTAGTTGTTTATTGGTCTCTTCTAACTGTCTTCTGGCAAAGTGTACTTCTTCTTCCTTAGCAGCTACTTCTTGCTTCATATCTTGAATCTGAGCTTCCAATTTCTCATTTGTCTTGATCAGTTGGACATTTAATTTGCATATCCTAAGCCACTCATTGTAAATAGTCTCTACATCAACTTCGTCTTCTTCTTCTTCTTCAATTTGATCTTTTTCACTTCCTTTATCATTTTCATCAATAATGCCGATAAATGCTACAAAACTCGACTGTTCCTCTTCAGTCTCATCTCCAGATTCAGAACTGGATTCACTAAATGTGATTAGTGATTTTCCATTTGCATGGTTACTGTCAGCACATTCATTTTTAGTATGTCCAAAGCCCTTACATTTGAAACATTGTGTCTCTCTTAAATTTATCAGCATACTTTCTCTTTTTGCGATGCTAGGACAATTTGATTTGAAGTGACCAAATCCTTTGCATTCGTGGCATTGAGCTCCGGATTTATTCTCCTTGTTATATCCAACTTCCTCAGCCGATTACTTTCTCCTGATCGTTTCTTCATAAATTTTCCAAACTTCCTGGTCAGTAGGACAATATTCTCTTCAAGATTGTCCAATCTGGTGCTTTCTGAGGTAGCCTGTAATACTACTCCTTTGTTTCCATCTTTAGCTGTATCTCCTTGTTCGAGTTGAAGTTCAAGTTCATACGCATCCAAGATTCCAACTATTTCTTTGAAGCTTGTAGTGTATGTATTCAAGGACATGTTCATTGCAACCTTCTGTGCATGAAACTTCTTAGGTAGACATCTCAGTAATTTCTTAACCAGTTTCTTATCGTTCAGATTCTGCCCAAGTACACTTACTTCATTGGCGATGGCATTCATTCAACTGCTGAATTCTTTTACGCTTTTATACTCCCTCATCTCCAGTTTCTCGAACTGATGTTCTAATATATCTAGACGTATTCTTTTGCCACTAGTGTTGCCTTCATGAATAGTTTCCAACTTATCCCATGCATCTTTGGCAGACTCGCATCCTTGAATTTGTTTAAATTGAAAAAATAGCTGTCAGGGTTTTTGCATTGAAGGTTGAACTTCTTTTCTCACTAGGTGTCCATTGATCTGATGACTTCTCTTTTTCATTTCCATTTTCATCAATGATAGTTGGTGGAGTCCATCCATTCATCACGGCACTACAGGCATCTTCATCAATTCCTCTTATACTTGCCCTCATCTTGACTTTCCAATATCCATAATTAGACGCATCTAACATGACAGTTTTTCCAAACGAGTACAGATCTCTTGGTCCTTCCATTTTTGTTGTCTTCTCGGATCTTAAACAAGTTCTTAGATTTACTCTAAATTTAGGTTACCAGCTTTCTTTTTTCTTTAAAAAGTCCTCAAGCCCATGGAAATGAGTTAAACTTCAACATGTTTTCGATTTGACGTTTGTTTATCTGATGTTGTGTTGATACATTCACCCATTTTACGATCTTTCTTTCTTCTTTAAGGGTTGCTTCAAACACCCTTGAACTTGCTGCAGCCAAAAAAAATTCTGAGAAAAACAAAACAATATAACATTTTTGTTAGAATTTTGGAACTGAATGTCTTAATTATATGTGACGAGACGTGTTTTCTAACCTTTAAAACAATGAATAGAAAAATTTATTAACAAGACAAATAATATTGTTTTTTATTTCATTACACGAAATTCGTCAAAATTATTACTCGGATAAAAAAGGAGAGCAAAATTACCTTCTTGTACTATGAATCACAATTACGCTCAGCTTTGTGGTGGTTGCTTTCACAATGAATCACGATCTATGGAGCCATGTACGACGAATAACGATATTGATATATATTTTTTGATTCTATATATACATATTTATATGTTTTGATTCAATATATATATACGTGTATATACATTAAACGTGTAATATAGAGTCCAATACATATAGCAAGAAGAAAATGAGTATGAATTAATGATCACAACACCATTTTGTATCTAAATATATGTATATAGGTGAATTAATTGTCATGTTAAATAATCTTTCAAAAAAATCTTAAAACATGTTAAAAGCTAATATATATATATATATATAAAGCAACTACAAAAAATTCAAAAATATTTCGATTTTTTCGCTTAGATAATAATGTTTTTCAATCGTAACATCTTAAGATACTATAATCAAAAATTGATTTCATAGAAAACAATTGGTATAAGATATTTTCTGTGATTAGATTGTTTTATTTAAAATTATCTTAAAACCCTTGTTCTTTTCTATGATCTAAGTATTCACATCCTTAAAACATATATTTTTATTGAATAAAAAATATAATAAAAGAACAAAAATAATCTAAAATTAAAATTAAAATATAAAAAGTATACGTAGCAAATATTATTCTAAGAAAAATAAGAAAAGGTAGGATGTGATCATGTGATGGATGTCGCAATAGCATAATTTTATATGTGAACTCTAAAAAATTTACAAACATTCAAACTAAGTCCAACAAAAAAATCTTATCATCATAAATAATCATTATCACATATGAGTAATGAAACATTTACATATATATGACACATATGGCTAATGAAACATTTACATTACCTCTCTTGCAAGGTTTAGGCCTCCCAAAAAAGACATCTTTGATAGCATAACAAATTGACATAATTTTCATATTCATCCAACTACAAAACACAAAAAATATATAATTATATTGTAGAATTTTGACTTTAATAGAAATTAAAAATTTATGAAATTATTTAATTTATTTTACCGTCGTAAAGTATATAAGAGTCGAAAACAACGGTGGCATTCTTTTCTTCTGACTCGAACTTCAGATGATTTTTCCGAATCCTTGATCGCCCCAAGTGATGCCTCATGAATTATGTACGATCCAATAATTTACTGTATCCTCAATACCGTAACCTGTGATTGTTATAGCTTGTAATCCTTTTTTCTCATCCTTCGAAGTCTTTGGTCCCTTGTATATTCCCTATTAATTAAAACATAATAACAATGATATACTAAATAAAATAGTATTCACGATTACTCAAATATACATAATATATTGTTTAACATTATTAATAAGCAAAATTCATAAAGATGAAGGAATTAAAGATACTCACACTTTTAAATTTGCCAAAATCGCTGCAATATCGCATTAATGCAATGCTATGACCTTTATCAACAAATTCGATGATTTCTTTGTCTTTTAAATTTGTCTTAATAATGAAATCCTTAATTCTATAGACATGTTCCCCAACCTTTGAAATAAAATGATACAATGTTAAAAAAAAATCTTAATGTGTAAGAATATAAAACATGATTTAAGCTACTTACTATTTGATGTTTGCAACCCCCTTTGAACCCAGTGTAGGACATATGTCTTATCGTACCATTCCTTTTTTCTTTAAAAAGTCCTCAAGCCCATCGAAATGGTCTAAACTTCCACATGTTTTCGATTTGACGTTGTTTATCAGATGTTGTGTTGATAAATTCATCCATTTTGCGATCTTTCTTTCTTCTTTAGGGGTTGCTTCAAACACCCTTGATCTTGCTGCAGCCCAAAAAATTCTGAGAAAAACAAAACAATATAATATTACTGTTAGAATTTTGAAATTGAATGTCTTATTTATATGTGACAAGACGTGTTTCCTAACCTTTAAAACAATAAATAGAAAAATTTATAAAGAAGACAAATAATATTGTTTTTTATTTCATTGCACGAAATTCGTCAAAATTTTTACTCGGATAAAAAAAGGGAGCAAATTACCTTCTTGTACTTCATGAATAGCATCTTTAACTCTAATGATATCATCACGGTTTCTCCAGTCTATCATATAAGTAGTAGAGTCTTCTGGAATATTCTGTAATAAAAGTATCAAACATAACTTTTTTTTATAAATATGTCAATAAAATGATAAATAATATATCAACTAGATATACTAAATAAAATAGTATTCTCGATTAATCAAATATACATAATGTATTGTTTAACATTATTAATAAGCAAATTTCATAAAGATGAAGGAATTAAAGATACTCACACTTTTATATTTGCCAAAATCGTTGCAATATCGCATTAATGCAATGTTAGGACCTTTATCAACAAATTCGATGATTTCTTTGTCTTCTAAATTTGTCTTAATAATGAATACTTAATTCTATAGACCTATTCCCCAAACTTTGAAGTAAAATTATACAATGTTAAAAAAACCATAAAATGTGGAAGAATATAAAAAACGATTTAAGCTAGTTACTATTTGATGTTTGCAACACCCTTTGATCCGAGTGTAGGGACATATGTCTTCGCGTACCGTTCTTTTTTTCTTTAAAAAGTCCTCAAGCCCATCGAAATGGGTTAAACTTCCACATGTTTTTGATTTGACGTTGTTTATCAGATGTTGTGTGGATAAAGTCACCCATTTTGTGATCTTTCTTTCTTCTTTAAGGGTTGCTTCAAACACTCTTGAACTTGTTGCAGTCCAAAAAAAATATGAGAAAAAAAAACAATATAATATTTTTGTTAAAATTTTGGAACTGAATGTCTTATTTATATGTGAAAAGACGTGTTTTCTAAACTTTAAAATAATGAATAGAAAAATTTATTAACAAGACAAATAATATTGTTTTTTATTTAATTGCACGAAATTCGTCAAAATTATTACTCAGATAAAAAAAGAGAGCAAATTACCTTCTTGTCCTTGATGAATAGCATCTTTAACTCTAATGATACCATCACGGTTTCCCCAGTCTATCATATAAGTAGTAGAGTCTTCTGGAATAATCTGTAATAAAAGTATCAAACATAACTTTTTTTTTATAAATATGTCAATAAATTGATAAAAAATATATCAACTAGATATACTAAATAAAATAGTATTCTCGATTAATCAAATATACATAATGTATTGTTTAACATTATTAATAAGCAAATTTCATAAATATGAAGGAATTAAAGATACTCACACATTTATATTCGCTAAAATCGCCGCAATATCGCATTAATGCAATGATAGGACCTTTATCAACAAATTCGATGATTTCTTTGTCTTCTAAATTT
>CM071864.1:7447514-7461261 GCA_036759665.1 Gynandropsis gynandra
TTAATAATGAAATCCTTAATTCTATAGACATGTTCAACAACCTTTGAAGTAAAATTATACAATGTTAAAAAAACAATTAAATGTGGAAGAATATAAAGCATGATTTAAGTTACTTACTATTTGATGTTTGCAACACCCTTTGATCCGAGTGTAGGGACATATGTCTTCGCGTACCGTTCCTTTTTTCTTTAAAAAGTCCTCAAGCCCATCGAAATGGGTTAGACTTCCACATGTTTTCGATTTAACGTTGTTTATCAGATGTTGTGTTGTTAAATTCACCCATTTTGCGATCTTTCTTTCTTTTTTAAGGGTTCCTTCAAACACCCTTGAACTTGCTGCAGCCTAAAAAAATTCCGAGAAAAACAAAATAATATAATATTTTTGTTAGAATTTTGGAACTGAATGTCTTATTTATATGTGACAAGACGTGTTTTCTAACCTTTAAAACATTGAATAGAAAAATTTATTAACAAGACAAATAATATTGTTTTTTATTTCATTGCACGAAATTCGTCAAAATTATTACTCGGATAAAAAAGAGAGCTTCTTGTCCTTGATGAATAGCATCTTTAACTCTAATGGTACCATCACGTTTTCTCCAGTCTATCACATAAATAGTAGAGTCTTCTGGAATATTTTGTAATAAAAGTATCAAAAATAACTTTTTTTATAAATATGTTAATAAATTGATAAAAAATATATCAACTAGATATACTAAATAAAATAGTATTTTCGATTAATCAAATATACATAATGTATTGTTTAACATTATTAATAAGCAAATTTCATAAAGATTAGGAATTAATGATACTCACACTTTTATATTTGCCAAAATCGTTGCAATATCGCATTAATGCAATGTTAGGACATTTATCAAAAAATTCGATGATTTCTTTGTCTTCTAAATTTGTCTTAATAATGAAATTCTTAATTCTATAGATATGTTGAAGTAAAATTATACAATGTTAAAAAAACAGTTAAATGTGGAAGAATATAAAAGATGATTTTAAGATACTTACTATTTGATGTTTGCAACCCCCTTTGATCCGAGTGTAGGGACATATGTCTTCGCGTACCGTTCCTTTTTTCTTTAAACAGTCCTCAAGCCCATCGAAATGGGTTAAACTTCCACATGTTTTCGATTTGACATTGTTTATCAGATGTTGTATTGATGAATTCACCCATTTTGCGATCTTTTCTTTCTTCTTTAAGGGTTGCTTCAAACACCGTTGAACTTGCTGCAGCCCAAAAAAAATTCTGAGAAAAACAAAACAATATAATATTTTTTTACAATTTTGGAACTGAATGTCTTATCTATATGTGAAAAGACGTGTTTTATAACCTTTAAAACAATGAATAGAAAAATTTATTAACAAGACAAATAATATTGTTTTTTATTTCATTGCACGAAATTCGTCAAAATTATTACTCGAATAAAAAAAGAGAGCAAAATTACCTTCTTGTCCTTGATGAATAGCATCTTTTAACTCTAATGATACCATCACGGTTTCTCCAGTGTATCATATAAGTAGTAGAGTCTTCTCGAATATTCTGTAATAAAAGTATCAAACATAACTTTTTTTTAAATATGTCAATAAATTGATAAATAATATATCAACTAGAATTTTCAACTTACCTTGGGCCAAACGGGATCAGCGGGCACAAGTTTCTGTAATAAAAACAATTACTCAAAATTAATATACAAAGTATAAATTATTATGTATTACCCTTGTACTCGATTTTGCGGCTTTCGAAGATTCAAATTGTGTATATATGTTTTTTGGACCTCCTGTATTTTTGATGTTTGTACCCGAGTCACTCTCAAATATATATATATATAATAATGAATTTACTATCCAAACACCATTATATCTCTATATATATAAAAATATAAAAAAGTAAATTAATTAAGTAAGCATGCTCATTATGTCTCCCTATACATATGTTTACATTCTCATCAATTTGTATGTTTGTACACATTCCTAATACATTTATAAATGCCATAAAGCTACATATTCCTGAAGCTAACCACACATTTCTAAATTTCTCATAATTCAAACGATCTAAAAGATTAATTGCAATTACAGTGGAATGAAAAGTAAACCTTTGAATTTGAAGGAACCTTCTTCTACTGAGATCTACGGCCTCTCTCTCTTTTACTATGACCCTCTCCTTCTTTGCTTTAACAGAGAAAACTGAAAATTGAATAAGGCCTCACTAATGTTCTTTTATAACATTTTGTGGTTCTCCATTGCAGGCTCACTTATATTCTTTTATAACATTTTTTTGTTCTCCATTGTAGGCTCCAAAGATCAATTGTTCTTCTGTGTACACTTGTGGTAGGACAGACAGACTTAGCAGTCGGCAGTAGAAATATAATCACGCTCAGCTTTGTGGTGGTTGGTTTCACAATGAATCACGATCTCTGGAGCCATGTACGACGAATAACGATATTGATATATTTTTTATTCTATATATACACATATATATATATGTTTTGATTCAATATATATATACGTGTATATACATTAAACGTGTAATATAGAGTTCAATACATATAGCAAGATGAAAATGAGTATGAATTAATGATCACAACACTATTTTGTATCTAAATATATGTATATCGGTGAATTAATTGTCATGTTAAATAATCTTTCATAAAATCTTAAAACAATTTAAAAACTAATATATATATATATATATATATAAGCAACTACAAAAAAATTCAAAAATATTTCGATTTTTTCGTTTAGATAATAATATTTTTCAATCGTAACATCTTAAGATACTATAATCAAAAATTGATTTCATGGAAAACAAATTGGTATAAGATATTTTCTGTGATTACATTGTTTTATTTAAAATTACCTTAAAAACCTTGTTGTTCTTTTCTATGATCTAAGTATTCACATCCTTAATACATATATTTTTATTGAATAAAAAAATATAATAAAAGAACAAAAATAATCTAAAATTAAAATTAAAATATAAAAAAAAATATCCTTAGCAAATATTATTCTAAGAAAAGTAAGAAATGTAGGATGTGATCATGTGATTGATGTCTCAATAGCATAATTTTATTGGTGAACTCTAAAAAATTTACAAACATGCAAACTAAGTCCAACAACAAAATCTTATCATCATAAATAATCATTATCACATATGACTAATGAAACATTTATATATATATGACACATATGACTAATGAAACATTTACGTTGCCTCTCTTGCAAGGTTTTGGCCTCCCAAAAAAGACATCTTTGATAGCATAACAAATTGACCTAATTTTTATATTCATCCAACTATAAAACACAAAAAATATATAGTTATATTGTATAATCTTGACTTTAATAGAAATTAAAAATTTATGAAATTATTCAATTGATTTTACCGTCGTAAAGTATATAAGAGTTGAAAACAACGGTGGCATTATTTTCTTCTGACTCGAACTTCAGATGATTTTTCCGAATCCTTTATCGTCCCAAGTGATGCCTCAAGAATTATGTACGATCCAATAATTTACTGCATCCTCAGTGTCGTAACCTATGATTGTTATAGCATGTAATCCTTTTTTCTCATCCTTCGAAGTCTTTCGTCAAAATTATTACACGGATAAAAAAAGAGAGCATAATTACCTTCTTGTACTTGATGAATAGCATCTTTAGCTCTAATGATACCATCACGATTTCTCCAGTCTATCATATAAGTAGTAGTAGAGTCTTCTGGAATAATCTGTAATAAAAGTATCAAACATAACTTTTTTTTATAAATATGTCAATAAATTGATAAATAATATATCAACTAGATGTACTAAATAAAATAGTATTCTCGATTAATCAAATATACATAATGTATTGTTTAACATTATTAATAAGGACATTTCATAAAGATGAAGGAATTAAATATACTCACACTTTTATATTTTCCAAAATCGATGCAATATCGTATTAATGCAATGCTAGGACCTTTATCAACAAATTCAATGATTTCTTTGTCTTCTAAATTTGTCTTAATAATGAAATCCTTAATCCTATAGACATGTTCTCCAACCTTTGAAGTAAAATTATACAACGTTAAAAAAACAATTAAATGTGGAAGAATATAAAACATGATTTAAGCTACTTACTCTTTGATGTTTGTAACCCTCTTTGATCCCAGTGTAGGGACATATGTTTTTGCATACCGTTCCTTTTTTCTTTAAAAAGTCCTCAAGCCCATGAAATGGGTTAAAATTCCACTTATTTTCGATTTGACGTTGTTTATCTGATGTTGTGTTGATAAATTCACCTATTTTACGATCTTTCTTTCTTCTTTAAGGGTTGCTTCAAACACTCTTGAACTTGTTGCAGTCCAAAAAAAATATGAGAAAAAAAAACAATATAATATTTTTGTTAAAATTTTGGAACTGAATGTCTTATTTATATGTGACAAGACGTGTTTTCTAACCTTTAAAACAATAAACAGAAAAAATTATTAACAAGACAAATAATATTGTTTTTTATTCCATTGCACGAAATTCGTCAAAATTATTACTCGGATAAAAAAAGAGAGCAAAATTACCTTCTTGTACTTGATGAATAGCATCTTTAGCTCTAATGATACCATCACGATTTCTCCAATCTATCATATAAGTAGTAGAGTCTTCTGGAATAATCTGTAATAAAAGTATCAAACATAACTTTTTTTTATAAATATGTCAATAAATTGATAAATAATATATCAACTAGATATACTAAATAAAATAGTATTCTCGATTAATCAAATATACATAATGTATTGTTTAACATTATTAATAAGGAAATTTCATAAAGATGAAGGAATTAAAGATACTCACACTTTTATATTTTCCAATATCGATGCAATATCGTATTAATGCAATGCTAGGACCTTTATCAACAAATTCGATTATTTCTTTGTCTTCTAAATTTGTTTTAATAATGAAATCCTTAATCCTGTAGACATGTTCTCCAAACTTTGAAGTAAAATTATACAATGTTAAAAAACAATTAAATGTGGAAGAATATAAAACATGATTTACGCTACTTACTATTTGATGTTTGTAACCCTCTTTGATCCCAGTGTAGGGACATATGTCTTTGCGTACCGTTCCTTTTTTCTTTTAAAAAGTCCTCAAGCCCATCGAAATGGGTTAAACTTTCACATGTTTTCGATTTGATGTTGTTTATCTGATGTTGTGTTGATAAATTCACCCATTTACGATCTTTCTTTCTTCTTTAAGGGTTGCTTCAAACACTCTTGAACTTACTGCAGCCCAAAAAAATTCTGAGAAAAAGAAAACAATATAATATTTTTGTTAGAATTTTGGAACTGAATGTCTTATTTATTTGTGACAAGACGTGTTTTCTAACCTTTAAAACAATTAACAGAAAAATTTATTAACAAGACAAATAATATTGTTTTTTATTCCATTGCACGAAATTCGTCAAAATTATTACTTGAGATTAACCGACATCAGTCCATGAACTGAAAAATCGTCCATGAACACTTCCATAATTTCACCATTCACATCGGAGAAGATAGAAGTCATGCACCGCTGAAAAGTAGCACGTGCATTACACAAACCGAAGGGCATCCGACGATAGGCGAATGTACCGAAAGGGCATGTGAACGTCGTCTTTTCTTGATCGTTTGGATGAATTGGTATGCGAATGTACGGCATGTGAACGTCGTCTTTTCTTGATCGTTTGGATGAATTGGTATTTGAAAGAACCCTAAATAACCATCAAGAAAACAGAAATAGGAGTGAAGAGCTAAATGTTCAAGCATTTGATCAATAAAAGGCAAAGGGAAGTGATCTTTTCGTGTGTTCGCGTTCAACTTGCGGTAGTTGATGCACATGCGCCATCTCGTGACCATTCTTGTCGGAATAAATTCGTTGTTCGCATTTGGAATGACGGTGATGTCTCCCTTCTTTGGAACTACATCTACAGGATTCACCCACGCACTATCCGAAATAGGATATATATTCCAGCGTCTAACAACTTAAGAACCTCTTTCTTAACCACTTCCATCATATTAGGGTTCAATCTACGTTGATGTTCAATAGAGGTCTTAGCGTCGTCTTCTAAGTGAATCCTATGCATGCAAAGGCCTGGACTAAGTCCCCTAATATCCGCTAATGTATAACCTATGGCACCCCTATACCTCCTAAGAGCTTCTAGCAATCGTGCTTTTTGGGATTCATCCAGGTCATCATTTACTATCACCGGATATGTGGATTCGAGTCCAAGAAATTCATACCTCAACCCTTGTGGTAAGGGCTTCAACTCTACCTTTGGGGCTTTTTCAACACTCCAGTCAGGTTTTGGACGCTTGATTTGACCATTAAGCATATCGGAAGTGGTTGAACTATCGATGTAAGCCGCTTGAGGTGCGCTGGAATCTGCCTGGCATTCACGCGGAGGGTTGTGCACTGGTTTACGACGTTTTCTTGACTTGAATTCCTCCCCAACTGATCTGTACTCATGTGTTCATGAGTTGAGAAGTCTCCTTGATGAGGACTACCCGAAAATCCATCTTTTTCTGGGGTTGCGACCTGCTGTGCTCGGGTCGCCCAAAAATCTGCTCGGAGTGCATCTAGCTCGACGCTCGGGATTTCTTTCGTATTCCTTTCGTCCAGCAGCTTTGTATAATGTTTCACTTCATTAGGGTCCTTATAAAGTCCCTCTCCAGCTGCTAGAAGAGCCATCTCAAGAGAATCCATATTCCCAAGCTCTTCGATAACTTCCTCGGCTAGTCTCTCCAAGACGTCTGTAGAATACTGATGTGCGAAAACTCAAGCAATATAATTTCCTAGACACTTCACCGCAAGTATACGGATGGTGTAGTACCAGGGTCGATCTCTAGGGACTAAAGCAGTAAAAAATTAAGAATAACACTAAACTAAGACGAATGGAAGTAGATGAAGGCGTGGTGCGAAATATCTAACGAACTAAGCTAAGTGGTGGCAACGATGGTAGGTTGGAGAAAACTTGGATATGACGAACACTACGGGTGTCGGGATACCGGAAATCGTATGGATGTCACAACAAAAGATCATAAACCTATCGAATTATCTTGATAACGGGAAATTCATGGTCTAAGGTGAGGAGTGATTCTTCCGAGCCTAAACCTCCTAACCATGAGTACGTGCAACCCTACCTTCCAGCAGTGATTAAGCCGTACTATGGCAGCTTTACGAACGCAATCCTAATTCCTAAGTCGACTAACCGACCGGTCATATTCTCATTAGCCGAACTTAACCTACAACTCAACAGTTCCGGATTCATCCTTTAACCTTCCAGCAAAGTCTGAATTCCTATGTTACTGAGCGGGCAACACTAGTATAAGAGTGATAATGTTGAATGTAGAACCGAATATCAAGATAAATGCAATAGATCTAAGCATTAACGCATGACATTGTTCATCCGTTACAATCCGATATCCCTAACCCGTAGTTGGGAACCTACTCAATCATGGAGAATACAGACAAAGAAGATGACACAACCCTAAACATGATAGACTCTAGGAAACTCGATGCCTCGATCTTCCCTATTGTGTTACCGATGTGAGGATTGATGCTTCTCTCCTTCTCCAGCGTCTCCCGAGCCTTTCCTGATGTTTTCCAAGCCTTTCATTGCCCTGTACGTCTCCCCCTTTATCTAGATCCGTTCTGGTCTATAATTAGCTCGTTTGAATGCAAGATCTAGGTTGTTGCGAGAAACGCGACCCGCTCGAGCATCACTTTTACCCGGTCGTGCAGAGGCGCGCCCGGTCGTGTACTCCTTCATGCCCGATCGGGCATCAGCACCCGATCGCGTGGTTGAGCGGCCCGAGCTGTGCAAACTCTCGGGGATTTTTGGGACGAATTAACGCCCGAGCGGGTACCTTGAATGCGCCCGATTGGGTATGGGTACCCGATCATGTTGCCTTCGTGCTCGGGTCGTGCAAGGTGTGCAAATAAACCCCGTAGGTTTTTACCCGAGCGGGTAGACCTCAGTGCCCGAGCGGGCACTCTTGATTCCTTTTTTTGGCTCTTTTTCGCTCGTTGCTCGGGTGTTCCTTAAAATGCGTGGTTTTGCTCAGGAATCCGTCTATTTACGCTCGTTTAGGCCTTGTCGCTTAAAAACCTGAAAACCAACAAAACGGGCGTATGTAACAAAGATTCGTACAGGAAATGTAAATCTAACTATGAAATGTATGCGAAAATGACACTAAAACCTAACCTAAAATTGATACACTTTACGTATTATCAAACTCCCCCAGACCTAAACCTTTGTTTGTCCTCAAACAAAAGTAAAGTCAAGTGCAAGAAGAATCTAATAATGATGGATACTAGCACAAAAATATTCGAAGAGTTAGTCATTCTGCAAATCAACGCGTCACATGGACAAAAGCCTAAGCGTACCGAGTATAGCCTTATATCTACCGAAAGTGTTGAGCCATGAAATCCTACCAAAAATCTAAGTCTACTTCACAACCCTAGATAACGTCCAAGCAATCTCCATACCAATTTCCTAAGCTTTTGGTATCATTAAAATCGCTTCTTCTCGTTCTTATTCATTTTTTTTCTTTTCTACACTTAGATCCACGCTTTGTTCCTAAGACGTCGAAGTCGAAGAGGGATGACTTTCTACTTAGACCCAGGCTGCCTATGGCACACTCATAAGGTCGCGTGATCTTAGCGGAGTGAAGAGGTGCGTTATTGAAGATCTTTTTTTTCGGGTTTTATTTTTTTTTTCTTTTCTTGGTTACGCAACACTCTAACCCTTAGGACGTAGAAAAGCGCCTCTACCCATCATTTAGACCCGAACCATCGATCATCGATGTACTCATGTCAATCCTAACTCGGAATAGTGAAAAACTTATCCTAGATGACAGCGGAGTATAAGCGTGTGGAATCTAACTCGTGAACGCTAAAAATATCAACTAAGCAAAGGCTAGACGGTATACACGGAGATACGACTACTTGGTACCGAAATCTAAAGAGTGAATTCAACTATCGATCAAAGGTTTCAAACACAACTACTCGACTAATCGGTATCAAAAGGCTTCTAAGCAAACCTAGACCATTATCCACGATTCGACAATATCGCAAAACATGACTAAAGCTCGAAAAAATTTCAGTAGGTATCCATCTTCTTCCTAAACCTAATCCTAAGTGCAAATATTTCGCTCTAATGTCAAATTCGTATCACTAAATGAAGAGTACCCCCCAGACCTGAACGGAACACAGTCCCGGTGTTCGAGATCTAAAAGGGATACCCGCATGTAAAAACCAGAGAAAATATAAAAAGGATAACAAATACACCTGATGTGTGGCTTTCTCGAATTGTGATACATCCGGATTGTGTATCATCCGCACTGTGCCCGTGCGGGCTTCATGAAATCGCCCGATCGTGCCTTATTGAATTTGAACTAGCCCGCGCGGGTGATATGGTCTGCCCGACCGGGTATTTGCTGCAAAACTGAAAAAGAAAGCGAGGAAAACCGTGCAACAAATATCATAAGTCTACTAAAACCCTAAGTCCTAAAAAATTTTCCATGTCTAAAAAGAGGTTTGAAAACAGAAATGAAATGAAGATGAAAAAAGATATGTGGCTCGGGTTGCCTCCCGAGAAGCGCTTGTTTTCGGTCTTTAGCTCGACCCTAGCGTCTTCATACGCATGTGGTGGCGGAGAGAGGAGGTATGCCTCTTCAGTCTTCTACCTGATCAGCGTGATGCAACTTGAATCCTGGTGGACTTCTCACTTGTGATCCTCGGTTCTTCTCATTCGATCTCGCGACTCTTTCGTATCTCCTTCGAACTCGGTTTTGGTTGATCGTTTCCTCTGTATTCCATTCGGGATAGGAGTGTCTGTGGATCACTGAGGGTGTAGGAGATGATGCGCATGGCCTTAGAACCGTTGCCTGCGTCGAAGTATCGATCAAAACGTGTGGTTCTTGGATCCTCTCTGGTGCCCGATCGGGCTCCTTTGGTGCCCCGGTCGGGTTGCCAAATGTGGATCACCCGGTCGGGTGGTTAATTGAGGAATTTACCCCCGTAGGCATTACTCGAGTCGGGCAATGTGGTTGCCCGACCGGGTCTCCTAAAAATGGCTTTGCCCGCGCGGGTGGAGTATGCTGCCCGCTCGAGTCACTTCCCTGCTGAGGGAATATCGGCTTCTCCTCGAGCTGCGTAAGTGCGTCCGATCTTGCTGGTGACTGAAACTGATTCCCGATGCAATCGGACAATGGTATCTCCTCGGGATGGATGTCTCTATGTACATGTCCAATCTCCTTCGTTGGTGCATCCGTCGTGATAACGTTCATTACGGGTTCGGTCATGAATAGCTTCTTCAATGCCTCGTCGAGTTTGAACTCGATAGACTCATCCCAGAACTTCATCACTAGCCTTCCTTCCGCGCAATAGATGACCATCTTTGTCGTGTTGAGGAATGGTCGTCCCAAAATGACGGGGATCTTCGGATTGATCTCCATGTCCACTACGACAAAATCCGTGGGGAACCAGAATTCTCCCACTTGAACGGCAACGTTCGACAATGTGATTTGCATCCGCGTGGGTTGAAGATCTCCTACTTTGTTGAGCTTTTCAACAAGGGATAGTGGTAGCAAGCTCACACTCGCCCCGATATCAATTAGCGCATGCTCAATTTCGTAGTCATAAATCTTGCAAGGGATGATGAAGTTACCTGGATCGGGCATCTTCTCGACCATGGTAGGAGGCTGTATTAGTGAGTTCGTTACCATTACCATCTCGTTGTCCACGGTTCTCTTCCTCATTATGATATCCTTGAGGAACTCCGCATACGATGGTATCTTTATGAGCGCGTCGTAGAATGGGATAGTGACTTGTAGCTTCCTCAAGAGTTCTACGAATTGAGAGAATTGGGCATCGTCACTTTGCTTCCTTTGAATTTGACGCTGCGGAAAAGGCAATGGTCGTACCCTCAGGGGAAGTGCTACATAGGGTAACTCCCTCTCCTCTTCCTCGGTCGCCTTCTCTTCCACGGCTGGAGCGATGGGTTGTTCGATCTTATCGCTCAAAGGCTCTTCTCTTGCAGCCATGGGAGGCATTGGTTGCCCTACAGTGTTCCCGCTCCTTAAGAAAATAGCATTTACTTGCTCGCGGGGGTTCGCCTCGGGTTTCCCGGGAAGCTGTCCGGGTTGTCGGTTCGAACCTTGGGCTAGTTGCGCCACTTGCGTCTCGAGAAGTCTCAAGTGCGTCTGAAATCCGTCCATTCTTCTTCATATCCTCTTGCCCATCTCTAATCCCTCCAAGCGCGCTTTTCTGCTCTTGGTGCATCAATTGGAGCATCGAAAGAATTTCGGAATCACCCGAAGATTGTGCGCGCGGCTGATATTCGTAGTCTTGGCCACTTCCTCTCGGTTCGAAACCTTGATTCTGGTTTCTCGCCATTATCCGCGGTTGGAAGTCTTGCGGATTCGCTACGTTGTTCGTGTTGCCATATGAGAGGTTGGGATGGCTCTTGATATAATTCTGTTGGTAGCCCCGATTGGAAACGTAGTTCAATTCCTCCATCCCTTGGCCTACGGATGCATCGTGTGGATCCACGTGAAGTCCAACTATCATCCGATGTATCCCGCCAACTTGTTGCTTCAAGTCCATCAATTCCGGGTTGGTGATGCCAAGCTCGTTCACTGCAACTTTAGATGGGTAGTCGCGATTGTACTCCCCTACCTTCTTGCCTCCTTCCCTTGCCATGCTCTCGATCAAGTTCTCGAGCTGATTGAACGTAAGGTTGCTGAGGGAACCACCACCCGCTGCCACGATCATGAATCGGATGGTTTCTTGGAGACCTTGGATAAAACTCGTGATAAGATACTTCTTATCCATTCTGTGGTGTGGGCATATCCGCTGGTAGTTCTTAAATCGCTCCCATACATCGTGTAACGTCTCGCCTCTTTCTTGTAGGAAAAAATTAATGTGGCTCTTGGCGAGAAGCGTTCTATGATCCGGAAAGAATTGTTGCATGAACCGTTGCTCCAAATCATCCCACAACGTGATTGATGCAGACGGAAAGTTGAACAGCCAACGTTGCGCCGCATCTTTAAGTGAGAATGGGAATGACATCAAGTAGAGATCCTCCCGAGTAACTCCTGTTCCAACCTTGGTAGTGCTGCACAGCATCTTGAAGTCCGTAAGGTGGGAGTTCGGATCTTCGTTCTCCATTCCTCTAAAGGTCGAGTTGTTGAGCATTTGTATGAAGGCCGGTTGTAGCTCAACCTGGTTATCAATCGTGCGGGCCATGCACGAAAGTAACTGCATGTGCTTCGGAGTGGTGTAAGCTCCGTAAGTCTCATCGGCAGTAGCAATGTCGGGATTACTTGCGTTGTCCTCTCCGCTGCTTGCACTATGGGTTTCTTCCTCCTCAGAGGCGTATGACTCGTGATTGCTCGTTCATTCTACCTCGGATTCGGAATCCGCTATTCCAATCCTTCTCTTCTTGCGCAGGCTCTTTAAAGTGCATTCGACCTCAAGATCGTAAATGAGGAGCTTCTGAGTAGAGCTTCTCATACAAGGCTCCTATACAACAAGAAACAAAACACCAAAGTGTAAATCCGCGATAGATAGAATAGACTCGATAAAAGGGAAAACGAAAAGAAAAATGCGAAAAACAAAAGAAGACTCCGGAAAGGACTAGATCTTAATCTAGCTAATTTCTAGTATAGGCCGTTATTAGTCCCCGACAACGGCACCAAAAACTTGATGTGCAGAAACTCAAGCAATATAATTTCCTAGACCACTTCACCGCAAGTATACGGATCGTGTAGTACCAGGGTCGATCTCTAGGGACTAAAGCAGCCAAAAACTAAGAATAACACTAAACTAAGACGAATGGAAGTAGATGAAGGCGTGGTGGGAAATATCTAATGAACTAAGCTAAGTGGTGGCAACGATGGTAGGTTGGAGAAAACTTGGATATGACGAACACTACGGGTGTCGGGATACCGGGAATCGTATGGATGTAACAACTAAAGATCATAAACCTATCGAATTAGCTTGATAACGGGAAATTCATGCTCTAAGGTGAGGAGTTCTAAGGTGAGGAGTGATTCTTCTAAGCCTAAACCTCCTAACCATGAGTACGTGCAACCCTACCTTCCAGCAGTGATTAAGCCGTACTATGGCAGCTTTACGAACGCAATCCTGATTCCTAAGTCGACTAACCGACCGGTCAGATTCTCATTAGCCGAACTTAACCTACAACTCAACAGTTCTGGATTCATCCTTTAACCTTCCAGCAAAGTCTGAATTCCTATGTTACTGAGCGGGCAGCACTAGTTAACCTAAAATCGATACACTTTACGTGTTATCAAATACCGAGTCTACCATACAAGGCTGTCTTAGTGTATCGTTCAAATTGAACTCCACTTCTTCATCTCCAAACTTCAACGTGAGTCTACCTTCTNAAGACAAAGAAGATGACACAACCCTAAACATGATAGACTCTAGGAAACTCGATGCCCCGATCTTCCCTATTGTGTTACCGATGTGAGGATTGATGCTCCTCTCCTTCTCCATCGTCTCCCGAGCCTTTCCTAATGTTTTCCAAGCCTTTCCTTGCCCAGTACGTCGCCCCCTTTCTCTAGATCCGTTCTGGTCTATTAATTAGCTCGTTTGAATGCAAGATCTAGGTTGTTCAGATTAGCCATGGTGAGTGCCATTCGTGTGGGTCAAAGATCCATCCTACCCTTAAGATCCAATTTCTCGTACAATGACAAT
>CM071864.1:7461291-7471892 GCA_036759665.1 Gynandropsis gynandra
GGAGGCCCCTCTCCTTCTCCATCGTCTCCCGAGCCTTTCCTAATGTTTTCCAAGCCTTTCCTTGCCCAGTACGTCGCCCCCTTTCTCTAGATCCGTTCTGGTCTATTAATTAGCTCGTTTGAATGCAAGATCTAGGTTGTTGCGAGAAACGCGGCTCGCTCGGGCATCACTTTTACCCGGTCGTGTACTCCTTCATGCCCGATCGGGCATCAGCACCCGATCGCGTGGTTGAGCAGCCCGAGTCGTGCAAACTCTCGNCGGGTTTGACGTATTTAGGCTCCTCTTCCTCCTCTTTGTGCTCTTCGATGTGGTTGCCCTCTCTTGCTACTGCCCTAGATGATTCTCCTTTTTCAAACATTGAAAGAGTGGGCTGATCCAATGTCTTACCGCTCCTCAAGTGAATGGCATTGATTTGCTCACCGTAGGTTTTACCCGAGCGGATAGACCTCAGTGCCCGACCGGGAACTCTTGAAATCTTGATTTTTCTCTTTTCCGCTCGTTTCTCGGGTGTTCCGTTGAGTTCAGAGGCTTGATTTTGGCTCCGAGTTCAAACATTGAAAGAGTGGGCTGATCCAATGTCTTACCGCTCCTCAAGTGAATGGCATTGATTTGCTCACGAGGATTTGCTTCTGGTTGCCCCGGTAGAACTCCTTGCGGTTGAGAGGATTTCGCAGCGAGTTGTGCAACTTGAGTATCCAAGATATTTAGGTGTGTCTTTATCTCCACAAATTGTTTCTTTGTCTCTTCATTTCCTTGTAAGATTTGAGCTAGTATAGACCTAATCTCGGTATTAGCTTCTTGTTGTGGAGGAGGAGGCGCACGTGGCTGGTAATTCTGGGTTTGGGGATGTATCCTTGGCAAAAAGTTTTGATTGCGTTGCATCACACGCGGTTGGAAGTTCCCCGATGAACGTTGTGCATTGAATTCACCGTCGGAATTCTTGTACGAAAGATTGTGGTGATTTCTCCACTCGGGGTTGTAAGTGTTACCTAGAGGTTGATTGTTGCTCACATAACTCACCTCCTTATACCCTTGAATTCCTTGCTCTTCTGGCTGCTCAAAACACTTTAATTGATTTGCTCCGGTCATCATATTGAAGAGCCCACTGATTTGACCCTTCATTTCAGCTAGCTCGGCAAATATGGCATGTGTGTCGTTCACGTTAGCTACCCTTGTTGGAGTGTTGCAATTGTATTCTCCAGCGGCGTTGCTCCCTTCATCAGCCATACGATCGATAAGGTCCTCGATCTGTGGAAAAGTGAGGTTGCTCAAAGAACCTCCAGCGGCGACTATGATCAAGATCCACGTGTTGTCCGTGAGTCCTTGCAGAAAGTTATGTATGAGATAACCTTGATCCATGCCGTGATGTGGGCAAAGGCGTTGGTAGCCTTTGAATCGCTCCCACGCTTCGTATAGACTCTCAGCTGCCCCTTGAACGAACGTGTTGATCTGATTCTTGGCAAGCTGAGCCTTACTCTGAGGGAAGAATCGTGTCATAAACTTCTCCTCTAGCTGTTCCCACGATGCAATAGAATTCGCCGGTTGAGAATACAACCAGTCTTGTGCCTTATCTTTCACCGAGAATGGGAAGGCAGCTAGCATGACGTCCTCGTCCGAGACACCGTCTCCGGTTCTTATAGTTCTGCATAGCATCTTGAAATCAGTAAGATGCTGATTCGGGTCTTCGGTGGGTCTCCCTCTAAACGCCGCGTTACCGAGCATTTGGATGAATGCCGGTTGTAGCTCCATGCGAGCGTCTCTCCTAGTAATGCATGACAAGAGTATGATCCATAGGTCATCGCCGGTTGCACTTGCTGCACGTTTGGCACGTTCAAATCTCGACGTTCTGCCATTAGCTCTTCTTCACTCTTCTCTACACTCGGTGGATCAATTACAACCTCGGTTTGGAAATCTAAGTGCACTTGCGTGTTATCAACCGGTTGGCTTGCACTAGCTCTCGTTTCATTCCTTAACTTTCTGAGCGTTTTATTGATATCGGGGTCGAAAACTAGATCCGCACTTCCGGTATTTCTCATACACAAGCGATATGCGCGAGACAAAGAAGTTAAATACGAAAGTGATGTCAGTTCCGAGAAGTAAACGAATTTGACTCTAAAACAAACAAACAAAATTACGAAAAAGAAACAAACAAGACTCCGGAAAGGACTATGTCTTAATCTAAAAGTATCCTAACTCTAAAGCCGTAATCAAGTCCTCGGCAACGGCGCCAAAAACTTGACGTCGGTTAATCTCAAGTAATAATATACCTAGACTAACGCTTCCGCAAGAATACGGATCGTGTAGTACTAGGGTCGAACACAAGGAATTGATGCAACTCTAAAGTTATTAGACTAATGGATAAGACGTGTAAATCGAATAATGATGAGATTGCGAATGAAACTAAGCTAAACTACTTAACGAGATAAACTTAATGACTAAGCACCATAGGTATCGAGAGTTGCACAACGATGCAACGAAATTCTAACAAGATCAATGGTCTTAGATACTATCACGAGTTCAGGGAATTCAAGCTCTTATATATAAACTGACTGGCGTAGACTTGTCCACTATCTAGCATGCGTATACCAATATATCTATTGCGTATCTCACCTACATAGACGCATTAAGACCGCTATCCTAATCCCTAGATTCAATCGATCGACCTGGCGTAGATTCTAAACCGATTAAATCCTAAATCATGGCTAGATTCCAAAGTCTAATCCCCTGGCGTAGATTCATTAGACTTCTATAATCATCCATTCGAGTGGCGTACAGGAATGAAAGCATTAAACACAACCAATCAATCTGAAAAACGATCAAGTACCGAATTCATTCATTCAAGTGGCGTACAAGAACAAAAGCGCTAAGAACCACCATTCATTAAGAACAAGACTTCGTTACATATTTGAAATACTCTTTAAACCATGGATGTAGATCTACTCAGACATGAACACAACAAAAGAAACGCAAGAGAATACTAAATTCGACATAGATAGAGAATGAGATTCATCCCTATTCGTATACCGATGTCTTCAATAGATTCTCCTCGCTCTCGATCCTTTGTCCCGTCTCTTCTTCCTTTCTCCCTTTTCCTTAATGTATCTAAATGTTCCCCTCCAAGTCTGGTTCGAATCCTCGCTTTAGAAGGTCTCTTTTCTCATTAATTTGTCGTTCTAAAATCAAGGAATTTGTTGAGAAAAAGGTGGACCCGAGCGGGCAAAACCTCTACCCGCTCGTGCATCACCTATGCCCGATCATGCACCATTTCTAGCCCGAGCAGGCACCCATGCCCGAGCGTGAGGCTGTTCAGCCCGAGTCGGGTAAACCTACGGCGAATTTTGGCAACAATTAGTGCCCGAGCGGGCACACCTTCCTGATTGTGTTCTTCATGTGCCCGAGTCGTGCAAAGCTACGGGGATCTTTTGCCTCAATTTCTCAACTTGTGCCCGAGCGGGTCCTCTCCATGCCCGAGCGTGCAGGTCTTGTTTTGTTGTTTCCGCTCCTTTCGCTCGGTATTTGAGTGTTCGCTTTCAATCTATGGCCTTGCACAAGTTGTACCTTGTCATTCAACTACGTTTTCGGGGTTAAATCGCCGTTTTCGGGGTTAAATCAAGAAAAGCTCTCGTGTTTCGCTTCATGTCTTCGTTTCCTATACAAAACACGAAATGTAGATGAAGTCCTCGAATAAACTCGATAAATTGGTGAAATCTAAGTAATCTACTCAAAACTAGACCTAAGAATCATGTAAATACTACGACGGATTGCGTGTTATCATGGACTTTCCTTTGATGTTTGTCTAACCAATTTGTGTAAAGTGTTAGACAGGTGCGTAGAAGCGAATCTTGTGTTGAATTGGGAGAAATGTCATTTTATGGTTCGCTAAGGCATCGTGTTGGGGATAAGATATAAGAAAGGGGAATAGAGGTAGATAAGGCAAAAATAAAAGTTATTGAGAAGCTGCCACCTCCTAGGAACGTTAAAAGTATCTGTAGTTCTCTAGGTCATGCGGGGTTCTATAGACGGATCTAAACCCCTCACTGATCTATTAGGCAAAGACGGACCATTTGAGTTTACATAAGAATGTCAAGCTTCATTTGAAAAGTTGAAGAAGGCGTTGGTTTCTCCACCCATCATACAACCGCCGAATTGGGAGCTTCCGTTTGAGCTCATGTGTGATGCGAGCGATTATGCGGTTGGGGCAGTGTTAGGTCACCGAAAAGATCGGATGTTGCACGCCATTTATTATGCTATTCGAACATTAGAAAACGCCCAATGCAACTACTCCACAACCGAGAAGGAGTTACTTGCAATCGTCTTTGCGTTTGAAAACTTCCGCTCATACCTAGTGGGCTCCAAGGTAATGGTTTACACGGATCATGCGGCCTTACGTTACCTACTCACCAAGAAAGACGCAAAGCCGAGGCTCATTAGATGGAACCTATTGCTGCAAGAGTTTGATCTTGAAATACGGGATAGAAAAGGAATTAAAGATACTCACACTTTTATATTTGCCAAAATCGTTGCTATATCGCATTAATGCAATGCTAGGACGTTTATCAACAAATTCGATTATTCCTTTGTCTTCTAAATTTGTCTTAATAATGAAATCCTTAATTCTATAGACATGTTCTCCAATCTTTGAAGTAAAATTATACAATGTTAATAAAACAATTAAATGTGGAAGAATATAAAACATGATTTAAGCTACTTACTATTTGATGTTTGCAACCCCCTTTGATCCTAGTGTAGGGACATATGTCTTCGCATACCGTTTCTTTTTTCTTTAAAAAGTCCTCAAGCCCATCAAAATGGGTTAAACTTCCACATGTTTTCGATTTGACGTTGTTTATCAGATGTTGTGTTGATAAATTCACCCATTTTGCGATCTTTCTTTCTTCTTTAAGGATTGCTTCAAACACCCTTGAACTTGTTGCAGCCCAAAAAAATTCTGAGAAAAACAAAACAATGTAATATTTTTGTTAGAATTTTGGAACTTAATGTCTTATTTATATGTGAAAAGACGTGTTTTCTAACCTTTAAAACAATGAATAGAAAAATTTATTAACAAGACAAATAATATTGTTTTTTATTTCATTGCACGAAATTTGCCAAAATTATTACTCAGATAAAAAAAGAGAGCAAAATTACCTTCTTGTCCTTGATGAATAGCATCTTTAACTCTAATTATACCATCACGGTTTCTCCGGTCTATCATATAATTAATAGAGTCTTCTGGAATATTCTGTAATAAAAGTATCAAACATAACTTTTTTTAAATATGTCAATAAATTGATAAATAATATAAAAACTAGAATTTTCAACTTACCTTGGGCCAAACGGGATCGACGGGCACAAGTTTCTCCAATAAAAAATTACTCAAAATTAATATACAAATATATAACAATTATATAAAAAGTATAAATTATTATGTATAGGGCTGGGCAAAATATTCGAAGTATTCGTATCCGATTCGTATTCGAACCGAAAATTCAAATATCCGCTGATACAAATACAAATACAAATATTAGAAATGAGATATTCGACAAATACAAATACAAATACAAATAGTAGACTCAATTATCCGAACTATTCGTATCCGTAAGTATTAAATAGAAAATTTAGTTAATATATAGATACATATATATATATATTGATTTTAATGATCAAATTGGAAATAAAAACATTATTAATATTATTTAAACATTTACTATATAAATATATATAGCCAAATATGTAATATATTTATGATAAGAGGACTATAAAATATCAAATACTTTAAAATAACTAATATTGTTGAATATTTAGTTTATAATCAAGATTGGTTCTAATCCAAATGGATTGGATAATGTTATATAGACATTAGAATATATGAAAAAATACAGAATTCACTAAATATATAACTTTTTGCGAATTTCATTTTAGTGTGTAATCTAACAATTTGTATCATTAATTGTTTTAGGTGAATTAACGATGTTCGTAGAATCATCAACGAAATTAAATTTAAATGAATGATGTGGAGATAAATGTGAAGATTTGGTGTTTTACTTTATTTATATTATGTATATTTGCATCTTTGTGCGATTTGAAATTTTAGTTTTAGATTATATTTGATGATTATTGATTTTTTTATTAAAATGTTTTTATATATATTTTATACGTTAAAAAAATTTAGGTTCAGATACGAATATCCGTATATCCGACGGATATCCGTATATTCGACAAATATCCGTATTTACAAATATCCGAATTTACAAATACAAATACAAATATTAAATTTGGATATTCGCCGAATACAAATACAAATACAAATAGTCTGATATTCGCAAATATCCGTTATTTGCCCAGCCCTAATTATGTATTACCCTTGTACTCGATTCTGCGGTTTTTGAAGATTCAAATTGTGTATATCTGTTTTTTGGACCTCCTATTTTTGTGATGTTTGTATCCGAGTCACTCTCGTTCGATATGTTTTTCCTACAAATATATATATATATATATATAATGGTGTTTGAATAGTAAATTCATTATCATTGTTTATATATATATATATATATATATCCAAACACCATTATATATATATAAATATAAAAAAGTAAATTAATTAAATAAGCATGCTCATTATGTCTCCGTATACATATGTTTACATTCTCATCAATTTGTATGTTTGTACACATTCCTAATACATTTATAAATTCCATAAAGCTATATATTCCTAAAGCTAGCCACACATTTCTAAATTTCTCAGAATTCAAACGCTCTAAAAGATTAATTGCAATTACAGTAGAATGAAAAGTAAACCTTTGAATTTGATGGAACCTTATTCTACTGAGATCTACGGCCTCTCTCTTTCACTATGACCCTCTCCTTCTTTGCTTTAACAGAGAAAGCTGAAGATTGAATAAGGCCTCACTAATGTTCTTTTTATAACGTTTTGTGGTTCCCCATTGTATGCTCATTCATATTCTTTTATAACATTTTTTTGGTTCTCCATTGTAGGCTCCAAAGATCAATTGTTCTTTTGTGTACACTTGTGGCAGGACAGACAGACTTAGCAGTCGCCAGTAGAAATATAATCACGCTCAGCTTTGTGGTGGTTGCTTTCACAATGAATCACGATCTCTGGAGCCATGTACGACGGATAACGATATTGATATATATTTTTTGATTCTATATATACATATATATATATATATATGTTTTGATTCAATATATATATATATATATATACGTGTGATAACACGTAAAGTGTATCAGTTTTAGGCTAGGTTATAGTATCATTTCCGTATATATTTCTTAGTTAGAGTTACATTTCCGATACGATTATTCTTTACATACGCCCGTTTTGTTGGTTTTCAGGTTTTAAGGCGACAAGGCCTAAACGAGCATAAAAAGACGAATTCCTGAGTAAAACCATACATTCTGAAGATAAATTAACTCGGAGCCGAAATAAAGCCTCGGAACTCAAAGAAACACCCGAGCAACGAGCGGAAAAAAGCAAAAACAAGGATAGAAGAGTGCCCGATCGAGCATTGAGGTCTACCCGCTCGGGCAAAACCTACAGGGTTTAATTGCAACACCTTGCACGACCCGGGCACGAAGACAACATGATCGGGTAGTAATACCCGATCGGGCGCAACAAGGTACCCGCTCGGGCGTTAATTGTTTTTGAAAATCCCCGATAGTTTACACGACTCGGGCTGTTCAACCATGCGATCAAGTGCTGATGCCCGATCGGGCAGGACGGAGTACACGGTCGAGCGCGCCTCTGCACGACCGGGTAAAAGGTGTACCCGAGCGGGCCGCCTTTCTCGCAACAACCTTGATTTTAAATTCGAACGAGCAAATTAATAGACCAGAACAGATCCAGACGTAAGGGGGCGACGCCTAGGGCAAGGAAAGGCTTGGAAATCATCAGGAAAGGCTGGGGAGATGCTGGAGAAGGAGAGAAGCATCAATCCACACATCGATAACACAATAGGGAAGATCGAGGCATCAGGTTTCCTAGGGTTTATCATGTTTAGGGTTATGTCATCTTCTTTGATAGCAAACTCCATGAGTGAGTAGATTCCCAACTATGGGTTAGGGATATCGGTTTTGTAACGGATGTACAAATTTATGCGTTAATGCTTAGATTTATCTTATTCATCTTGATATCTGGTTCTACAATCAACATCATAACTCTTATACTAGTGTTGCCCGCTCAGTAACACAGGAATTCATATTTTGCTGAAAGGTTAAAGTATGAATCTGGAACTGTTGAGTTGTAGATTAAGTTCGATTAATGAGAATCTGACCGGTCGGTTAATCGACTTAGGAATTAGGATTGCGTTCGTAACGCTGCCATACTACAAATTAATCGCTGCTGGAAGGTAGGGTTGCATGTACTCATGGTTAGGAGGTCTAGGCTCGGCATAATCATTTCTCACCTTAGAGCATGAATTTTCCATTATCAAGATAATTCGATAGGTTTATGATCTTTAGTTGTTACATCCATACGATTCCCGGTATCCCGACACCCGTAGTTTTCGTCATAGTCAAGTCTTCCCCAACCTTCATCGCTGTCCTTATTTAGTTTAGTCTCTTAGATATTTCGCACCACGCCTTCATCTACTTTTCACCTTCTTAGTTTAGTGATATTCTTAGGATTGGCTGCTTTAGTCCCTAGAGATCGACCCTGGTACTACACGATCCGTATACTTGCGGTGAACTGGTCTAGGAAATTATATTGCTTGAGTTTCCGCACATCAAGTTTTTGGTGCCGTTGTCGGGGACTAATAACGGCCTAGACTAGGAATTAGCTAGATTGAGATCTAGTCCTTTCCGGAGTCTTCATTTGTTTTTTCGCATTTTCTTTTCGTTTTTTCTTTTACCGAGTCTATTCTATCTACCGCGGATCTACACTTTGGTGTTTTGTTTCTTGTTGTGCATGAGCCTTGTATGAGAAGCTCCACACAAAAGCTCCTCATTTACGATCCCGAGGTCGAGCGAACTTTAAGGAGCCTGCGCAAGAAGAGAAGGATTAGAATAGCGGATTCCGAGTCTGAGGTAGAAAGAGCGAGCAATCACGAGACATACGCCTCTGAAGAGGAAGAAACCAATAGTGCAAGCAGCAGAGAGGACAACGCAAATAACCCCGACATGGCTGCTGCCGATGAGACTTACGGAGCCTACACCGCTCCGAAGCACACGCAGTTACTTTCGTGCATGGCCCGCACGATCGATAATCAGGTTGAACTACAAGCGGCCTTCATACAAATGCTCAACAACTCGGACTTTAGAGGAATGGAGAACTAAGATCCGAACTCCCACCTTACGGACTTCAAGATGCTTTGCAGCACTACCAAGGTTGGTACGGGAGTTACTTGGGAGGATCTCTATTTGATGGCGTTCCCATTCTCACTCAAGGATGCGGCGCAACGTTTGCTGTTCAACTTGTCGGCTGCATCAATTATATCGTGGGATGATTTGGAGCAATGTTTCATGCAACAATTCTTCCCGGATCATAGAACACTTCTCTCAAAGAGTCGCATACATTCTTTCTTACAAGAAAGAGGCGAGACATTACACGATGCGTGGGAGCGCTTTACGAACTACCAGCGGATATGCCCACACCACGGAATGGATAAGAAGTATCATATCACGAGTTTTATCCAAGGTCTCCAAGAAACCACCCGATTCATGATCGTGGCAGCAGGTGGTGGTTCCCTCAGCAACCTTACGTTCAATCAGCTCGAGAACTTGATCGAGAGCATGGCGAGGGAAGGAGGCAAGAAGGTAGGGGTATACAATCGCGATTACCCATCCAAAGTGGATGTGAATGAGCTAGGCATCGCCAACCCGGAATTAACGGACTTGAAGCAGCAAGTTGGCAAGATACACAGGATGATAGCTGGACTCCATGTGGACCTACAGACTTCATGTGGACCGACACGATGCATCCGTAGGCCAAGGGATGGAGGAAGTGAACTACGTTAGCAATCGGGCTTACCAACAAAATTATATCAAGAGCCATCCCAACCTCTCCTATGGCAACACGAGCAATGTAGCAAATCCGCAGGATTTCCAACCGCGGATAATGGCAAGAAACCAGAATCAAGGTTTCCAGCCGAGAGGAAGTGGCCAAGACTACGGTTATCAACCTCACGCACAATCTTCAGGTAACTCTGAGATTCTTTCTATGCTCCAATTGATGCACCAAGAGCAGAAAAGTGCGCTTGGAGGGATCTGAGATTCCTTTCTATGCCCAATTGATGCACCAAGAGCAGAAAAGTGCGCTTGGAGGGATTAAGGCTGAGCAAGAGGATATGAGGAAGAGAATGGACGGATTTCAGACGCATTTGAGACTCCTCGAAACGCAAGTGGCTAAGCTAGCCCAAGGTTCGAACCGACAACCCTGACAGCTTCCCGGGAAACCCGAGACGAACCCCCGCGAGCAAGTAAATGCCATTTTACTAAGGAGCGGGAACACGGTAGGGCAACCAATGCCATCCACGGCTGCAAGAGAAGAGCCTTTGAGTGATAAGATCGAACAACCCATCACTCCAGCCGTGGAAGAGAAGGCGACCGAGGAAGAAGAGAGGGAGTTACCCTACGTAGCACCT
>CM071864.1:7477855-7496849 GCA_036759665.1 Gynandropsis gynandra
CCCGCTCAGTAACATAGGAATTCATATTTTGCTGGAAGGTTAAAGTATGAATCTGGAACTGTTGAGTTGTAGGTTAAGTTCGATTAATGAGAATCTGACCGGTCGGTTAATCGACTTAGGAATTAGGATTGCGCTCGTAACGCTGCCATAGTACGGGTTAATCGCTGCTGGAAGGTAGGATTGTACGTACTTATGGTTAGGAGGTCTAGGCTCGGCAGAATCATTCCTCACAATAGAGCATGAATTTTCCATTATCAAGATAATTCGATAGGTTTATGATTTTTAGTTGTTACATCCATACGATTCCCGATATCCCGACACCCGTAGTGTTCGTCATAGTCAAGTCTTCCCCAACCTTCATCGATGTCCTTATTTAGTTTAGTCTCTTATATATTTCGCACCACGCCTTCATCTACTTTTCACCTTCTTAGTTTAGTGATATTCTTAGGATTGGCTGCATTAGTCCCCAGAATTCGACCCTGATACTACACGAATCGTATACTTGCGGTGAAGTGGTCTAGAAAATATATTTAACTTGATAGTTCCGACATCAACGTGTATACACATTAAACGTGTAATATAGAATCCAATACATATCCAAGAAGAAAATGAGTATGAATTAATGATCACAACACCATTTTGTATCTAAATATATGTATATAGGTGAATGAATTGTCATGTTAAATAATCTTTTATAAAATCTTAAAACATGTTAAAAACTAATATATATATATATAAGCAACTACACAAAAATTCAAAAATATTTCGATTTTTCCGTTTAGATAATAATGTTTTTCAATCGTAACATCTTATGATACTATAATCAAAAATTGATTGCATGGAAAACAAATTGGTATAAGATATTTTCTGTGATTACATTGTTTTATTTAAATTTACCTTAAAAACCTTATTGCTCTTTTCTATGATCTAAATATTCACATCCTTAATACATATATTTTTATTAAATAAAAAATATAATAAAGAACAAAAATAATCTTAAATTAAAGTTAAAATATAAAAAAAATATTGGTAGCAAATATTATTCTAAGGAAAGTAAGAAAATATAGGATATGATCATATGATGGATGTCTCAATAGAGCATAATTTTATTGGTGAACTTTACAAACATGCAAATTAAGTCCAACAACAAAATCTTATCATAATAAATAATCATTATCAATAATAATAATAAATATAAATATTTAACAGTGCGATAACAGTGTAGCCGAAAAATCTTATAAATAATCTTTTATAAAATCTGATCAACATGAAATATATAAAATTTATACTACAAAATTCAAAAAAAAATCGAATCAATTGGTTAGATAATATTATATTATTAATATTTATCTTATGAAAGAAAAATCAGTATAAAGAGAAGATTTGTATTCATATTGTTTTATTCCCAATTACTTTAAAACGTTTTTTGTTCTTTTGTACGGATCCAAAAATTCACATTCGGAGTACATATTTTTTTATTAAGTAAATATAACGAGAAAAATAACCATAATTTTAAAATAAAAATAGAAAAAAATATAAGTGCAATTATGTGTATCATTGTTTCTTCTATTTCAATAATAGAGTAATATAGAGAAAAACATTCCATAAAATTATTAGTGTACTACATCTCTTTTTAATAAATTTTCTTATTTTCACATATAAAATTTTTAATCTAGTTACACATATAAAATGTTTACTCTTTAGTTACACATCTAATTTTTTATTGTATTAAATTCAATCCGATAGTTACTCTTAATTCGTTCAAAAATATATATGCATATATATGGAGTACGGCTGAAACTATTGTACGCATTGTACTAATTTATAAGCCAAAGACATGGCTGTAGTCATATAACTTAGTCTATGATTAAATTTGTTTTTTTAATTTTCGAATATCTGATTTCGAATAAAAAATTTTAAAAATAAATTTACTTTTTTATTCATATCAAACATTTACAAAAATGCATTTATCTTTTATTCAAATAAAATATTTACAAAATTACTTTTACCTTTTGTTCAATAAAATATTTACATTGAAAAATAGTTACTCCAAAAATATATAAAAAATATATGAAGAACTTGACTTGGGCCAAAAAACTTGTGAACACTAATCGAGGAACGTATCCCCATTCTGTGAACAATATTATTAAAAAAGTATGGATCCACAATTTTTTTAATCATTCCTGTGAACCGTTGTTTTAAAAAAGTGTGGGAACCACATCATTTTTGTTTGTCGTATCTATTTTTTAATAAAATAGTTCTAAAAAATTAATAAATTTTATTTTCTTATAATATACTACAAAAAATAAATTTTATTTTATCTTATAATGTACTATAATATTTATATATATATATATATACAAAGTAATGGTTAACAATAATAAGTTTAAGATTAGAAATTGAACTATAAACGACGATTTAATATTGTTGATTTTACATTGTGCAAGTATGACTAAATCTAAAATCAATTCAATGTTCGAGATAAAAAGAAAAAATACATCTAATGATCCAAAATAATTCATAATACACATTAAAAATCATCAATAACATAAAATTCTTAAGAAAATAAAATATTTAAGAAAATATTACAAGTCCTAGAAAACGTTTAACGTATAACCTATTTAATTTTTTAGTTATAATTTTCTTGTAAATTATGGCCAATACCAAATATATAAACAGTGATTTCAAATCAATAATAGAAGATAAATAAAATCCAATAGAACATGTTTTCATATTGAAAAACTGTAATGAGTTCATACCACACACCCGTCTACAACATCTTTCATTAATTACATTTTGTTTCACATGAATTGAGGAGTTTCTACTATTTACCCTAGTAAAATCAATCACTCGTGGATACCTAATATACTATTTTTTGGTAAAATTAATGGATCACGCGCTAGTTGTCGTCATAATAGATGGATCTGAAAATTTTGAAAAATACAGATGTTTCAATTACCGTTAGTTAATCCCAAATTCCAAATTCAAGATTGTAAGAGTGTTGAATTTAAGGTTGCCTTGAAACATTGAGTTTTCATTAACAAAAAGAAAAGAAATTTGGTGTTTTGAAGTATCTCGAACACATACCAAACAAAGAGGAGAAACAATTCTCGAGTTAAAATATTTTATTTTAATTCTGTGAGAGTTATACATCTCGTGTAAAGATTAACCATCTCTGTCAATATGTTTTACCTGTCAATATGTTTTATCTTTAATACCAAGCGACCAATGCGACCATTTGACCCTCAATTGGCGTTAATTAGTTTGATGTAGTAAATTTATTATTTTGAATGGTTTTTGTCCTTTAATCCTTATAAAACAATAAATTAGTCGAGTTCGCATCTATTGATCCATATATGCGATTCATACGATCCTCAATTGGCGTTAATTAGTTTGAAGTTGTAAATGTATTATTTTGTTTGGTTTTTGTCCTTTAATCCTTATAAATCCATAAATTCTTCTGGTTCACATAATTGATCCATATATGCGACCAAGCGACCCATGCGACGCTATAAATGTATTAGTTTCACCATGAAACCCATAAATTAGTTTATCGCTATAAATATATTATTTTAACCAAAATTCACACCGAACTTTTCGCCATAATTTCAAAAAACATAACAGTGTGGTCAAAGTTGGTCACAACCTTTCTTTTTCGTCGGTTCGATATCAGGGTCATGTCTTTTCGAATTCCAGCCGTTACCTTTTTTCAAATAACGACACACACTCTCTAACTCCATCATCTTCCACCCATATTTCGCTATAACACTCACAATCTCTCGGCTTCGAAAATGCCAAATTTTCCTCATTTCGTCCAAATCATTCTTCCGAACTATTTGGAGAACTACCTTATAATCTCTTTCATCTGTCTCTCTGTCGATATGTTACATGTAGAGAATGTACATATTTGATTTTTTCGATGAGCATATTGACGAGAAAACGAGGGACAACAACACGGCAATGATTAAATCGAATGTGTCTTATAAAACATGGGAAGTCAAGTTGGATGGATCCAGATTCACTGATGGATGGAATGATTTCTCCAAAGACCATGATTTTTGTATTGGGGATTTCATATTTTTTCATCACGAAGGTGACATCGTTTTTAACGTCACCGGTTTCGGAGAAGATATGTGTATTCTGAAATATGCATCATCATCATCATCATCAAACACAGAAGCACGGTCATATTCTTCTGCTCAGACATTTTTTCACGGCAATCGCCCCACGTTCAAATCTGGCCATAGATGCATTGGTAAGTGACCTCAAATCGATCCATCATATATCACTGGTTATTTATTCGATTTTTAATCATTTCTACTAATGTAACTTCGGTGATGGTGCAGACCCTTCCGATAGGGTTTACGAATTCGAGCGGTCTTAGCGGTAGACAATGTAGATAATGCTTATGAACGATCAAGGAAGGGCATGGTCGGTAGACTTGAGGCCCGTGAGTCGTGGTGACGCTAGCACCAGAGGGAGTTAGAGAAAGTTTTGGCACGAAAAATGGACAAAACGAGGGATATTCCTTCACATTCGAATTGATCTCCAGTGGAGCAACACATGTGCTTCGGTATGTCCCTCCAACAGGGTCTAACAACAACATTGTTTGATTTCAGTTGTATTTTGAATGGTTTGAACTTCCCTTGAACAACAAAATTGTTTGATTTCAATTTTATTTTGATTGGTTTGAACCTCCCTTGAACAACAACATTCCCTTGAACTTGAACTTCATATTTGTATTTTGATTGGTTTTTTACTATTATTGTGGATTTACTATTATTTCTAGTATTGGTATTATTGTGGATTTATTATTATTGTTAGTATCAATATTATTGTGAATTTATTATTATTGAGGATTTACTATTATTGCGACCCAACATACGCCAACTTACGCGACCCAACATACGCCAACATACACGACCCATGCGACCCATTCGACCCATTTGACCCCTACAACCTTTGGACCCCTTTCGACCCTTGGACCCTTACGACCCTTTGACCCCTACGACCCTTTGACCCTTGCTATCCTTCGACCCTTGCTATCCTTCGACCCTTGAGACCCATTAAACCCCTGCGACCCTTTGACCCCTTGCAACCCTTGGACCTTTCGCGATCCTTTGACCCTTGCTACCCTGTGACCCTTGCGATCCTTTGAACCTCTGTAATCCTTGGACCCCCTGCAACCCTTTGACTTTTGCAACCCGTTTGACCCATGCGACCATTTCTACCCTTTGACCCCTTGCGACCCTTGAACCCTTTGCGACCCATTTGACCCCTGCGACCCTCTCACCCCTTGCGACTCATGCGACACATTTGACCCTTGCGACCCTTTGACCCCTTGCGACCCTTTGACCCCTGTGACCCGTGGACCTTTTGCGACCCTTCGACCCTTGCTACCCTGTGACCCTTGCGACCCTTTGACCCCTTGCGACCCTTGGACCCCCTATGACCCTTTGACCCTTGCGACCCATTTGACCTCTATGACTATTGGACCTTTTGCGACCCTTTGACCCTTGCGACCCATTTGACCCTTGCGACCTATTTGACCCCTGCAACCATGCAACCCAACATGCGAACCAACATACGCGACCCATGTGAATCAAGTTCAAACAAATATGAATCAAATTTAAAAAAAATAATTTATCAAGTTATTTACAAATAATATAAATCAAGTTTAAGGATGACATGATGGGATGCCATTATTCTCGAGGTACAGGGATACTTCTTCCATTCATGAATACATCACCAGCCATATTCTCACACATGGAAACAACATTCTCGTCGCAAATTTCAGGGAACTTCCCCTCATTTTTCAATATAACGGCTTCTAAGAATTTCAAGGCGTAAAAACCACATTCACTCGCGCTTTTTTCTATGACAGACCTTTATAATACTTGTACTGCCGTTTATCTGCTCCAGAATTCAAGAAATGAAACCCTCTGAGTCGGAACATCGTTGGTAAAGTTGTTTTTATAATGTACATCATCGGATCGATATGTATCTCCTTTAACCTTCTCTGGCAATCGTATACCATGATGCATCGGGGTTTGAAATCAACTGTCATGGCTATCCAATGACAAGGCATATATTGATTATCGGGTGATGGAATGTTTACAATCGAGACCAAGCCATCGTATTGATCCATCGGTTTGAACTTACTTCTAAATGGATAGATGCCTACCAAATCATCATTAAGAATTTTCGAAAATTCTTCCATATCCTCGTACATCCACATCCTGAACGTCTGCATGAAAGCAATAGTAAAAACGTAAGGGCTCCGAACCTACTGACGGGACCAAACATCTTGAACAACGTCTCATCCAATTGCTACAAAAAATTAATACACATGAATACATATGACCCAAAATAACTCAAATGTCCTTTTTTACTCAATATTAATTACTTGGTAGAACTTCGACAGGAGCAACCACTATAGTAACCTCTTAGAAAATGCATACAATTAGAGGAATGTTGGCGGCAGATGTAATATTATTAACTAATCTTGAAATGTTTACCAAATCCTCTTCTAAGCCATCTCTAGAGTCATTTTCAGCCTCTGACTCCGCCGGCTCTTCACTTAGCTCTTCTCTTGACACTGGATATAGACGTTGAAGGAATTAAAAATCATCATCTCTTATAGTGCCGGAAGATTGGGGTCTGGTGCTCGCATCATTCTTGGCAGACTATGATTTTGCCTCGTCGGCACCTTTGGGATTTGGCGCCTTTGATTTTGGATTAGGCAAATGAAACCCGACATCCCTTAGAAGGTCTCTTACGGTGTTGATGATTCTTTTCTCCGACTTTTTTATTTTCTTAATTTATGCTCTAGTGTCAGAGGGACTGCAGCTTCTTCTCCTTCAGCTTCATCATCACCTTCTCCTTCAGCTTCAGCATCACCTTCTCTTTCTTCATCAGCTTCAACAACACCTACATATCCTTCCTCTTCGTCAGCTTCAGATATGTGTGGAACATCTACAACCTCTATTGCTTGTTCACCCACACTCTTCTTCCTCTTAGTCCCGTTTCCTTTCCCCTTCTCTTTATCACTAAGAGCTGCTTTTTGCATCAGCGGTTCTTGCTTACGGATGCCCACCCAAAAAATACCCTTTGGATTTCTATGTAGCATGAAGAATACTTTGAATATCCTGCAAAAACAAAAAATAATCATTATAACCTTGTGACCTTGTGTAATTGATACCTTAGAATCTCCGATCTTCCTCATCATGTCTACATGCTACGGGTTAAAATTGGATTTAACCCTCTTCTTGTACATCCTTGGGCATGATGGATCGGCATCCATAACATCAACATACCATCTATTTCCGCCCAAACTAAGGATGGTTTCGAATGGAAATAATTGAAACATTAAAACAAAATGATAAGAATGCAAAAAGTAAGAAAACATTCATGTTATTCGAATAATATAACAACTTACCATTAGTGAGATCATGAAACCGCCACAATTCCATTTTGGTTTCGGTGATTCCCCGCTAGCATGCTTGTGGTAAGTATCCACAAGCTTCTCGAATGTGTAAGGCCCCCATGGAAAGCCTTCACAAAATTCCTAGTCAACAACCATGTCAATGAGATCATGCTGATAAAGTTTTCTACTGAAGGCTTGTGATCCAAAATTGGCACCAACAATATCAAAGTTGTCAACCTCATCCGGTCGGCGAAATTCTTTGCCTTCATAAGCTTTTCACTCACTTGTACGGTGGTCACCTTTTCACGGCCAAAATTCTTGAATGTATCACCCCTTTTGGACTCCCGTCGTCTTGGATAGGATCCACATTTCAATCTGGTAATTAGTGCATGCTCCATTATAGAGTATCGAATGAGAGCACCGTTTACGATGAACCAGAACTTCTTCTTGTCTTTTACAATCAAATAGTGATTTAGTAGGACAGATATTTGAACCTTCGTCAATGTGGACTCACATTGGAAATGGAATAAATGCCTAAATTGTGACTCCTTGTTGAAGTAATGCAACTCATATTCTTCTAAGATTCCTCTCAACTTCTTTATTTGTCTCGTGAGGATAACACTTGGTGGTGATCTTTGGTATTCTGTCCATGTGCTTGAATTCATACAGAAACTTTGGCTTTAGCAAAACCTTGCAAAATGACCAATTAAGAATACATCAGACTTCTACCGACTCAAGCGACCCTTGTGACTCAATTGACCCTTGCGACTTAAGCAACCCATGTGGCTCAAGCGACCCATGCGATTAAAGCAAACCATGCAACTCAAACGACCCAAGCGACTCAAGCGACTCAAGCAAACCATGCGACTCAAGAAACCCTTGCGACTCCATCGGCCCTTACAAGTCAATCGACCCATGAGAATTAAGCGACCCAAGCGATACAAGCAATCCATGTGACTCAAGCGACCTTTACGACTCAATCAGGCATAAGCAAACCTTGCGACTCAAGCGACCCTTGCGATCCAATGAGTCGCTTGAGTCGAAGAGGGTCATGAGTCTCAAACGAATCACTGAAACTCATGACCCTTTTCGACTCAAACGACTCATTGAGACTCAAGCGACTCACTGAGACTCAAGCGACTCACTGAGACTCAATCGACTAACTAAGACTCGAGCGACTCACTTAGAATCAACCGACTCACTGAGACTCACACCCATTCAAAATCAACAAACAATTTTGCTTTCAATAGCCTGCAACATAAAACCTTAGAAATCGATCCCTTACAAACGCAATTAAAGATTGACTTGTGCTCTCTTCTTCACCACTGATTTTTGCCATTTCTTTCTCATTTCAAAGTTCCTTGGTCTCAACTTGAATTTTCCTTCTTGCTTATTTTGAACACGATCATCGCTCCCAACTTTGAAATTCTCTCGCGTTCTTTGCTCTCAACTTTGAAATAGTTTTTCTAAAACGATTTTTCATTTCGAAAAACTGCCAGAACGTGTGATTTTTCACGTCCGAAATTAAAGGTAAATGTTCTTTTCTCCATTTTTTATTTAATAATTATTTTTACGAGGGTAGACGTGAATTCCTGAAACCATACGAGGGTATCTCTGATATTGTCCCAGATGAGTGTCTAGACAATTTGATTGTTTTTAGCCGATTTAATTTTTTTAGATATTTATAAATGTAATGTTTATTTTTTTTATTAAAAATAAATATTAAATATTTGATATATATTTTGTATTAAAATTGAATAGTGTATTTATTGTTTTTAACGTTTTCATATATGACTATGTGTTTTTTATAGAAATTTTGATAAATTATGATATAACTATTAATTATTTTGAATGTTTGAGGAAAATATAATCGTTTAATAATAAAATTTTAAGTAGGATTTTTTATTTTATTTCTCCATTTTCTCATTCGATCGAATTGGTAGAATGATATATGAAGAAATTTAGTCTTACAAAATATATGTATATGTAAATATATCTTTCAAATACTTTTGCCAAGCTTATGTTTTATTTGGTATTTGGATTTGTGTTACATCAAGTGGTGTGTATATTTAAGAGAGATCCTAAGAGCAGAAGACGAAGAGGCAAGGAAAGGAGTCGTAGGTAAAGCGGAGGAACAACTAAAGCTTATGAAGAACGCATTCGAGGAACCTCGAGCCAAAAAGTCGTTTTTCGAAGATAACCATTTCGGTTATGTCAACATCGCCCTCGGATCCACATTGGCTTAAGTAAGAGTCATCGAGCAAGCGATTGGGAAGAGACTTGTGGACGAGGTTCAAACTCCAATTCTGTCCGAATTGGTAGAGAGGTTCTGCAATGACCCTGTTGTCAAGTCGATCATGCCCGAGACTGAGAAATTGGTCGGCTACGCTAAGAACCTGGTTCCCAAGTTGTTTCGGTCTGACCATTAGTGACCTTGGATTTGATTGTGTAATCAAATTTGAACTTCAAATAAATCTTGGTTAAGAAATATATTCCGTTTGTAAAATATTTTCTAAATATTCGCTAAATTAGGTATAAACGAGAATGTCGTCCGTGAATTAGGACAAACTTCAAATTTGTAAATTTGAACATGCTAAAAATCAATAGTAAACCATGCATAATCTGGACGATTATTATCCTCGTAAACATGAGAACATTTTATGGACAAATTTTCTTGTTTGTTCCTAAAATTTCAACTATATCATCCAAAATTTAACATTTTTATAGTGATAGTTTACGACATCATAATGGTTTCAACTGATGTTATAAGTGATTGATGAAAGATAATAAAACAACTAAATTGCCAAACAATATGATGTTTAGATGGTTTAGTGAAATGAAATAATAAATTGAATTCAAAAAGGTTAAATTATAAGGAAAAATTTATAATAACTCTAGAATTTGTTTCAAACTTATAAAAAGTATATGAATTTTTTAGATATTTATTTATGAAGTTATATAGTATTTCGCTATAATACATGAACATATGATAATTTCAGAATATACATGAACTAATATATTACTTTTAAAATAATATATGAATTTTTTTAAGAAAAATTAAGTTAGTCAATTTAAAGTCGTTTGAGTTTGAAACTGATTTCGAAAGTTTATATATTATTTTAAAACATTATGTTAACCAATGTATTATTGTGTCGTAATAAATAATAACCTGCATAAATATGTAAATAAAATCACTTATATATTTGTTTATTAGTTGGAGACAAGTTAAATATTTATTATAAGTTTTTTAAATCATAAAAGATTCAATGATATTTAAAAAAACATAAAGAATATGATAATATTAAATTGTCGATATAAATAATTATTACATTGTTAGAATCATTCAATAGTAAATCGAATTAATTATTACATGATGTCATGAAACAATATTTGAATTTTCATTTTTGTCATATATGAAAAGCAATCTCATGTGTTCTATTTCTTAATCATTTGGATTAATGATTTTCCGTGTTCAAATGGACGGGTCTATATAATTACAAATCCGTTTTTTATGTTATTAAAAACCAATAAAAAATATGGTCAGTGAAAAAACAGGAAGTAGAACATTGGAAAACTTCAGTTAAAACTTTCGAAACACCAAAAAAAGCTAAAACTATTGTTAGTATAATAACTTATTATGGTTTGTAATGATGACTATGGAAAAATACATTTTAGAATGTTCATCTTGACATTTATCCAAGATGATTTATATGAAAATAGGGTTTAATGCTTCGAAAACGTAAAAACATTGGCTTATAATTCATAGCAAATATACATTTCTTTAAGTTAATATATTCCACATTTAGGGTATAAAAATCTTCAAACTCAATACATTTTATTATTTGTATTCATGCCAAATTAGAATAATAAATTTAAAGTTCATATAAAATTTGATCTAATATTGTTGAATCACGTTCTTTTTTCTCTAACAGATGGTCAGAGCTTCATCTGGGTTCGAATCCTAGTGAGAGCTCCACTAGGGATCGGGTTATACCTTTCCGGTTAGTTCATAAGGGTCGGAAATTTAGGTGATAGAATTTTATTTGGGTTTTGAATATAATTTGAACATATATGTCGAGATCTGTCATTGTGAAAGGCATAAAATAATTAAAAATATTAAAATTGTAGATTTTTATATTATAACTTTAAAATTTAGAAAATAAAATATATACAAAATCCAAGATTTTTATATACTATTATTAGATAATATAGGTTGGTCTAAGAAATTAGCACTTTTAACATTCTTTTAAATTTTTTATGTATAAAATATAAGATATTTGGTTTAATCTTATTTTTTGTGGACCGATATATGTGAATAATTTTAGAATAAGTGTTATCATTCGGTCTAGTTCAAATTAAATGTGATCGGATTTAATTTTAATTGATTCGATTTTGGTATTGAATTGAATGGGGAGGATTATATGCATAGAGACCTTTGGTAGTATCGTTTATATTTCATGATGGACGAAATTAAACGATACAATTGAGAACCAAAATTAACCGGTTATCTGTCGGTTTATGGTCACTGGTTCACGTGCCTATATAAATGAGATTCATTTGGTTTCTGAAATGTGATTCATTATTATCACCTACGATTTTATAGAAAACTTCAGAGAGAATCTCATCTTGATATGTTCCATCAGTATCTAGTTTTCGGTTTTGCATGAAAAGCCATAAGATCTATTACGCTGTATATCGTATATCATAAATTCAAGTATTTATCTCGATCTTCTGTTTCGATTTTAAAAAATCATGATATAATCCAAAATAGAATTTCGGGAGTTTCGGAATCTGAATCAAGTGAAATTGGATTTCTTGAATTGGTGTAAGAGACGATCTATTGTGTTTATATCAAATTTGGATTTGATTATTGATGAATTAAACAATTTTGGAATGAATTAAACAATTTTGGAGGGAATTAAAGTTAAATTAAAGTTAAAGATAAAAGGATGAAGAACTCACGGTAAGATGATTTTTAAAAAAAAAAATAATAATGAAAAAAAGATAATGATTGTGGTTCGCGGTTGGTTTAATTTTTTAATTAAAAAACTTATGGAACACCGCCTAATTTGACCGTTTCTAAGATATATATATATATATATAATAATTCAGTCGTGGGTTCGAGAGATATCTTTTGTTAAAAAAGATAGTTATGTCTGTTGAATGGTTCAAGAGGTAAAAGTTATTATTAGAAAAAAAAACAGTTTTCGGCTGTAGCAATTGGGCTCATTTCTAAATAAGATTTAAACTTTTTTTAAAAAAAAGGCTATGCTCCTTTTGAATTTTGATTGGCCATTTGTTCAGCCCATTTCATTTTAAATGGTCCAGCTCATTTAGTTTAGGGTTAGGTCCAAGCCATTTATTATTAACTTTGAAGGAGTCCAGCCCATTTAAAAAAAGGTTGAAGATTGCAGAGATCAAACCTGAAATCTCTGGTATAGTCCAGGTTCTCTCTGTCAGTTGAGAATGTTACATAATATAATTCATGCGAAATTTGATAAATACAAAGATCATTTATGGTTTGGCAATGTTATATTGTGTGTGTATTGATAATTAATGTATATTTTTGATATGACATAAATGTGATGGTATACCCAAAGATAACCATTACATGAGATGTTTAATTTACATTGATTATTTGATGCGTTGAGTCATCTAATGCAAGTCAAAAGTATTCTCCAAAGACTAATTTTGATGTTGTGCAAATGTATTGTGATGGGATTGGATCGTGTTATCATTCAATTAAGGTTTTATTGAATGGAAGTCTAACAAATGAGCTATCTTTTGTTTATAGTTGTGCTATCGACATCTAGTATCTTTACCAACGTTAGTTCGATCCCTGTGATGAATGGATTGAAATTTTATGAATGGAAGGAGCACTTATTGATCGTGCTTGCTTTGATGGGTCATGACCTTGCGATTAGGGAGGTTCGTTCAGCGATTAAGGATTCAAATTCTGTTGAGAATCATAACAAACTCGAACGTTGGAAAACCTCAAATCGCACGTGTTTAATGATCATTAACATTGAATTCCTCAAATTTTATAGGGTATGATCGAGAAAAGAAAGAAAGATTATGAAACCGCTGATTCAAGATAAATTCATGTGCAAAAGAAACATATTAAGGTCCAAAAAATGTTTCCTTTGTCACAAGACTGGTCACATACAAAAATGTTGTACGAAGTATCATACTTATCGCATAAATAAATATTTGACTCTCATTTTGGTTTGTTTTGAGGTCAATTTAGCTTCAGTGTCTAGTAATACTTTGTGGGTTGATTCATGTGCTACAACTCAGGTAAGTATTACTATGCATGACTGCCTCCATTACCGAAAGTCGATTGATGGTTAAAGATACATCTATGTGAGCGATGGTAAAAGGGTGAAAGTGGAAGTGATCGGGCAATTTAGGTTTTTGATGAAGGGTGTTTTCGTTGTACCGTCTTTTAGACGAAACTTGATTTCAGTTTTTGCATTTGACCAATTAGGATTTTTTTGTTCATTTAGAGACCTTAAGTTTACCCTTTCGTTTCATTTGGATGTGATTGGAACTTGTTCTTTATCTATTTCAGATATTCTTTATATGCTTGATATTATCCCTTCATATAATGAAATCTAGCATGTTGGTTCACGTGAAGTGAAACGTGAATTGATGAATGAAAATTCCGTTATTTTATGGCATAAACGATTAGGACATATCTCAAAACCGAGAATGGAATGTTTAGTATCAGGCGGAATAATTGAAACTCTTGATTTTTCGGATTTTAACCATTGTGTCAATTGTATTAAAGGGAAGCAGACAAACAAAGTAGGTAAAGGTACATATCGAACTTCAGAGACTTTGGAGTTGATACATACGGATGTATGCGCACCGTTTTCTATTACTTCTTGGAATGGTCAACATTACTTTTATCCTTCATGATAAAGGTAACCATATCATGAATGGTATGGTTAAACTTAATAAACGTGTTATGTTCGTTCGTTCTGATTGTGGTGATGAATACGACGGGTAGAAATGACGGATCATGTGAACAACGTCCAAGTCCATTTGCCAAGTAGCTCGAGGAGTGTGGAATTGATCCCCAATACACAATTCGGGTACACATAGCATGAACGGTATTGCTGAGAGACGAAACCGTACACTTGAGGAAATGGTGAGAAGTATGATATCGTCCTTTACTCTCCCAAAATTCCTATGGGGTGAGGCATTAAAGACTACAGTTTATATCCTGAAAAGAGTACCACCTAAAGCAACAATTAAGACGCCTTATGAGTTATGGACGGGTAAACATCCTAGCTTAAGGCAATTGGATTCTAAAACTGTGAGTTGTTACTTTATTGGATATTCAGAAAGATCTAAGGGGTATAAGTTTTATGATCCTAGGAAAAAATACGATCTTTGAGACGAGAGTAGCGACGTTTTTTTAGGATATTGAACCTGGGAAAAGGGATGATGAATTTTGTTTTAGAGAGGATAAGGATGAAACTTTTGATTCACAAAAGACGATTCCTATTTCGACTGTTTTAGCTGGCAATGATTTAGATTATATTGCTCAAGCTAAAAATCAAGATACTCCAGATGTCATTCCTGAAATCCATGAGGAACAGGTTCATGAACCTTAAGAACAACTACATCAGGAAATTGTGCCACGTAGATCCACTCGTGAGAGGAGATGTGCTATTTTAGATGATTATATAGTATATCTTCAGGAACACGAAGATGGCATTGGGTTGATGGAAGATAATCTAGTTCATGTCCGTCATGTCATTCAAAGTGTTAACTCTCAAAAGTTGATTGACGCCATGAAGGAATAGATTAAATATATGGATGACAATGGCATTTGAGAACTTATACCTTTGCTTGAAGGTGCGAAACTCATTGGTTGTAAATGGATATTTAAAATCAAATGGGATTCACAAGGCAATATGGAAAGGTATAAAGTACGCCTAGTTGCCAAAAGATTTACTCAAAAGGAAGGTATAGATTATATAGAGACTTTCTCCAGTTTCATCGAAAGACTCTTTCAATGTATTGATGGCACTAACAACTCATTATGATTTAGAGCTGCATCAGATGGATGTTAAGACATCTTTTCTCAATAGTGACATTAAAGACACTATCTATATGGTGCAACCAGAACACTTTGTGGTTTGAGATCCAAAGAAAATGGTTTGCAAATTAAGGAAATCCATCTATGGTTTGAAGCAAACGTCTCGTCAATAGTATCGCAAGTTTCATCGTATAATCATCTCATATGGTCTTGAGGTGAATCAGGTAGATGATTGTGTATATCACAAGATCAGTGGGAGAAAATTTATTTTGATAATCCTTTACGTGGATGATATCATTATTGCTGCAAATGATGTAAGCTTTATGCGCGATACTAAGAGTTTTCCTTCGGAGCAATTCGAGATGAAAGATCTTGGTGATGTCTCTTTTGTATTGGGTATAAAAATACACTGAGATCGCTCTCGGGGTTTATTGGGTTTATCACAAAAGAGTTACATCGATAAGGTTTTAGAGCGGTTTGGTATGAAAGGATGTAAATGTATAGATACCTTTATTTCTAAGGGTGATAAATTCAGCCATAGACAGTGCCCACAAACTGAACCGGAGATTCAAGAAATGAGGAAGATTCCTTATGTTTCGGCTATAGGGAGTCTAATGTATGTATAGGTTTGTACACCACCTGATTTGGCATACATTGTTGGCGTTTTGGGAAGATACTTAAGTAACCTCGGGATTCATCATTGGAAAGCGTCCAAACGCATGTTGCGATATCTTCAGAAAACAAAAGATTATATGCTTGTATATAGAAGATCTGACCAGCTCGAGATCACTGGTTATTCGGATTATGCTGGGTGCCTCGATAGTCTTCGATCCATTTCGGGTTATATATATTTCTCCTCACTAGAGGGGTTATTTCTTGGCGTAGTGCTAAGCAAAAGCTCGTGGCATCGTCCACAATGGAGGCAAGGTATGTAGCATGTTATGAGGCATCCGATCAGGTTTTATGGTTGCGAAATCTTGTCACTGGGTTTCACATTATGACTGGTGTGGATAGGCCCCTAAAGATTAATTGTGACAATCGTTTTGCGGTATTATACTCGAACAATAACAAGAGTACTTCAAAGTCAAAGCACATCGAAATTAAATATCTTGTTGTTTGTGAAAGGATACCGAGTGAGGTAATCTCGATAGAGAATATAAGTACAAACTCCATGATTGTGGATCCGTTGTCTAAGGGTATTATACCTAAAGTCTTTCGGGAGCATATTGCCCATATGGGTATTGTCCTTTGTTATAATATTACGATTTAGTGGGAGTATTGTATCTATTCAAGTTTGCTCTTGGATTATGATGATGTATGCTTATTAGGTTTCAATATTATGTTTCGGAACTATTGAGTTTAAAGCTTAAGATATTCACTCTATATCATTCGTTTAAGTTGATCTCAATAAGGTAGGACCAGTTGGAGATAGACACGTATTGATCACTTCACGTGTAATCTTCATGTTATGCATCCACATTCAGATCTATGTCATTCTTCTGTATTACGTTAGTAATCAAATGTGGGTCTAACTACGTTGATATTATGGTTAAATCTCTTTGGTTCTACGTTGATATGGTAGATGGACGAGATTGATGTCAATATCGGTTTGATGACAACAATTGATGAGTGTTCTTAAGATTATTCCATGGTTTTATGGTCACATATATGGTCCAAGTGGGAGATTATAAGATATTTGGTTTAATCTTATTTTTTGTGGACCGATATATGTGACTAATTTTGGAATAAGTGTTGTCATTCGATTAAGTCCAAATTAAATTTGATCGGATTTAAGTTTAATTGATAGGACTTCGGTATTGAATTGAATGGGGAGGATTAAATGCATAGAGACCTTTTATAGTATTGTTTATATTTCACGATCGACGAAATTAAACGATATAATTGAGAACCGAAATTAACTAGTTATCTGTCGGTTTATGGCCCCCGGTTCATGTGCCTAAATAAATTAGATTCATTTGGTTTCTGAAAAGTGATTCAGTATTATCATCTACGGTATTACAGAAAACTTCAGAGAGAATCTCATCTTGATACATCCCATCAGTATCAAGTCTTTGGTTTTGTACGAAAAGCCAGAAGATATATTCCGCTTCATATCGTATATCATAGATCTAGATATTTATCTCGATCTTCTGTTTCGATTTTCCCAAATCTTGATATAATTCACAATATAGTTTCGAGGGTTATAGAATCCGAATCATGTGAAATTGGATTCCTTCATAAAATGATAGATAATAATATATTTTTTAAAAAAATAACGGATTTTTAAAAATATTTAAATTTTTTATATATAAAAAAGATTTCACGTTCCATTACGTTACTGTCTAGTTTAACATTTAATTAATATAAAATATTTTTTCTACATATGAGGATAAAAAATATTTTGAATTGAAATTGAACAAATCTTCCAAGTTTTATAATTTTCAAAGAGATAAAAATAATCAAATAAATTAAATTCGCATATCTTATAATAAAATAAAAATTTTAGAATATAAGATATGTGATAATATCATATATAGTATTTTTAGATTAATATAATTTGGTTTAAATATGTGGACTAATTTTATGTTTTAAATTCATTTGACTTCTATATATATATATATTATGAAATGATAGAGAATAATAAATTTTTAGAAAAAATTTTATTGATTTCACATTCCGACATTTCTAATATTTTAATTTTGGTTTAGAAAAGATGATTTGGATGGAATTTGTAAATTTGTTCAGTTTAAAATTGTCATATGGATAAAAAAATAATTGAATATATAAATTTATAGTTTGTATACCAAAACTTTGAAATTCAGAAAATAAAAACGTCTATAATAAGATCAATGATTTTAGAAATATAGTTTGGTTTAAAAATCTAATATTTTTTTAAAAATTCTTGATATATATCTAGAATAGTAGAGAATAATATATTTTTTTTAAAACAGTTTATGGATTTTAATTTTTCTTAAATCATTTTTTTTAGCATATGAGAAAAAATATTGATTTTATTGAATGAAAAAGAATGAATACAAAGTTCACCTATTACATGTATTTATAGTCTAAATTACCCTAACTAATTATGCTAACTGAATTAACAAAATACAAGAAGCTTATAACAATTCTTGAAATGTAAACTTTAATACTCCCCCTCAAGATGGAGAGTGTATATCATGCACTCCCATCTTGAGAAGTAAAGATTTGAACTGCAACGAAGATAGCGGTTTAGTGAATAAATCCGCTAACTGATTGGAGGATTGAACGTGCATCGTCTTGAGGAATGAAGATTGTATCTTTTCTCGCACAACATGGCAGTCGATTTCTATGTGCTTCGTTCGTTCATGGTATACCGGATTGCTAGCTATGTGGAGAGCTGCTGTATTGTCACAAAACAACAAAACAGGAGATGTTACCGGAAAACCCAATTCAGAAAGAAGATTAGAGATCCAAACCAATTCACATGTAGCGTTCGCCATAGCTCTGTATTCTGCTTCTGCACTGCTTCTGGATATCGT
>CM071864.1:7499586-7512824 GCA_036759665.1 Gynandropsis gynandra
GTGGGAGTAATGGTTTTGTAACCAGTAGGGTAACCGTATAATCTATAGCACTTAGTCACTAAATGACCAGTGAGACCATAATGGCTACAGACGGGTTTGGGTCTTGGTTTGGAATTGGTTGTATAAGGGTTTCTTGGTCTATAGGCAATATTATGTTGAGGGTTATTGGGACGAGGGTTGAGATTTGTAGAAGAGGATTGAAAAACTAGTGCATCGGGTGGGGGTAAGATACCACGTTGTTGTTTGTCCTGAACAACAAGATTGAATGCTTTGGAAACTGAGGGTAATGGATCCATTAGGAGAATTTGACGCCTAACCAAAGTGAATGAATCATTTAGGCCCATGAGGAACTTCAGTAAATATCGACGTTCCTCACGAGCTGTTAAACGACCATTCAATTGGCAAGTACAAATATTACAGCTACAAGATGGTGTCTCATCTAAGGATTTCAGTTCTTGCCATTTCAGTAAATATCGACGTTCCTCACGAGCTGTTAAACGACCATTCAATTGGCGAGTACAAATATTACAGCTACAAGATGGTGTCTCATCTAAGGATTTCAGTTCTTGCCAAAGGGTTATGAGTCGTGTGTAATAGGTGTTAAGGTCTAAAGATCCTTGACGTAGGTTTTGTAATTCGTTTTCTATACCATATATCCTAGGTAGATTACTTTGACAAAATCTTTCAGCAAGGTTTTTCCAAATTTCGGCAGCAGTGTTCATATGGACAACACTATCTCTGATATCTTTTGATACGGAGTTTATCAACCAAGAACTCACAATATCATTGCAACGGTTCCATGTTTCATATTCTTGATCATCCGCAGGGGGTTGAGGGATCTTACCAGTGACAAATCCCAATTTATTGCGGCCGTTAAGCGCCATTGACATTTATCTTCTCCATGTGTTGTAATTGAGTTCTCCATGTAGCTTATCTGAAACTAGAACAACGCAATTAGTGTCATTCATATGGAGAAATAATGGGTTTTTGTAAGGGTCAGTGTTTTGGGTGTTTTGGATGGGGTTCGGGTTGGGAATTATGGAAGCCATGCTTTCGGTCCCTGTAAATCGGTGAATTGGTCTGTTTGAAACAAGACTCAAATCTATTCAACCCGCCAGAAACCAGAAATTGAAGAAACCAGAAATTGTCCAGAGGTAAAGAAATAAAGACTCGATGGAAATGAAGAACCGAGAAACGAAGACTCGACGGAAATGAAGATTAAGATACCGAAGAAGAAACCTCCGGCGAAGAAGACTCGACGGAAGGAAGAAAAATCCTCCGGCGAAGAGAAGAGAATCGGACAGAATTTAGGCGAAGAAGAAGAAGGCCGAAGAAGAAGAACCAGAATTAGACGAAGAAGAAGAAGGCCAAAGAAGAAGAATGAAACCACGAAAAAAGAAGAAGAAAGAGACCGGAGGAGAACCGGACAGAACCAGAAACCTCCGGCGAAGAAGAATGACCTCCGGCGAAGAAGAATAGACACCGGCAAAAGGAATTCCGGCGAAGATAGAATGATTGTTTTACAGGTTTAGGGATTTCTGGTGCAAGAGAAGAGAAGGAGGCTAGGGTTTCTGGTTTCACCGATTTACAGGTTCGCAGGGCCTTTTTAGTAAATTCTGCTCTGATACCATTTTAGCATACGAGAAAAAATATTGATTTTATTGAATGAAAAAAATGAATACAAAGTTCACCTATTACATGTATTTATAGTCTAAATTACCCTAACTAATTATGCTAACTGAATTAACAAAATACCTTATAACAATTCTTGAAATGTAAACTTTAATATTTTTTAATCTAATTCTTAATTAATAAAATATTATTAATTTAATCTTTGGGAGACTTTGGTAAACAACAAACTCAAAAGTCTAACCTTAAAATCAAAGTTCAAGTACAAAATTGTGAGAAAATAATGATTGTAATAAAAATTGGCTTTAAAATGCTGACAGATTTTTTTAAAAGTGCTCAAATAAAAATAATGTTTTCAATGTTTAAATTAAAAAAGGTCATTTAGATAAAAAAGCAGTCCACCACTTGTAATGCATTTTCCTACGTTTTCTAAAGACTTTGAATTAAATACGTAAGCAAACACGTCACTTTCAAGAAACAAGAAATAATACTCTCAAACTATTTAAACGTGTCATTATACTATTGGTTCTTCTCCATTTATTGTAACCTACCCGTTCTAGAAACCTACCCACTTCTCCTATAAATCTCTCGTAACACCTAAATCTTTATTCACGTCACATCAACATTTCCTCTCTGCTTCTTCTTCATCACCGGAAGAAATGGCAGCCACGAGCGAAGTGAAACTCATCGGCGCGTGGGCGAGCCCGTTCGTGATGCGCCCTCGTATCGCTCTCAACCTCAAATCCATCAGCTATGAGTTCCTCGAGGAGACATTCGGATCCAAGAGCGAGCTTCTTCTTAAATCCAACCCGGTTCACAAGAAGATCCCGGTTCTGATCCACGGCGATAAACCGGTTTGTGAGTCGCTTATTATCGTGGAGTACGTCAATGAGGCATGGAGCTCATCAGGACCATCGCTTCTCCCCTCGGATCCGTACGACCGAGCCATGGCTCGGTTTTGGGGTGCTTACATTGATGAAAAGGTATCGTTTCTTTTAAAATTTCTTCTGTTTATGTTTGTTTTTGAATTTAGAATTTTACGATGAGGGCATTGGTTTGATTAGCTCTTTCGTTGTCTTTCGATTAAGTTCATATTGATTAATCTGGAACTCACTATTTTCGTTAGGAGTGTACCCATTTCATATAGTTATTTTTTATTAGGGGTAACTAATTCGGGTTAGAATCCGTGTTACCGTTGTTTTGGTTAGGTACGGGTTATTCGGTTTTGAAAATTTGGTTCCAAAATAACCAAATTATTTCACTTTATTTGGATAATTTAGGTTATTTTGTTAATTCGGGTATATCGATCATTTGTCAGCACCGTTATGTATTTTTTATCAAATCAGCTAGAAAATTTTAGGGTTATGGTTCTTTAGCAATGGGGAATTGGGCTGGAACATATGGTAGTGAATGAATGAATATGTTCTTCCAATCATGTATTTATATATAGTATAGTGTTGACACATAATGCTTTATATATCAACTTCAATAACCTTATAAATCTCTTGATGTTTTCCTTTATGTTTCTTGAAGTGGTTTCCCTCATTGAGAGAAATCTCGAAAGCTAACGGAGATGAGGCAAAGAAAGCAGCAGTAGCTCAAGCTGATGAAGCCACAGCGCTTCTGGAGAAAGCATTTATAGAATGCAGCAAGGGGAAAGCTTTCTTCAATGGTGACAATGTCGGTTACCTCGATATCGCCATTGGATCGTTATTGGGTTGGTTGAGGGTCACTGAACAAATGTCGGGTCATAAACTTTTAGACGAAGCGAAAGCTCCGGCTTTGTCGAAATGGGCAGAGAGGTTTTGCAATGATTCGGCTGTGAAACCTGTCATGCCTGAGACAGAGAAGCTCGCGGAATTCGCTAAGAAGATTTTTTCCAAGCCGCCACCATCTTAAGATGATCCTTCTTCTAACAATTGGTCTTGATCTTTTCTTTCCTAAAACCGGTTCTCGTTGGGTTCGAATGGTGAATAAACTTTGTCATGAAATCTTGGATTCCCATAAGAAAAGTATTCTTTGCTTCTTCATTTCAAATCTCCATAGATTATGATAAGAATATCGTAAAATATTGAGAAATAAATTTATAAAATGAACTGATGAATTAGTTAAACTGGTTAATGAAAGATTTTCTTTTGGTTATAGAATCGGTTTTCATTGAGCTTGCATTTCATTGGTAAACAACGAAATAGAGTTTTGGAATGCTTGGTGAATAAGCATTGTCATATAATCCTGGTTTTATGAAATCAAACTATTAAGTGCTTCTTCATCTCAAATCTTTATGAATAGTAAAAAGATTATTTAGTAGTATTGGTGGAGAATAAAGATATTAAAATAAGATACAAAAAATAAATCTTTGATATTTTTATCCTTTGACATTTTTTTATCTGAGGTGAAGTGATGTTTTTTCTAAATTTGAAATTTCATCCCTACTGTAGAACTCGACACTATGATAACCCTAGAAGAGAGAAACATGTCAAGTATCTACTTGGGTAGGCATTCTAAATCTCTAAATCTGGAGGTTTCGTTTTCTATAAACAGTTCTTTAAATTTTGAACTTTTGAACTTTTGACGCAAATAAGAACCGAAAAACAAAAAGAATGAACAAAGTACACTCGGATGGAAAAAATATACTATTAATTTTGATAGAAATCAACATGCAATGTTTAATGAGTTCATATTGAACTTGGTGTTCGTCATACGTCTCTGTGAAACTAAGATTTTATTCCTTATATTTGATACAAGAGATTCGTAACAAAAATTGAGCTAAAAACAATTCACACGCTCTCATACCTCACATCAAAGTTCGATTGAAACCTTTTTATGAGTCTGTGTTCTCTGGTATTAAAGCCTGACGAATTTTAACACTGTTTCACCTCAAAATACCTTTCTTCCCTTTTCACCAATCTTACATCGTTTTGGGTTTAAAATGCAAGATACCAGACGAAATTTGTAAACACATACCAACAACTCTCCAGAATGTCAGCAAGCTGATCGCGGGAGGTGACGTGAGAAACCCGAAGAGAACCGTCTTGAACTTGACCCCGAACGAAAAGAAAATCCAAAGCTAGATGTTTCATACGTGAGTGAAACACTGGATTAGCACTGAGATAGGTGGCCCCGACGTTATCACAGTAGATAGTAGGCGTACCCGTAGGAGAAACACCAAGTTCAGATAGCAAGGACATGAGCCATCGAAGTTCCGCGGACGTGTTGGCTACTGACCGATACTCAGCTTCAGTTGATGATCGAGAGACACTACCTTGTTTCTTGGATGACCAAGAAATCGGATGTCGTCCAAGATATACAATATATGCCCCCGTAGAAGTGAAGTCATGACAATCACCAGCCCAGTCCGCATCACTAAATGCATGCAACTGGAGCATGTTGGAGGCCGAGAGAAAGACACCAGCAGTACGCGTTCCGTTAAGATAACGAAGAACACGTTTTGCGGCTTACCAGTGAAGATCCGTTGGAGCGTGCATGAACTGAGATAGCTGGTTGACAGCAAAACTTACATCCGGGCGAGTGAGCGACAGGTATTGCAAACTGCCAATGATTGTCCGATACTCCGATGGATCATCTAGAGGTGCCCCCGAGCGAATTGTGAGTCGCGACGTTGAAGCCATAGGCGTCTGTATCGCCTTAGCATCCTGCATGTGTGTTCGGACTAGGAGATCATTGATGTATTTGTGTTGTGTGAGCATTAGGCCTGTGTCCGAGCGAGAGACCTCAACCCCAAGGAAGAAGGATAAATTGCCAAGATCTTTCAGAGAGAACCGAATCGCCAATGCCGTGATGAAGTTTTGAACTCGCGTAGAACAACTACCTGTCACAACAAGATCATCCACATAGACGAGAACGAAGATAGAGACTTCGTGATCTCGAAGAATAAAGAGAGATGGGTCGGCAAGAGAGTTACGAAACCCATGTGTGACGAGGAAGTTGCGCAGTTCAGAATACCATGCCCGAGGTGCTTGTTTAAGCCCATAGATAGCCTTTTGTAACTTGCAAACATGCGTTGGATTATCCTTATCAATAAATCCCGGTGGTTGAGACATATAGACCTCTTCAATTAGACGTCCCTGCAAAAAGGCATTGTTAACATCAAATTGTCTAAGGGGCCAACCTTTGGTGACAGCAATGCTTAGGACAAGTCGAATGGTTGCCGGTTTGACAACGGGGCTGAACGTCTCATGAAAGTCAACTCCCGGACGCTGATGAAATCCTTTAGCAACCAAACGTGCCTTGTACCGTTCAATAGATCCATCAGGCTTTCGTTTAACACGGAAGACCCACTTACATCCCACAATGTTGGGAGCAGCCTCGGGGGGAACTAGGGTCCATGTGCCATTTCGAATAAGCGCATCAAACTCTTCTGTCATAGCCTTGCGCCAGTTTGAGTCTTTTAATGCTTGGGCAACTGATGTAGGTTCAATGTCAGTCCCTGACGCCGTGGCCAAGAGGGAGAATAGCTTGTTTGGCTTAGTGATGTTGTTCTTGGACCGTGTCGTCATAGGATGCAGATTTGTTGTAGGCTGCACCGTAACTTCAGGATCAGTGCTTGAGCAGGTTGATACAGAGGTCACGGCAGCATGATCGAGCAGAGAGACTGGCTGAGAGGTGTCTGCAACTGTAACAGGTTCGGCATCATCATGATCCACATGAGTGTCCACGGTAGGAGTCACAGCAGGTGAAGAATCCGAGCTGGGGGCAGACCCGAGGACGATGGAACAGAGGAGGGGACGAGAGAAACAGTAGGGTCCGAAGACAAGGGGGATGATGACGAAGGGTGTGGTGACATGGACGGGAAGAATTTTGAGTAGGCCGCATAAGGGAAGATGTTTTCATGAAACTCAACGTGTCTAGACACATAGATACGAGAGGTAACGGGCTCTAGACATAGATAGGCACTTTGTGTGGGAGAGTATCCTAGGAAGACACATGGAGTAGATCGAGGGGATAATTTGTGGGAGGAGTAAGGGCGAAGCCAAGGATAACAGAGACACCCAAAGACCCTAAGTTTCTCATAATTCGGATCAACCCCAAAGAGACTTATGTAAGGTGATGACATGGAAAGTGTTGGAGTTGGCATTCTATTGATCAGATAGACAGCCGTGGTGAATGCATAAGACCAAAAAGAGAGAGGGAGGGACGCATGCATAAGAAGAGACATGCCAGTTTCGACTATGTGTCGGTGGCGACGTTCCGAAATGCCGTTGTGCTCGGGTGTGTGGGGTGGGGTAGTGAAATGAGAGATACCATGGGAGGAAAGGAAGGAGGCTAGGGAAATGTATTCACCTCCATTATCAGTGTAAAGTGTTTTGATTTTAGTGTTGAATCTGTTTTCGACAAGAGCTTTGAACTTCATAAACGTGTCAAGGACTTGAGATTTGGCTTTAAGTGGGTATAACCAAGAGTAACGAGTGAAATGATCAACAAAAAGTACATAGTATTTGAAGCCATCGATGGAAGCAAGCGGAGACATCCATACGTCAGAAAAAAGTATTTCTAGAGGCATAGAGGAAGTGATAGTAGATTGAGCAAAAGGAAGTTTATGGCTTTTATTACGTGCGCAAGAGTTGCAAAACATAATGGAGGAATTCCGAGACAACGGCAAATGAAACTTAGACACGACATGCTTTAACATAGGAAGGGATAAATGACCTAAACGAGAGTGCCACTCGGACAAAGTGGACTTGACACTACTGAAAGCAACAAAGGTTGACGTAGAGGAGGGTTTGAGCGGCCACTCATAGATACCGTCTTTACTTTTACCTGTTAGGATTGGTGCCCCCGTGCTGAGATCCTTCACCTGAAAAAGATGTGGAAAGAATTCCACAGAAACTCCATTAGTATTACAAAGCTGGTTGACCGAGACGAGATTTTTATGAATCGATGGCACACAAAGCACATTAGTAAACGATAAAGGACGTGTGGTAGAAGGCATAGAAAAAGAACCCGTGTGAGTTATTGGTAGGGTCGAGCCATCACCAACAATCACATCCTCTCCTCCACGGTATGGACTATGAAGTGCCAGATTTTGAAGATCGGATGTGATATGATGCGAAGCCCCACTGTCAAGAAGCCACGAACCAGAATCATAGTACGGCGCGAGCGCATTGTGAGCCTGCGGTTGCCACGATCTGCCTGCATTGTTCCACGATTGCTGAGGCTGTGGAGGATGTGAATGAGATCTGTGCGCCGTGATCAGTGTGAATTGAGGGCATCTCTTTGCACTATGTCCAAAGACTCCACATGCTTGGTTCTTGCCTTGATACCCTTTAGATTGCGAGTGGTGTGATCGATGATCAGATATATGGTCTCTACCTCGTCCGCGAAAGTGCTGTTGGGAACGAGTGTTGGTGTAGTGAGCCGTCACGGGTACAGACTGCAGGATGGGTTGTGAGACATCCACAAGGAGCTTGGCTTCATGATTGATTAATTTTTCATGAAGTTCTTCAACGGAGATGGCCGTGTCTCTTGCTTGAACAACATCAATGATTGGTTTGAATTCATCCGGTAGACCAGAGAAGATGGCATCGAGTAGATCTTCATGATCAAGTGGTTTGCCAAGCAATGCCAATTCATCAGCCTTTGTGATGAGGAATCGAAAGTAATCATCAATGGTTTGTGCTCCTTTCACACACCGTTTGATTTGATCCCTCAGCTGAAGGATATGACCTCGTGAGGTTTGCCGTATGTCGAGGCAAGTTTGTTCCATGCTTCCCGAACAGAGGAACAGCGGGCGACGAGTGGCTGAAGGGGAATGGAGAGAGCCCGGAGAATAGCACTGAACAACAATCTGTCTTGTTGTTTCCATGGCTCAAAGGCCTGGTTGGCTTGCATAGAGTCGTCAACAATGATGGTGGCCGACGGCACGCAGGAATCGTCGGAGATAAAACAATCTAGTTGATGTCCTTCAAGGAGAGTTCTTACTTGTATACTCCAAGTAAGATAGTTCGTGCTTGTGAGTTTGGTGACATTGCCCATGTTAACCGTAAGAAGTGTTTTCTGCGGTTCTCGGGTATTGAATGTGGCGGCAGTTACAGTGTGAGCAGAGGATGAAGCGGATTGTTCCGTAGCCATGACAGATAGGAGTTGACGTTGACAGGAGACGTCGTCAATGATGGAGATAGCGCAGGGAAGAGCAGCCGAATTAGGGTGTGGCGGCTAAAACAGGGTAGGCAGAAAAAGAAAAAAAAATTTAGGTTATTTTGTCTTATGACTTGGGCTCTCATACCATAATAGCTAATGTATTTTCTTATTCCATAACGAAGGGTTTACAAGACTATTTATAGACAATTGAAAAGCCTAAGTAAGTAAATTTTCCTAAATATAAAATATAAATTTTCCTTAATATAAAATATAAATTTTCCTTAATACTCTCCACCTTGATTACAAAACAACAAAAAAGACCTTAGAACAATCCTTCTTTATTCCTCTTATCCACGCTCAATCATCAAACCTCGATTAGTCTCAACATTCTTAGTATGGAGCCAAACTTTACAGTTGGTAAAGTTTTTGTAAATATGTTAGCAGGTTCTCGACTTTATGACTTTCTTAACATCAATTTCATCTTGAACGACATGATCCTTTATGAAATGAAGTCTAACATTGATATGTTTGGTTGTTTTATGATGTACATAGTTCTTAGACAAGTTGGTGGCGCTTTGAGGGTCATAGAACACCTCTATTGTTTTAGACTTTACACCGAGTTCTTCAACAATTCCTTTCAATCTCTTTAGTTGTTTCAACCAAGGTCATATATTTAATCTCTTTTCTTGACAAAGTCACTACATTTGAAGATTTGATTTCCAAGTTGATAACATTCTTCAACTGAGAAAAATAAACCTTGTAACGAATCTTGTTTTATCCAAATTTATAGCATAATCTGAATCATGATATTATTTAACTCTGAAAATGAATTCCTCTGATGTATGGGAGCTTCAATGGCAAAATACAAGGAAAATACATAATTTAAATAAAAACCATTTAAAAACATATTAAAAATATAATATTGAAAATCTAAAATATTTTGTAAATGTATTTTAAAACTTATATATAATAATGATATATGTGATTATCTAATTTAAATGATGTTCAATATGACAAATGCGATAATTATTAAAAATCGTAAACAAATTTGATTGCGTAAATTTGTTTTCATAATATTTACTATAGAGAAATATATATCAACAAATACAACAATAATAGATAAAATCAAAGTTACTTTTGAAAAAAGGATACATTATTTTAATATTTAAAGGTTTAATATTAAAATCCAAAAACTGAATAAAAAATAATAATTTTTATAAATGTTAATATTTATTAACTTTTTATCTAAAATTTTAATAAAATAAAAACTATTGGTGTCATATGACCCTAATAGTATAAGGTTGTATCCTCCTACGGCGAATTTCAATTTTTAAGTTCCATGTATGTACCTCATGATCTATTCCAATGTCTCGTACATTACTAGAAATTTTAAATTTAGGGACGGAATTTCCGGACGGATTTTGATTCGTCCCTAAATTATGGACGCCAATTTTGGTTCGTCCTTAAATTCCGGACGGATTTTAATCCGTCCGTAATTTACAAACGAAATTCTTTCAGTCCCTATTTCCGGACGGATTAGAGAATACCTCCAATCAGTCCCTAAATTACGGACGGATTGGGGACAGATTTTTTATTTTTTTTTAAAAAAAATTATTTATTTTATTTTTTATCGTTTTTTATTTTTTTAAAAAAAATTCCGGACGGCCTAAAAAATCAGTCAGAAAATTAAGGACTGATTTTTTGTATTTACTTTTTTATTTTGTAAAATTTGTAAAAACATTCCGGACGGTGTGGTGTCCGTCCGGAAATATTTCAAAAAAATATTTATTTTTTATTATTAAACTTAACTTTTTATTTAAAAATATAATTCTATGAAAAAATAATTTTTTTATTTTTTCGAAAAAAATTCCGGACGGACATCTAACCGTCCGGAATTTTTTTTCAAATAAAATTAAAAAATTTAAAAACAAAAAATTAAAAAAATCGTCCCTAATCCGTCTGGAATTAGGGACGGATTAGGGACGGATTTTTTAATCCGTTTGGAATTAAGGACTGATTAGGGACGAATTATTTAATCTGTTTGGAATTAGGGACGGATTAGAGACGGATTATTTAATCCGTTTGGAATTAGGGACGGATTATTTAATCTGTTTGGAATTAGGGACGAAATATTTGAATTCGTCCAGAAATCCAATCTTATAAATTCATTCGCAAAGAATAAGAAGAGAAAGAAAAAGAGAATGAAGAAAGAGAAAGAGGAATAGAGAAGAAGGCATGTGAGACGACGGCGGCGGAGGTGGAGACGATGGCAGTGGAGGAGGCGACGCTGGAGGGGGGGTGGCGATGGTGGCGGCGAAGGCGAACGCGGCGACGGAGGTCGAGACAACGACGACGTTTGATTTGGAGGTGACGATAAAGACATAAGAAGAAGTTTAATATATCACAAAAATGTTTTTATTTTTATTTTTATTTTTATTTTTTTCTAAAAAAAATTTCGGCGGAAAAATATATCCGTCTGGATTTTTTTTTTCTAATTTTCGGAAAACATTTCGGGACGGAAAATATAACCGTCCAGAATTGTTTTTAAATTTTTTAATTTTTTAATTTTTTAATTTTTAAATTTTTTAATTTTTAAATTTTTTAAATTTTTTAATTTTTTCCGGACGGTTTAGGGACTACTAAATCCGTCCGGAATTTCGGACGAATTCCGAACGAAAATTAATTAGCGACGTTCATTTACGGACCGATAAAATTCGTCCAAAAAACGTCTGGAAACCATTTTCCAGACGAATTAGAGACGGATTTTGTGCCTGGAAATTTAATTTTTCTTGCAGTGGTAGTGTTCTCTTGGATTGCTCATGAATCTACATACCATTCCCACGAGATCAGATAAAATCTTGTTTGGTTCATACCATAAAATACATAAGGTTTTCTACAATATTTGAGTATGATATATGCTCCATGTTGTGGTTGTCTTCCTTCTCCTCTATCCTCACATATATTAATTTGAAATATGCTCCAAAAGGTGTTGCTACTGACCTTGATTGGTCAATTCCATAAGTCATCTGAACCTTTCTTAGATAATCCTTATAAGATAGAGTTAGCCTTCTTGTATATCTATTCGTGATAATGTTCATTCTTGCGATTTTCTTTGTTGTCATCAAATCTTTCATTTTTAATTCTGTAATGAGCATAGCCTTTAACCTATTCAACTCCACCTTAATATTTGCAGCCACAAGCATATCATCAACTCCACCTTCGGGTTGCTTCATCACAATTTTTTCATCCAACCTCTAATTTAAAAAGCTTGTTTGGACATCAAAAAGCCTAATAGAACATGCTTAACAATTGGTGAAAAGATTTCATGATAGTATACCCCTATGTTTAAGCGTATCCCTTTTGCAATCAACCTTGCCTAGTATCTCGTTGTTTCTATCCTAGTATGGACACCCACTTACATCCTATTACCCTTGTGTTTCTTTTATTTTCTTTAAGGATCCAAGTTTCAATCTTTCTCAATGAAGTCATCTCCTCTTCCATGGATTCATTCCATTTCTATCAGTTTTTACTCTTTTTTGCCTCTTTAAAATACTTTGGATAAGTTCTTTTGACCTTTGGACTTTAATCTTGATCTTCCCCTCTTTCCACCATGATTATCTCTTTGTTTTGACCTTCCCCTTACCATTAAACCTTCTCTATTTGTTTTATGTCCCCTTTTTTTTCTATGATTAAAGCTCTAATTCCTTGGACCTAGGTGCAACTTTAACCTCATTAGTTGTGATTGTTGTTCTTGAATACTTCCAGACTTCCCTGAGCTGCTCATATGCAAATGGTAATGAAGTTACACTACAAAAAAACACGCTATTTCCAACGGACGGGGCAACGGATCCGTCCGTTGGAAACAAATAGCAACGGATTGCAACGGATATGTTAATGCTTTCAACGGGAGAGAATCAGTTGCAATCCGTTGGATTTTGTAACGGATTTTAACGGAATATTACCGTTACCAAATCCGTTAAAAATCCGTTGACAATTTGCGACGGATTGTAACGGATAATATCCGTTGGACATATCCGTCGAAAGACCGTTAGAAACCGGGGGAAATATTCTGAACCAAATCCGTTAAAAATCCGTTGACAATTTGCGACGGATTGTAACGGATAATATCCGTTGGACATATCCGTTGCAAGACCGTTAGAAACCGGGGGAAATATTCTGACGGTCATCCGTTACAAATTGTAACGGAAATCCGTTACCATATGTAATGGATGGCCGTTGATATTGTTAATTTCGAGGTCCAACCATCGAAATAAATTCGTGAGATCTTGTAACGGGCATTCGTTACAATTTGTAACGGGCATCCGTTACAATTTGTAACGGATGGCCGTTGATATAGTTAATTTCGAGGTTCAACCGTCGAAATAAATTCGTGAGACCTTGCAACGGGCATCCGTTACATATGCCAACGGATGTCCGTTGAAAATTTAACTATATATATGGTTGAATCTAAAACAATATCAACAATATCAATATCAACGGATATGATATAC
>CM071864.1:7516513-7535537 GCA_036759665.1 Gynandropsis gynandra
ATTTGGGGATCGATGCAAGACGATCTCTTTTACTCCTGGCAAGTTACGCCAGAAGTTGTGCGCCAGCGATGGTGGCGCACTTTTGTGGTAAGTTTTAGTAATTATATTTGAATTTTATAATTACAAATATATATATTTGAAAACTACTAATAATATAACTTTGTTTGCAGCGTTCATACAGAAGGCACCGAATTCATACAACGTGCATCTTCACTGCATGGGTGCGCGACATGCAGATTCAGATGCGCATCATGATGAATGGTGCGAAGCGGAACTACTACGCCAACAACAGCAGACCGAAATGGGCAACCGAAACGGTCTTCAACAAATTGATTGGGCATTGGGAGTCCGCGTCATTCAAGGCCAAGAGCGAGAAGGCCAAACAAAATCGCTACGGTGAGAAGGTTCCCGGAGATGGTCCCCATCGCCATAATTCAGGATCAAAATCATTCGCGAAAAGAAAAAAAGAATTCGTAAATTTTAAATTATTTAGATTTTTATTCATTTAAATATTTATGTCACAAAAAAATTTTATATTATAGACGCAACGGATGGGAAGAGAACCGACTCTTCTTGAAGTGGTATTAGAAACCCACGCAAAGAAGAAGTCGGTGGTCGGGGAAGAGGCCGAAGAACCGGAACTCGTCGATCCTCGAGCGGCCCGAACCGTGAGAGCTGTGACGGAGAAGATCACACAGCAATCTCAGGCCTGCGGTTCAAGCCCCGACGACCTCAGTCCTTTACAAAAGGACCAAATCTATTTAGAGGTAATAATTTATTATTTTGTTTCTAAAATTATTAATATAATTTGTTAAATTCTAACGTTAACGGTCTCGGAGCGCTTCAAAAGGACATCCTCGAAGACGTAACATCGGTACCTCCATCTGTCCAAGAGAGTTTTTCTCAGCAACGGCGGATCGAAGAACTCGAAGCACAACTTCGAGAACAACGAGCTGAAATGGCGCAACAAGCATCTAAAATACAACATTTGGAGAGCGTCATTGAGTTGCTGTCGGGCCAGGTGAGGGGATCAACATCGCAGCAAGAACCGGGGCTCGATTCGGATGCAACTCCGTCTCGAGGGGATGGTGGTGGTGATGGTGGGGATGATAACGACGCAACCGACCTAAACGATATGTAATAGGAAATAGTTTTAATTTTAGGTGGTTTGTAATATAATTTTAATATTTTTATTAAAAACCTTTTAGTTTTAATTTTTTTTATTTTTTTTTATTTTTTTATTTTTTTATTATGTTTGCAACGGACATCCGTTGCAATTGCTAACGGGCTTCCGTTGAAACTTTTTTCCCGCCAAATCTTTCCCGCCAGTTTGCAACGGTCGTCGGTTGCAAGTTCCCGCCAGTTTGCAACGGTCATCCGTTGCAAGTTCCCGCCACGTGGCAACGGATGTCCGTTGCAAAGCATTCCTAATTTTGCAACGGACCGCCGTTGCACTCCAACGGCCGTCCGTTGAAAGTTTGCAACGGTGATCCGTCACAACGTTTTCCAACGGTCGTCCGTTACTTCTATTCCAACGGCGTTTTCCGTTTCCACTCCGTTGCAATTTTGTAACGGATAATATCCGTTGGAATGCCATCACGAATTGCAACGGATCCTCATTTGCAACGAACTTTTCGCAACGGACGGAAATCCGTTGGTGTCCGTTGGAAACGGTTGTTTCCAACGGATTTTAGGCGATTTCCAACGGATACGTCCGTTGGAAATCGCCAGTTTTTTTGTAGTGTTAACATATACACAACACGGTACTTAAATATTCTGTAAGTTTGCATCATCTTTTAGAAGACATCAAGGTTATCTTCAATAGTTTTCCTTCATCCAGTATGAAGTTTGAGATCCTTTACATCAGAAATATTTTGTTTGGAAGTGATTGCTCTAAGAATAACTCTTCTAAGATTCTCCAATGGTCGTCTTTTCTTGGATACATTCCTTTGTATTTGATCAGCAAGAAAAATAACTATCAAGTTCCTCACCTGATAATTTCATAGCTTTATATTTCCCTTTTTTGGTCAAGATAGAAGCCATCCTTGTTGTTTGGCCTCCTTCATTCATCATGATTCCCTTTTGTGTGGGAGTTCTCGGATCTTTGTCCTCTTCTTGATTCCATAGTATTGGATCATCATCTAATGCATCCTTGAGACCCATTATTTCAATACCAATTTTCCACTATTTCTTTCCAAAGTATAAAACCTCATTTTCTGTCAAATCTTTCTACATTTAATTTTGTATTTTCACCGTCATAGATTCTCGTGAGTTCTGACATTCATACCTCAGAATAATTTGATAAAAAAATAAATATTTTTGTCAAGATTTTTCTCCTTGGATCTTGAACGAGGCTCTGACGTTCTGGATTAAGCCTTAACGATTATAGCAACAAAAACCTCTTTTTGAATCTAACCTTATGATGCAAATCGAGAATGGTAAACCGAGAAAAAGTGGGATTTTATTTCTTAGGTTTGATACAAGATTTTCGTAATAATTATAGAACTAGAAGAATTTGCATGCTCTCACACCTCGAATCAAAGTTCGACCAGAGCCTTTATAAGTCTCTATCTCTAGTTTTGAAGTCTAATAGATTTTAACAACCTTTCACCGCAAAAGCCCATGTTGCCCTTTTCACCAATTCTATGTTGTTTTGGGTTTAAAGAAAAAATATTTCATATGAGTTTTATAAACACATACCAATAGTAAGAATGGAAAAAAAGGAAAAATCATATTTCCACCTAATGTTTCATGCTTTATGTCACTTCCCTCATCAAGGGTTTCACCCATCCTATTCTCCCTTCAAGTTTTAACCCTAATCCTATTTTCTTCTCATTTTTTTTTGCAATTCCACATATTCCTCGTCCGTTTTATGTTTTGTTAATTCCATCATTAAAATCAAAAAGTCTAATCTCACTTTCAATATCCACATGATTTTAACTCGATTGTAACCCGAATTAAATTTTTAACCTAAAACCACAATTTAACCAAAACTAGTTATACCAATCCTAATTTTTTCCAAAAATGAATTTTAACCCAAACCAATTAAACCAAAAATTTAACCAAAACCAATTATACCAATCCATTTTTACTCTCTTCAACCTCCTAAGCATCGACCTCGTGTTTTGTCTTCATCATCATCTTCTCGGTTCATATTTTCTCTCTCTGTCTTCGCAGGTAGTCTTTGAGGTTCATCTTTGCTATCCATGGATTGTTCTTCATCATGGTAACACCTTGATATCGATTTTGATCTCGATCTCTATATAGGTTATGAGCGAAATAATGGTATGTATTAGTTGTTTGCTAACGCAAGGTCAATCTTGGTTGATCTCGGTGTGTGGCCCTGTGATTGGCGATTATCTTGGATGATGTCTTGGGCAATTTAGTGTCGATCGATTCTTGGGGCATTTTAGTGTCAGGATTGGATTCAATGTCTGTGGAATTTTGTTGTTCATTTTCTATGATGTCGAAGGCACTTGAAAAGATGAAATTTGTTTAGAAATTGTTAGTGTCTTGGTGGTTTATCTCGAGTTATAATTTTTGTATTTGAAATAATGCAGTATGTCGATTGATGATCAAGTAAATGAAAAAAGATATGATATGTGAGTTCAAATGGAATTGGAAATTTTTTGTGATGAAGTATGTTATGTTATTGATAAGAAATCGAATATAGTTTCATTTTACATCTATGATGAAATGGAATTGGTTGATCCTACCATCATGAAAGGAAATTTTCTTATTGAAAGATTTGAGCTACATTTAGAGCAAATATTCTATACGGGTAAAGACTTTAAGAGTGTTGTGATAGACTTAATTTTGATATGGGAAAGAACATATGTTTTAATTGATGGGATAATTATGCAAATAGTGGTATATAATTTGAATTAGGATGTAAATGACGAGTTTATTATTCTATTAATCAAGATCTTGGATGATAAAGTCGTATGTTTCGAAAACATATGTGAACCGAAAGGAGAATGTAAGTTGTTAAAAAAATATGTTAATTGTGAATATATTTGAAGATGTTTTGTGGAATGATTGTGATATGAAACAAGCAAAGATGCAACAAACAATTAAAGGTAAATAAAAATTGATAACATCAATAAGCGTCAGGATGAAAAAAAATGTTTTAAAGAAGATTCAGTTGGAAAACGATGGGAAATTCGCTAGACTTTGGGAATACGAGTATGAAATTTAAAACTTAAATCCGGATTCATTTGTTGAAGTAAAAAACATTGGATATGATGTACGTGATAAGATATTTGATAGTTTCTATGCGTATTTTGATATTTTGTGAATGCCTTAAAATTGCATGCCTATAATGAGATTAAATTATTATTCATCAATACTGCTAGTAAAGTTCAGGTTTTGATTGTCGTTGATCGGGATGTAAACGATCAAATCTATCCAATTGTGTATGCTATTATACAAATGGAGAGTACCAAAAATTGGTACTGGTTTATAACCAAGCTTAAAATGATTTATCCCTTGATTCAGAAAAAGATTTAACACTCATTTCCGACAGACAAAAATACGTACTTAAGTTTTTTACGTGTTTATATCTTAATCTGATTTATAATTTGTGGTATAATTTATTAACGTGGAATATCGTATGTGTTTGAGACATATCATCTCCAACTTCAAGAACCATAAGGCGAAAGGTTTGAAGTATTTAGTTTGGAATATCGCTACAAGTCTCCATGTAAAAAAATGATCCAAGTGTAGGGTTGATTTTAATTACGGAAAAGTATTTTATCAACCCGATTATAGATCTAGTCATATTTAACGAGAAGTTTTTCGATTATCAAAGATAAACAAATACAGAAACAATTTCATAATACCTGCAGCGTTGAACGTGCAGTTGTCGGATGCGAGGCTTGATGATGCAAGCCCTCTACGCGTATCCACGCCGAGATCGGGACTGCTTTGATGTGGAAATCGGAAGAACGAAAAAAATATTTTTCGTTTTTCGTTCTTTTCTTTATGACGGCTAGTTTTGGGGTTTTGATTTGTTGAATTATGAATATGTTAACGAAAACCCGTTTTTCGTTTACTTATAATTATTAACTTTTAATAATTACGAGTTAAACCATAACTATTGAAATATTACATAAATGGCATGATATTTTCAATCTCCCACTTGCCTTTACGTAATATCTCAAATAGTGGAAATACATGTATCTCCATACACATACGTGCCCGTACATCTTATGTACTATCCCAAAAGAAAAAACAAATACAATTATATTATTCGGTGCTAGCGGATGAATATAACTGTATCCCACACTAATTGTCTAACAATCATAAGCAGATACCGAGACACTCGTATGCGTGTGACCTCATAGGTTCATCACTAAACTGGTAGTCAATTAGTCTTACTAATTAACTAATCGAGGTTGGCGTCTAGCAACACTCCTCAACGTCCAGATAGTGTGAAGTAACATCCTTACTGTGTAGAACCATGGTAGAAGGACAATATTATTATTTCCTTTCGTCTTTACAGCTCCGAATAATCCTAGGACATGGTCTAACTGTCAAGTCCTAATAGATTATCAACTATGTTTCATACTAACTGGTGAATGATCGCAAGAAACTCTTTCTTCTCTCATTCAAATGCCCTGACCAAGGTCTTTTCAGTCATTATGTTACTGACAACATAGAGCTCAAACTCTTTACCTAGAGTTGACGGATTCCATCTTGATCAATCACTAACTGCACAAACATCTAATCATTCTCAATATCCTTTCAACTTACATCCGAAGACATAAGGTGTCCAGAATTAAAGAATGGTAGATAACTTGTCAATTACCATGTTGATCTCAGGTTTAAGGAAATTATAATATTCCTATCCTTCCAGAGAAATTCCTATTGACAGTTCAATGGTAATGTAACCATTAGGAATTCTCCCTTAAGGTCAGTTCAATGATCACATCTCTATGTGCATCATCCATACATGTGATTTAGTAAAAAAGATCTACTAATTTCTATCAAATAGAAACCAACACATCTATGTTGATCTATCCGTATTACTAATGTCCAATTAGTTATCCTATGATCAAGAACGATTTAGATTAAGTTTTACCAAAACTTGACTCTCTTTATCATGATCTCTATCATGATGATAAGTTTCTAAACTTAATCATGGACTCTATCATACTAGCTATGAAAATATATACATATATATATTTACAAATATCATTAAAATGATAAAATAATGTCATTTTATTTATTTATAAGTGTTCAAAATACAAGACATAAAATAGCTCTGAAATAGTTACAACGGCTGTACTATTCCTAGAACTAATTCCAGCATGCCATGTCTTTCAATGCAATCTTCAACTTATGTTTGTCAAACTCATTTGAACCAAGCGCCTTTGTGAGTGGATCTGCTGAATTTTCCTTTCCTTCTACCTTCTGGATTTGAACGTCCCCACGCTCAACAATTTCCCTTATTAGATGGTCCTTCCGCAGAACATGCTTTGATCTTTTATGAGATTTTGGTTCCTTCGCCTGGGCTATTGCATTGGTATTATCACATAATAAAGGAACTGGTTCGTTTATCAAAGGTACCACACCAAGTTTAGTTATGAACTTTCTCATCCAGACCGCTTCCTTAGCAGCTTCGCAAGCTGCTATGTATTCCGCTTCAGTAACCGAATCAGTTACAGTAGCTTGTTTGGAACTTTTCCAACACACTGCACCCCCATTGAGACAAAAGACATACCCAGATGTCGATCTGCTATCATCCTTATCGGACATAAAGCTGGCATCCGTGAACCCTTCTAACTCCAAGTTAGCATGTCTATAGAATTAAGGATTTCATTATTAAGACAAATTTAGAAGACAAAGAAATCATCGAATTTGTTGATAAAGGTCCTAGGATTGCATTAATGCGATATTGCAGCGATTTTGGCAAATATAAAAGTGTGAGTATCTTTAATTCCTTCATCTTTATGAAATTTGCTTATTAATAATGTTAAACAATACATTATGTATATTTGATTAATCGAGAATACTATTTTATTTAGTATATCTAGTTGATATATTATTTATCATTTTATTGACATATTTATAATAAAAGTTATGTTTCATACTTTTATTACAGAATATTCCAGAAGACTCTACTACTTATATGATATACTGGAGAAACTGTGATGGTATCATTAGAGTTAAAGATGCTATTCATCAAGTACAAGAAGGTAATTTTGCTCTCATTTTTTTATCCGTGTAACAATTTTGACGAATTTCGTGCAATGAAATAAAAAACAATATTATTTGTGTTTTCAATAAATTTTTCTATGCATTGTTTTAAAGGTTAGAAAACACGTCTTGTTACATATAAATAAGACATTCAGTTCGAAAATTCTAACAAAATATTATATTGTTTTCTTTTTCTCAGAATTTTTTTGGGCTGCAGCAAGTTGAAGGGTGTTTGAAGCAACCCTTAAACAAGAAAGAAAGATTGCAAAATTGGTGAATTTATCAAAACAACATCATTAGAGTTAAAGATGCTATTCATCAAGTACAAGAAGGTAATTTTGCTCTCATTTTTTTATCCGTGTAACAATTTTGACGAATTTCGTGCAATGAAATAAAAAACAATACTATTTGTATTGTCTATAAATTTTTCTATTCATTGTTTTAAAAGTTAGAAAACACATCTTGTTACATATAAATAAGACATTCAGCTCGAAAATTCTAACAAAAGTATTATATTGTTTTGTTTTTCTCTGAATTTTTTTAGGCTGCAGCAAGTTGAATGGTGTTTGAAGCAACCCTGAAAGAAGAAAGAAAGATCGCAAAATGGGTGAATTTGAAAGAAAGACGCAAAATGGGTGAATTTATCAACACAACATCTGATAAACAAAGTTAAATCGAAAACATGTGGAAGTTTAACCCATTTCGATGGGCTTGAGGACTTTTTGAAAAAAATGAACGGTACGCGAAGACATATGTCCCTTTACTGGGATCAAAGGGGGTTGCAAACATCAAATAGTGAGTAGCTTAGATCATGTTTTATATTCTTCCACATTTAATTTTTTTTTAACATTGTATAATTTTACTTCAAAGGTTGGAGAACATGTCTATAGAATTAAGAATTTCATTATTAAGAAAAATTTAGAAGACAAATAAATCATCGAATTTGTTGATAAAGGTCCTAGCATTACATTAATGCGATATTACAGCGATTTTGTCAAATATAAAAGTGCGTGTATCTTTAATTCCTTTATCTTTATGAAATTTGCTTATTAATAATTTTAAACAATACATTATTTAAATTTGATTAATCGAGAATACTATTTTATTTAGTATATCTAGTTGATATATTATTTATCAATTTATTGACATATTTATAAAAAAAAAAGTTATGTTTGATACTATTATTACAGAATATTCCAGAAAACTTTACTACTTATATGATAGACTGGAGAAACCGTGATGGTATAATTAGAGTTAAAGATGCTATTCATCAAATACAAGAAAGTAATTTTGCTCTCTTTTTTTATCCGAGTAATAATTTTGACAAATTTCGTGCAATGAAATAAAAAACAATATTATTTGTCTTGTTAATAAATTTTTCTATTCATTGTTTTAAAGGTTAGAAAACACGTCTTGTCACATATAAATAAGACATTCAGTTCCAAAATTCTAACAAAAATATTATATTGTTTTGTTTTTCTCATAATTTTTTGGGCTGCAGCAAGTTGAGGGTGTATGAAACAACCCTTAAAGAATTAAGAAAGATCGCAAAATGGATGAATTTATCAACACAACATCTGATAAACAACGTCAAATCAAAAACATGTGGAAGTTTAACCCATCTCGATGGGCTTGAGGAGTTTTTAAATAAAAAGGAACGGTACGCGAAGACATATGTCCCTACACTGGGATCAAAGGGGGTTGCAAACATCAAATAATAAGTAGCTTAAATCATGTTTTATATTCTTCCACATTTAATTGTTTTTTTATCATTGTATAATTTTACTTCAAAGGTTGGGGAACATGTCTATAGAATTAATGTTTTCATTATTAAGACAAATTTATAAGACAAAGAAATCATCGAATTTGTTGATAAAGGTCCTAGCATTGCATTAATGCGATATTGCAGCGATTTTGGAAAATATAGAAGTGCGAGTATATTTGATTCTTTCATCTTTATGAAATTTGCTTATTAATAATGTTAATCAATACATTATATATATTTGATTAATCGAGAATACTATTTTATTTAGTATATCATTATTATTATGTTTTGATTAATAGGGAATATACAAGGGATCAAAGACTTTGAAGGATGAGAAAAAAAGATTACATGCTATAACAATCATAGGTTACGGCACTGAGGATGCAGTAAATTATTAGATCGTATATAATTAATGAGGCATCACTTGGGGCGATCGTGATAATGATTATTTATAATGATAAGATTTTGTTGTTGGACTTAGTTTGCATATTTGTAAATTTTTTAGAGTTCACCAATAAAATTATGCTCTTGAGACATCCATCACATGATCACATCCTACATTTTCTTACTTTTCTTAGAATAATATTTGCTACAGATAGTTATTTTTGTATTTTAATTTTAATTTTAGATTATTTTTGTTCTTTTATTATATTGTTTATTCAATAAAAATATATGTATTGAGGATGTGAATATTTAGATCATAGAAAAGAACAACAAGGTTTTAAAGGTAATTATAAATAAAACAATGTAATCACATAAAATATCTTATACCAACTTGTTTTCCATGAAATCAATTTTTGATTATAGTATCTTAAGATGTTACGATGGAAAAACATTATTATCTAAACGAAAAAATTGAAATATTTTTGAATTTGTTTTGTGGTTGCTTATATATATATATATACATGTATTAGTTTTTAACATGTTTTAAGATTTTAAGACAGATTATTTAACATGATCATTAATTCACCCATATACATATATTTAGATACAAAATGGTGTTGTGATGATTAATTCATACTCATTTTCTTCTTGGGATATGCATTGGACTCTATATTACACGTTTAATGTATATACATGTATATATATATATATTGAATCAAAACATATATATGTATATATAGAATCAAAAAATATATATCAATATCGTTATCCGTCGTACATAGCTTCAAAGATCGTGATTCATTGTGAAAGCAACCACCACAAGCTGAGCATGATTATATTTCTACTAGCGACTGCTAAGTCTATCTGTCTATAAAAGTATGTGTATCTGTAACTCCTTCATCTTTATGAAATTTGCTTATTAATAATGTTAAGCAATACATTATGTATATTTAATATCGAGAAAACTATTTTATTTAGTATATCTAGTTGATATATTATTTATCAATTTATTGACATATTTATAAAAAAAGCTATGTTTGATACTTTTATTACAGAATATTCCAGAAGACTCTACTATTTATATGATAGACTGATAAACCGTGACGATATCATTAGAGTTAAAGATGCTATTCATCAAGTACAAGAAGGTAATTTTGCTCTCTTTTTTTATCCGAGTAATAATTTTGACGAATTTCGTGCAATGAAATAAAAAACAATACTATTTCTATTGTCTATAAATTTTTCTATTCATTGTTTTAAAAGTTAGAAAACACATCTTGTTACATATAAATAAGACATTCAGCTCGAAAATTCTAACAAAAGTATTATATTGTTTTGTTTTTCTCTGAATTTTTTTAGGCTGCAGCAAGTTGAATGGTGTTTGAAGCAACCCTGAAAGAAGAAAGAAAGATCGCAAAATGGGTGAATTTATCAACACAACATCTGATAAACAAAGTTAAATCGAAAACATGTGGAAGTTTAACCCATTTCAATGGGCTTGAGGACTTACTAAAGAAAAAAGGAACGGTACGCGAAGACATATGTCCCTACAATGGGATCAAAGGGGTTGCAAACATCAATTAGTAAGTAGCTTAAATCATGGTTTACATTCTTACACATTGAATTGTTTTTTTAACATTTTATAATTTTACTTCAATGGTTGGGGAACATGCCTATAGAATTAAGGATTTCATTATTAAGACAAATTTAGAAGACAAAGAAATCATCGAATTTGTTGATAAAGGTCCTAGGATTGCATTAATGCGATATTGCAGCGATTTTGGCAAATATAAAAGTGTGAGTATCTGTAATTCCTTCATCTTTATGAAATTTGCTTATTAATAATGTTAAGCAATACATTATGTATATTTAATATCGAGAAAACTATTTTATTTAGTATATCTAGTTGATATATTATTTATCAATTTATTGACATATTTATAAAAAAAAGGTCTGTTTGATACTTTTATTATAGAATATTCCAAAAGACTCTACTATTTATATGATAGATTGGACAAACTGTGATGGTATCATTAGAGTTAAAGATGTTATTCATCAAGTAAAAGAAGGTAATTTTGCTCTCTTTTTTATCCGAGTAATAATTTTGACGAATTTCGTGCAATAAAATAAAAAAAATATTATTTATATTGTCAATACATTTTTCTATTCATTGTTTTAAAGGTTAGAAAACACATCTTTTCACATATAAATGAGACATTTAGTTCCAAAATTCTTACAAAATATTATATTGTTTTGTTTTTCTCAGAATTTTTTTGGGTTGTAGCAAGTTGAATGGTACTTGAAGCAACCCTGAAAGATGAAAGAAAGATCGCAAAATGGGTGAATTTATCAACACAACATCTAATAAACAAAGTCAAATCGAAAACATGTGGAAGTTTAACTCATTTCGATGGGCTTGAGGACTCATTAAAGAAAAAAGGAATAGTACGCGAAAACATATGTCCCTACTCTGGGATCGAAGGGGTTGCAAACATCAATTAGTAAGTAGCTTAAATCATATTTTACATTCTTACACATTTAATTGTTTTTTAACATTGTATAATTTTACTTCAATGGTTGGGGAAAATGTCTATAGAATTAAAGATTTCATTATTAAGACAAATTTAGAAGACAAATAAATAATCGAATTTGTTGATAAAGGTCCTAGCATTACATTAATGCGATATTGCAGCGATTTTGGCAAATATAAAAGTGTGAGTATCTTTAATTCCTTCATCTTTATGAAATTTGCTTATTAATAATGTTAAACAATACATTATGTATATTTGATTAATCGAGAATACTATTTTATTTAGTATATCTAGTTGATATAATATTTATCATTTTATTGACATATTTATAATAAAAGTTATGTTTCATACTTTTATTACAGATTATTCGAGAAGACTCTGCTACTTATATGATAGACTAGTGTGATGGTATCATTAGAGTTAAAGATGCTATTCATCAAGTGTAAGAAGGTAATTTTGCTCTCTTTTTTTATTCGAGTAATAATTTTGACAAATTTCGTGCAATGAAATAAAAAACAATATTATTTGTCTTGTCAATAAATTTTCTATTCATTGTTTTAAAGGTTAGAAAACACGTCTTGTCACATATAAATAAGACATTCAGTTCCAAAATTCTAACAAAAATATTATATTGTTTTGTTTTTCTCAGAATTTTTTGGGCTGCAGCAAGTTGAGGGTGTATGAAACAACCCTTAAAGAATTAAGAAAGATTGCAAAATTGGTGAATTTATCAACACAACATCTGATAAACAACGTCAAATCGAAAACATGTGGAAGTTTAACCTATTTCGATGGGCTTGAGGACTTTTTAAATAAAAAAGGAACTGTACGCGAAGACATATGTCCCTACACTGGTATCAAAGGGGGTTGCAAACATCAAATAGTGAGTAACTTAAATCATGTTTTATATTCTTCCACATTTAATTGTTTTTTTAACATTGTATAATTTTACTTCAAAGGTTGGAGAACATGTCTATAGAATTAAGGATTTCATTATAAAGAAAAATTTAGAAGACAAAGAAATCATCAAATTTGTTGATAAATGTCCTAGCATTGCATTAATGCAATATTGCAGCGATTTTGGCAAATATAAAAGTGCGAGTATCTTTAATTCCTTCATCTTTATGAAATTTGCTTATTAATAATGTTAAACAATACATTATTTAAATTTGATTAATCGAGAATACTATTTTATTTAGTATATCTAGTTGATATATTGTTTATAAATTTATTGACATATTTATAAAAAAAAGTTATGTTTGATACTTTTATTACAGAATATTCCAGAGGACTTTACTACTTATATGATAGATTGGAGAAACCGTGATGGTATAATTAGAGTTAAAGATGCTATTCATCAAATACAAGAAAGTAATTTTGCTCTCTTTTTTATCCCAGTAATAATTTTGGCAAATTTCGTGCAATGAAATAAAAAACAATATTATTTGTCTTGTCAATAAATTTTTCTATTCATTGTTTTAAAGGTTAGAAAACACTTGTTGTCACATATAAATAAGACATTCAGTTCCAAAATTCTAACAAAAATATTATATTGTTTTGTTTTTCTCAGAATTGTTTGGGCTCCAACAAGTTGAGGGTGTTTGAAACAACCCTTAAAGAATTAAGAAAGATCGCAAAATGGATGAATTTATCAACACAACATCTGATAAACAACGTCAAATCGAAAACATGTGGAAGTTTAACCCATCTCGATGGGCTTGAGGAGTTTTTAAATAAAAAGGAACGGTACGCGAAGACATATGTCCCTACACTGGGATCAAAGGGGGTGCAAATATCAAATAGTAAGTAGCTTAAATCATGATTTATATTTCTCCATATTTAATTGTTTTTTTAACATTGTATAATTTTACTTCAAAGGTTGGGGAACATGTCTATAGAATTAAAGATTTCATTATTAAGACAAATTTATAAGACAAAGAAATCATCGAATTTGTTGATAAAGGTCCTAGCATTGCATTAATACGATATTGCAGCGATTTTGGAAAATATAGAAGTGCAAGTATCTTTGATTCTTTCATCTTTATGAAATTTGCTTATTAATAATGTTAATCAATACATTATATATATTTGATTAATCGAGAATATTATTTTATTTAGTATATAATTGTTATTATGTTTTGATTAATAGGGAATATACAAGGGATCAAAGACTTCGAATGATGAGAACAAAGGATTACATGCTATAACAATCATAGGTTACGGCACTGAGGATGTAGTAAATTATTGGATCGTACATAATTAATGAGGCATCACTTGGGGCGATCAAGGATTCAGAAAAATCATTTGAAGTTCGAGTCAAAAGAAAAGAATGCCACTGTTGTTTTCGACTCTTATATACTATACGACGGTAAAATCAATTAAATAATTTCATAAACTTTTAGTTTCTATTAAATTCAAAATTCTACAATATAACTATATATTTTTTGTGTTTTATAGTTGGATGAAAATGAAAATTAGGTCAATTTGTTATGCTATCAAAGATGTCTTTTTTGGGAGGCCTAAACCTTGCAAGAGAGGTAACGTAAATGTTTCATTAGTCATATGTGTCATATATATATATAAATGTTTCATTATTCATATGTGATAATGATTACTTATGATGATAAGATTTTGTTGTTGGATTTAGTTTGCATATTTGTAAATTTTTTAGAGTTCACCAATAAAATTATGCTTTAGGAATATGTAGCTTTATGGCATCTATAAATGTATTAGGAATGTGTACAAACGTACAAATTGATGAGAATGTAAGCATATGTATACGGAGACATAATGAGCATGCTTACTTAATTAATTTACTTTTTTCTATTTTTATATATATAGAGATATAATGGTGTTTGGATAGTAAATTCATTATCATTGTTTATATATATATATACATACATATACTTGTAGGAAAAACATGTCGAACGAGAGTGACTCGGAGACAAACATCACAAATATAGGAGGTCCAAAAAACAGATATACACAATTTGAATCTTCGAAAGCCGCAGAATCGAGTACAAGGGTAATACATAATAATTTATACTTTTTATATAATTGTTATATATTTGTATATTAATTTTGAGTAATTGTTTTTATTGCAGAAATTTGTATCTGCCGATCCCGTTTGGCCCAAGGTAAGTTGAAAATTCTAGTTGTTATATTATTTATCAATTTATTGACATATTTATAAAAACATTTATGTTTGATACTTTTATTACAGAATATTCCAGAAGACTCTACTACTTATATGATACACTGGAGAACCCGTGATGATATCATTAGAGTTAAAGATGTTGTTTATCAAGGACAAGAAGTTAATTTTGCTCTCTTTTTTTTTATCCGAGTAATAATTTTGACGAATTTTGTGCAATGAAATAAAAAAAATATTATTTGTCTTGTCAATAAATTTTTCTATTCATTGTTTTAAAGGTTAGAAAATACGTCTTTTCACATATAAATAAGACATTCAGTTCCAAAATTCTAACAAAAATATTATATTGTTTTGTTTTTTTCAGAATTTTTTTGGGCTGCAGCAAGTTAAAGGGTGTTTGAAGCAACCCTTAAAGAAGAAAGAAAGATTGCAAAATGGGTGAATTTATCAACATAACATCAGATAAACAATGTCAAATCGAAAAAATGTGGAACTTTAACCCATTTTGATGGGCTTAAGGACTTTTAAAAGAAAAAAGGAACGGTACGCGAAAACATATGTCCCTACAATGGGATCAAAGGGGTTGCAAACATCAATTAGTAAATAGCTTAAATCATGTTTTACATTTTTACAATTTTAATTGTTTTTTTAACATTGTATAATTTTACTTCAATGGGTTGGGAACATGTCTATAGAATTAAAGATTTCATTATTAAGACAAATTTATAAGACAAAGAAATCATCGAATTTGTTGATAAAGGTCCTAGCATTGCATTAATGCGATATTGCAGCGATTTTTGCAAATATAAAAGTGTGAGTACCTGTAATTCCTTCATCTTTATGAAATTTGCTTATTAATAATGTTAAGCAATACATTATGTATATTTGATTAATCGAGAAAACTATTTTATTTAGTATATCTAGTTGATATATTATTTATCAATTTATTGACATTTTTATAAAAAAAAAAGTTATGTTTGATACTTTTATTACAGAATATTCCGGAAGATTCTACTATTTATATGATAGACTGGACAAACCGTGATGATATCATTAGAGTTAAAGATGCTATTCATCAAGTACAAGAAGGTAATTTTGCTCTCCTGTTTTATCCGAGTAATAATTTTGACGAATTTCGTGCAATGAAATAAAAAATAATACTATTTGTATTGTCAATAAATTTCTCTATTCATTGTTTTAAAGGTTAGAAAACACGTCTTGTCACATATAAATAAGACATTCAGTTCCAAAATTCTAACAAAAATATTAAATTGTTTTGTCTTTCTCAGAATTTTTTTGGACTGCAGCAAGTTGAATGGTGTTTGAAGCAACCCTGAAAGAAGAAAGAAAGATCGCAAAATGGGTGAATTTATCAACACAACATCTGATAAACAAAGTCAAATCGAATACATGTGGAAGTTTAACCCATTTCGATGGGCTTGAGGAATTATTAAAGAAAAAAGGAACGGTACGCGAAAACATATGTCCCTACAATGGGATCAAAGGGGTTGCAAACATCAATTAGTAAGTAGTTTAAATCATGGTTTACATTCTTACACATTTAATTTTTTTAACATTATATAATTTTACTTCAATGGTTGGGGAACATGTCTATAGAATTAAGGATTTTATTATTAAGATAAATTTAGAAGACAAAGAAATCATCGAATGTATTGATAAAGGTCCTAGCATTGTATTAATGCGATATTACAGCGATTTTGGAAAATATAAAAGTGTGAGTATCTGTAATTCTTTCATCTTTATTTATGAAATTTATTAATAATGTTAAACAATATATTATGTATATTTGATTAATCGAGAATACTATTTTATTTAGTATATCTAGTTGATATATTATTTATCAATTTATTGACATATTTATAAAAAAAAAGTTATGTTTGATACTTTTATTACAGAATATTCCAGAAGACTCTACTATTTATATGATACACTAGACAAACTGTGATGGTATCATTAGAGTTAAAGATGTTATTCATCAAGTACAAGAAGGTAATTTTGCTCACTTTTTTATCCGAGTAATAATTTTGACGAATTTCGTGCAATGAACCCCATCATGGATCTCACCATATCTAATAAGGTTCGATTTCTCAGTTCGGATATACCATTATGTTGTGGTGTTTCGGGAGAAGTCCACTGAGACAAAATCCCATTTTGCCTTAGATAATCGACAAATTCATGACTAAGATATTCACCGTCCCGGTCAGATCTCAACACCTTGATACTCTTTTCGGTTTGCTTCTCCACTTCACTGCGGAATCTCTAGAATATTTCAAAAGATTCGGATTTGTGTTTCATCAAGAACACAAATCCATATCTCGACATATCATCAGTGAATGTGATGAAGTACGAATATCCACCCCTGGCTTGAACCCTCATAGGTCCACATACATCGGTATGTATCAGTCCTAGGAGTTCTGTAGCTCTCTCTCTGGTTCCACTAAACGGAGATTTGGTCATTTTACCAGTGAGACAGGACTCACAAGTTGCATAAGATTCATAATCGAAATGGCCCAAAAGACCATCTTTATGCAACCTGTTTATCCTCTTCTCACTGATATGACCAAGTCTACAATGCCAAAGATACGTCTGTTTTTTACGATCATCTACCTTTCTCTTAAGGGCCGAAACATGCATGTTAATTTGTTTTATATTAACATCAGGTAAGATATACATCCCTTGTTGCAAATAACCATTCACACAAAATTCATCACCATGATAAATAGACCAAATGTTATTACTAAAAACTGTTCGAAATCCACGTCTATCAAGTATAGAAATAGAAATTATGTTCGAAACAAATTTAGGAACATAATAACAGTCGTCTAATAACAAGGTCTTGCCCGTAGGCATTACAAGGGAAATTGATCCTACGGCTAGAGCAGCAACACTTGCGCCATTTCCAACCTTCAGACTGAACTCTCCCTTCCTGAACCTCCTACTGATCCTCAACCCCTGCAACATATTGCAGATGTTAAAACTGCTACCGGTATCCAATACCCATCTAGACGAATCAATAGTAGTTAAGGAAATCATGAAAACATTTTCCATGATAATCTTACCTGGCTTCTTGCCCTTCAGATACTGCAGGTATTCTTTGCAATTCCTCTTCCAATGCCCCTTCTTCTTGCAGAAGAAGCACTCAGCGTCAGCTTGGTCAGATTTTCCCCTTTTTGCCCTTGGGTATGGTCACACCACCATTGGGCCCATGGAGCTTCTTCTTGGGCCTTTTGTTGCCCTTGCCCTTCTTGGAAGAAGAGCCGACCATCATCACGACACTATGTCCCTTAGACGTCTCAGACACTGACTGACTCTGATAGTCAATCAGTTGGTTCAGCATCTCATGCAGATCCATGTCCATCTTGTTCATGTTAAAGTTAACAATGAACGGAGAGAACGTCTCAGGCAATGACTGCAAGATCAGATCTTGAGATAACTCTTTGCCTAGTGTGCACCCCAGCTTCACAAGCTGTTCAATAAGACTGATCATCTTTACTACAATAGTATTCAGAAATCGTATTTCTTTCAGTAATATCTCCTGAACTAATCATGCATAAGCCCCCTGGTAGTCAGGTCGTTTCTTAAGCATATTAAACAGATTGATTTTAATATGGCTCTATATCACATAGTCACCTGGTAGTCAGGTCGTTCCTATCGATATAGTCGAGTTCATCCTTCAGCTCATGGTCGGATATCAATTAAGTTTATGTCCCCCGGGTAGTCCAGGCGTTTACAAAAACTAATTGATTCCTCCCACTAGACATCTGATGTCATAGATGTATGAATCGAATTCTCGAACTACATGTCTCCTAGTAGTCAGGTCGTATCATGTAAACGAAAATCTATTCAAAACATCTACAATGAAGGAAAAATTTAACGATTAACTATTTATCGTCTAAGAACTCAATTATTGACATTTTAAAACTAAAATTTTTTAATTTTAGTTTTAATTTTAATTCAATTTTTTTAGGG
>CM071864.1:7535726-7552250 GCA_036759665.1 Gynandropsis gynandra
TTGCGGCTGTGCCGCTCCGATCGTGGACATGTCGTCCGGCCCTTGCAACGCCGTGCGATGCCGCTTTCTCTTCCTGCAGACCCGTCGCGCGTCGGGCTCTCACTGCGAATCGCCGCTCGCACAGCGTCGTGACAAAATCACCCTCGCCCATAGGCTTACCACGTTTACTTTTTCTAGGTTCTACAATTTCTTGTTGAACCGATGAAGAACCAGCCCCATCAGTTTCGGCCGCCGCCCATGGGTTCATCGTTCACGGTTGGCGATTTTTCTTGTGCGCGCACGCGCGGCTTTTACATTTTTCGATCCAATTTTTTCACAAAAATTCGAAAAACTAATCCTAAACATGCATCCAGACGCTCTGATACCACTGTAGGGTTGATTTTAATTGCCGAAACGTGTTTTATCACCCCGATATAGATCTAGTCATGTTTAACGAGAAGTTTTTCGATTATCAACGATAAACAAATACAGAAACAATTTCATAGTACCTGTAGCGTTGAACTTGCAGTTGTCGGATGCGAGGCTTGATGATGCAAGCCCTCTACGCGTATTCACGCCGAGATCGAGACTGCTTTGATGTGGAAATCGGAAGAACGAAAAAACTATTTTTCGTTTTTCGTTCTTTTTTTTCTGACGGCTAGTTTGGGGGTTTTGATTTGCTTAATTCTGAATATGTTAACGAAAACTCGTTTTTCGTTTACTTATAATTATTAACTTTTAATAATTACGAGTTAAACCCATATCTATTGAAATATTACATAAATGGCATGATACTTTCACCAAGATGAGAAAACAGAACACCATAGGTCATTGCAGTTGATGTGGTGCATTGGACATAATGTACCATAGGTCATTGCAGTTGATGTGGTGCATTGGACATAATGTAGATCGTGTAACGGTGTGTTGATTGAGTATATTTTGTATTATTTTCTAATATCTTTTATATTGTTTTCTTTTGACAAAATCATTGTGGTATTGGCATCATCAACTTGGAGATATTTTGTTCTTTTTTTGTTGAATAGATTAGTAGTCTATTGTTGTGTTTATTTAAATTCAAAAATAATTGTGAAGTTTATATAATTGTATTTATAATTTTATCATATTGTTGACCTTTTAAATCATTAATGTTTGATGTATCGTCAAGTGTAATCTAATGCATATTGAGTTTTATAATTTATATATATACTAGATATTTTACAAGGATATAAATCCTGTAGTATCAGGATCGAATACATGGATTAGAAAAGATTAAAATTAATGATTTCATAAAACTTATGGTCATAAAAATCGTGAAAGATATATTTGTATCAATAAAAAATAAATTAAATTAACACAAAAGTCAACACAAAAGTTTGTAAGCTTATAAAAAAATATAAAATAGAATTTCATATCAAAATTAGAACAAAATCGAAACACAATTGGACCAAAATTGAATGGGTTGTCTTTTAGAGTTTCAAGATGAAATAGTAGATTTAACACAACTTTAAATGGAGTAAAATAAATGGAATTGTAAAACATGAAAGAAAAATAAAATTATAGTTAAAACTTGAAGATACATATGATGTAAAATTTAAAGAGAAATACATATATAAAATAAAGATTGGTTGAGAAAAAGAAAATTTTCCAAAGAAAAAATTATGAAATAGTCAAATCAATTAATTTACTTGTTGAATAGAATAAAAAATCTTGCTTTTTAAATCTAATCCTTAAATTTAGAAAAAGTTATTAATATTAACTATGTCTGGGAACATAGAGACATGATATATCCTAAGTTTTATAAACAAAGAATTAAGGTTTTAGAATGCTTGGTAAATAAACATTATCGTTCAATTGAGGTATACAAAAAAACATTATTTTTTTCATCATCTCAAAATCTTTAAAGTATGACAAGAATATCACATAAGATTGAAAATTAAAATTTATAAATAGAGGAATGAATTCGTACTAATTGAATTTTAAAAAAAAATCATATAATGTGAAGTCTACAATTTTTTCTTTGAAAATAAAAAATATTATTAAATATGTATAGAAAAAACGTATGCTGTTGTAAGCGAATACGTATCGAAACACAAGCATATCAATAGTAGTGAGGGTTATTAAAAAAGAAATTCAATTAACAAAGAAAAACATTTAGATGTAGCTATTATGAAAAAAATATAAAATAATACCGGTAATATGCAGTTTTTAGAGGGGATGATGCAAGTCAAATACAGTTGACTTTTGAAGAAGTAATAAAAGTAGTTAATTTGTGTAAGAAACATAAAAATTAAAATTAAAAGGTCTGAGTTGTCGTCGTCCAGACATAAACTCTTGAAGTTAGATTTAGCACGTGATTACCGCGTCGCCTTACCGTGTGGTCCCAACCTAATTCTCAGATATTTATTCAGTTTTCCGTTGTTTTCTACATTTGGTGATTCACACTAATATGCTTGTAAATTGTATTAGAAAGTATGTTATAAAATTCAGATTTTAAAATCAAGCTCTAACGATATAATTATGTACCTTATTAGAAAATTAATAAATGCATACAATTAATAGTTAAACAAATTCCACGTCTATAAAATAGTTACTTTCCTACAAATTGTTAGATAAACTAATAGAAAAAACATTAGCAAAATCGTAATTTTTATTTAAATAACCGATTGATTATTCAACTAATAATAAAAAAATCAAGTTTTGAATTTTTATACCAGTAAGTTAATTTATGTATATTTGAATCAAACAAAAAAAATTATTATTTACTTATGTTTATAAACAAAAACTAAAATGTTATTCCTTATTTAAAACAACTGATACATATTGGAGAGTATTTATTTTCGTTTTTGAAATTTTTTGTGTACTGGGTCCCACCGGAGTCTAGTTCCCTTGTATAAATACATAATTTCAACCTCTCCCAATGACACAATCAACCACAACAATTAATATTATTTTTTTTCAATTTCGTGTTCTGGATCCCATCACAAATTTGGGTCTGTCCAAAGATCCTCACTTTCGCCGGCAAAATGGAGTTTTTTCAGAAGGCAAAGGCGGTGCGTCTCCGGAGCCACCACGACAAGTTCCTGACAGCGGACGAAGACGAAGAGTCCGTTACTCAGGACCGTAACGGCTCCTCCAAGGCGGCACGTTGGTCCGTCGAGCCAGTCCCCGGTGGCTCCGGCAGCCTCATCCGCCTTAATGCAACATTCGATCCTTGCGCTGACCTAAAACTGCTCCAACCGCATAGTCACTAGCATCACACATTATCTCAAAAGGAAGCTCCCAATCCGGCGGTTGAATGATAGGTGGGGAAACTAAAGCTTTCTTCAACTTCTCAAAAGCATCTTGACACCCCGCCGTGAACTCAAAAGGGACGCCTTACCTAATAGATCCGTGAGGGGTTTGGAAATTTTTGAAAAATCCTTAATGAATCGCCTATAAAACCCGCATGACCTAGGAAGCTACGGATAGCCTTGATGTTCGTTGGTGGTGGTAGTTTCTCAATGAGCTTCAACACTCGGACTCTCTGGACTTTGAACCGGGATCACCATCTTCGTCCTCCTCCAGATCCGGCCGTTTCTTCAGACAGGAGGTGAGTTACATAAAATATCCCTCTTTTCTGCTCTAGTTTTCACTGTGTACCTGTTGAATTATGTCGTGAGGATCCGATTCTGTCACCAATTATAGAGAAAAGAACTTTTTCAGATAGAACTCAGACAAGTTGACAGCACTTGACTTGTGTTTTGTCAGTCCACGGATTCATTTACTGTTGGATCTCCTCCAAAATCGGAAGGGAGGACAATATACTATCATTTGGTGGACGAAACAGGCGATGTAGATGATGACAATGTAGAGGGAAGCTCCTTTACATTCAAAGGAAACGGCGTTGAAGAGCTGACGAGAAGATTGAAGGAAGAGAGCGGAATCGAGGACGTAGTCGTCTGCACGCGAAGTCCATTGAACGGAAAGCTCTTCCCTTTGCGCCTTCAGCTTCCTCCCAACAATGCCGATATGACCGTCATTTTGGTCCCGTCCTCAAAACGTTAGTCCTTTGCCTTCTTTCCGCCTTTATCGAGTCTTGTTATGTTTCTGATGATGTCATTATCTGTTCTTCGGATGTAACAGTTGCAAAGGAAGTCGTAATGTAAGTGATCCTGCAGAGTACAAAGCTAAGTTGTTGAATGAAGGCTTTCGTATTGATGCTGGTGAAGTCTTTTTGCTTTGAGGCGGGTCGTGATTCAGGCTGTCTATACAAATGTTTATCTTCACTTCTTCCTAAGCTTGCGGCTGTTGAAGGATTGATTGTTTTAGAACCCAATATTGTATTGTTATTCATCTGTTGAATCCAATGTCGATATTCTTTAGATTCTATGATTCTGCCATTTGGTTTTGCTTCAAAGATACCTTACTCATCTGCAGCATCACCAATAATCTGAACAAGAGCAGGACCCGTCTTTGAAATGATGGAACCGAACACGATCTCTCACTATGATATCAGTCTTGAAGACTCTTGAGATCAGTTTAGTAACCTCGTGACAGTCATTGCAGACACGAAGATTCTTGAAGACACGGATGGGAGCACCAGGTTGCGAGTTTATCAGACCAAAAGCTATGGCAAGCCGTTCACTGTGAAGCCTGAGAGAATTCTCTTTGCTATCATTATTAGACGCATCGATCAAAGGAGCTTGTGAGTGATCAGGTGAATATCCAATGGATTTCAGCTTCTCGTCGATCACATTCAACTGTTGATATATCTGTTTTGATTGAGGGTGTGATGTGTCTCCAGCGAAAAATTCATGGGAAATGCCATTTATCTCAATGGAACTGCATCCGGGTTCTTTTGAGATACCGAGATCAGTCATTAGTTTGCGGACGAATCCAACTTCGTTCCACCTGCTAGCCGTTGCATAGACTCTAGACAACAGGACGTACACGCCGCTGCAGCCACTGGGGTCACTCTCATTCTCTTCCTCTGTTTTGATGATCCGTTTGGCAATTTCTTCACTTAGCTCGACGCTTGCACCCTTTTTGCTACAAGCATCAAGAAGACTTCTCCAGATCACGAGATCAGGTTTTATCGGCATGCTCTTTACCAGGTCGAGAGCTTCACAAATATAGCCTGCGCGTGCAAAAAGATCGATGGTACAACCGTAATGCTCAAGAACTGGTTGTATGCCATAATCTCTGATCATCATGTCAAAGTACTCGCGCCCTTCTTTTACCATGCCGCTGTGATTGCACGCGCTTAGAACCCCGACAAATGTAACTCCATTCGGTCTAACGTTCTCGTCTCTCATACGAGTGAAGCAATCCAGAGCTTCTTCAGCTTTTCCATGCATTGCAAACCCCAAAATCATGGCATTCCATGTAGCTACATCACGTTTTTGCATCCCCTGGAAAACCTGCTCAGCCATTTTCACTGACCCGCATTTGCAGTACATATCGATTAAGGAGTTCTTGATCAGAACTTCCATGGCAACATCGACATCACATTTCCGTAACAGAAATGCGTGCGCCCAGACACCGAGTGGCAAAGAACCGAGACCTGCACAAGCACTTAGAACACTTTGCATTGTATAACCGTCAGGATCGAAAGTTCTCTGCATCTGTCTGAACAGTTCTAACGCAGAATCATATTCCCCTATTCGAACCAACGCATCAATCATTGCATTCCACGAAACAACACTTCTTTCGGGCATTTCATCAAACACTTTCCGTGCCAAATCTAAGCACCCACAAGTGCCGTACAAATGAATCAAACCGTTGTTCACATACACATCTGCACTCAACCCATGTTTGAGAATCTGACAATGCACCTGTTCGCCTTCTGACAAACCAAAAACATAAGCGCAAGCCTTTAAGACAAACGGAAACGTGTGCTTATCTGGTCCTGTATCCCCTCTCTCCAACATAGTCTTATAAAGAAAAAAAGCTTCTTCCTTTCTTGAGACGTCGTGGGCACAAGCTCTGATGAGAGTGTTCCACATGAAGGAGCTAGGGTTTTCGATCGTTCTGAAGACCCTGAAAGAGTAGTTAAGATCGGAGAATGAGGCAGAAGAGAGCTGGAGGATTTTTCCATAGAGGAAGAGAGTAGCGTGGTCGCGAGGGAACGTAGTGCGGAGAGTGTAGGCATGTAGCTGCTTCAACAAGGAAATGTCCGTACACCGTTCTAACAGACTAAGAATTCGATGGTGGTGGTGGCTGCCGGAGGAGAAGGAGGCGGTGGTTGGTCGGAGATGGGGAGATGTGGTTGTTGGCGCGAGAACCATGGACATGGTGAAACGAGCTCTCGTGGTGGATAGGGTTGATGATCTTGGATATTTGTTTTAGTTTTTTCGTATTATTTTTTTAATAAAATATAATAAAATTGTTTGTTTATATATTAAGAAAAGAATATAGAAAAACTTAGAGACAAATGTTTATTTTTTCTAAACTATTATCTTTTAGTTCTATATATAATTTTAAATATATGGTTCATCTAATCGAACTTTACGTATTTGATCTATTATCTTTCAAACTTCTAAAATTCAATCTATTTTTTCAATATAAAATTTGGTTAATTTATATCAAAATTCAGTTTATTCTCAATTTACAAAAAATATAGCTATTTTCTCCTTTATCTTCCCGTTAAAATTTTCAATATAGTTTATTTTACCTCAATATTTTCCAAAACAACTTATTTCCCAACAAAGTTTTATATGCAGCATATTATCCCTCTTTGTAAATTTATAAATTCAACCTATATTTTTTGAAAAGTTTTCAAATTCACTATATTTGACCCAAGTTTTTCAATTGTACCTATTTTCTTCTTACATTTCCAAATTAAACCTATTTATCCTCAATATTTTAAATTCAATCTATTTTTTGTTTGATAAAAAATGAACGACATAATAACTACAATTCAGATTCGGTTCGAGTTTCTATTATATTACAATGAGTATGCATTATTTAGGTTTCATAAATAATAAATATTCGTTTATAAATACAAACGATTTTATTTTGATTGATTTGGCTAATAAATGTAAATTATGATTTTTCAATAACTTGCATTTTGAAAGACAATATTGCTTGAAAGACGAATTTTGGACCTTACAAAGACAATAAACATAGGAAAGAAAAAAAGGAGCGAGAGACATAAACATAACCAAAAGATCTCTCGAGGGCGAGTGTTGAGAGAATACCATTGTTCTGAACATTGTGAGTTCCATAACGCTTTGGAGACGCTTTACATTTGAAATTGTGTATTTTTTAACGTGTGAAGAATCTAGATTCCATCAATACAAGAGATGAAAAGAAGAAGACAACTCCTTCTGTGATGCTTCAAAGACATCATCTTTATCTCTTCATTTTTCCCTTTTTTGGTCTTGGAGATTGATGCTAAAATGGTGAATTTATCCCATGTTTTACTAATAGTTGTACACGATTATATATAAAGAGATCAATGAAAATATTAAATGAATGATTATATGTGTACAAAATATTATGTAGTTAAGGTTAATAGTCGTTGAAATATTGGAGAGGATATTATGAAATATTATCTTATCAATGCATCCTTTCAAATTGAGACATACAAATCGTAATGGACTAACTTGGAGTTCAATTTGCTAAAAGCTTGTAATCCAAAAGTCTTGGTGAACATATCTACCAGCTTGTAATCCAAAAGTCGTGAATCTTAGATAAGAAGAGGATATCCCTCTTGAATTTCGTCTCGAACAAGAATGACAATAAACTCATGCATGTTTTGTACGATTTTGAAAAATCGAAACTGTCACGATGTGTAAAGTTGCAGTACAAGGACATAGGAGATGTGTTTGAAATATTAGAACACGTCAATAAGGATTTGAACCATTTAAATTCACACATTAATGATGCCATGGACAAATACTTTGCTTCAGCTAATGAGAGAACAATTGTATGTTGTTGTTTTTTTCACTCAATTGGCGAGTTATCAAGCATAACAATGTGATCCCTTGACGATTGTCTTATTTCTTTTTATGAATTGTCCAATTTGAATCACAATATCTGTATAGCTGAAGATCATTGTTGGGGCTTAAGAATATGCCATCTCCTAATAAACTCTTCAACCGTCGACAATTGTTGCATGGTCTATTCTAGAAAGCAATCGTGTAGATACACCTTAAATATTTAAATGGTTGTCAAGTTATTTCTCCAATAAGCATATCTTCGACGTAGATCAAACGCAAAATTGTATGATGTTACGAGAAATAGTGAATAAAGAATATTCAGATAAGGATTGTTGAAAACCATACAAAGTGAGAAATTTCCAAGTTATCATGTAGAAATTTATTTGTGTTGTTTTCCTAATTCACATACTCGTAGTTGGGATCGATTTTTCATATGAGCGGAGTTCTCATGTAATACGTATTTCCATTCTTTTTTACAAACTTCTCTTTAAGGGAACCAAAGAAATACATTTTATATTCTGAGAATATTTGCATCCTTCTCATCAACCAAACAAAGCAAGATCTAGAAAAATTGAACCCAATCGAAAAATGAAAAACCTAGCAACTTAAACACTGGAATGATAGATCTCGAGGTTGAACCAATAGACATGAGATTTCACGGGGGAATGATCGTACACAATGAGATAAACTGGAATTGAATCGGATTGATTCTTCCAATTTCTAGTCAGACTCTTACAAAACACATTCCGATTTAATTACATCACAATAGAATTGTGATAGAGAGTAATCGAAGGGATGGAGGCTGGTTTTCTTTTGGGTTTTGACAATGGCAGATAGCAGAATTTATATTGATTTGGGTTCTTCTTCTTGGTATTTTCTTTTGGGTTTTGACAATGGGACACATGCGTTGCACATGTTTTTATTAAAAAAAGTCTCACATTGGAACTTGAAGCATTAAATGAACACTATACAAGTGTTCATGCAATTAATGCTTTCAAATGGCCAATATAATGGATAATTGGTATGTGTATATATGCACATATATACATATATATACATATACAATGTCAAAGATGGGCTTTGGACCTTTGGGCTCTTGGGCTCTTGGTTGGAGTAGGTCGGGCCTCAGCCACGAACCATTGCATCCGTTCGTCTAACCACTGCGTCCATTCTATGCACGCTCCCGAACGCTTCACACGCTCCGCACACATCCGTAGGGTTGCATTCGTAGGGTCACGTCTGTTGCTTGCACCCCAAGAAATCCATATGTATGACCATATAATCATTCAGAATGAGCATCAAAAAATTCGTTTCAACCCCGTAAAACTTTCTAAGAAAAACAGAGTACATTCAACAAGAGATAATTCTCTTACGATCGTTGAATCCTCAAGCCGAAATAGAGAGCAAATTTCTGTCTTAGAACACTACGACCGCAGGCCTCGATCATCTCTAATTTCTGGTATCTTTAAATTGTTGTTTTTCAATTCAGAATAGTTTAATATTCTTTATAATCTGTGTATTCTATAACATCCGAATTCCTTTGGTTCTAACAATCTAAGACAGAAATTATGTGATGGACCAAACAATATCAGGTGTGAAAAACAATCATGTTGAAAATTCTGAGAAATTCAAGGGCAAAGATTTTAAGCATTGGCAACAGAAGATGTTGTTCTATCTTTCAACACTTCAAGTTGCATATGTCTTGAATCTGGATCCTCTCGAGGCCCTAACTGAAGGCGAATGAGAGAATATTAATGCTGAAGAAAAGGTCGAAAGAGAAAAGGCTGTAAAGGAAGAAAACGAATTTAGTTGTAAAAACTATATTCTGAATGAACTGGATGGCTCTCTATACGACATATACTCGAAGTATAATTCTACTCGAGACTTATGGAAGGCCTTGGACAAACAGTATAAGACTGAAGTCGCCTCTTCAAAGCGATTCGTGACTGGGAAGTTTGTTAACTTTAGAATGATCGATGGAAAATCGGTTTGTGGAAGAATTTCAAGTCATAATCCACGAGTTAAATGAGGAAGGTATGTTACTACCATCAGCATTTATTGTCAGTGCATTCATTGACAAATTTCCACCTTCATGGACAGATTTTAAGAAATATTTAACACATATAACCGTGGATATGAGTCTCGAGGAGTTGGTCGTGAAATTCCGTATTGAAGAGAACAGTCGAATTGGTGAAAAAGGTGACTTGATATCTGTTGAGGCAAACGCTAACATGGTTGAGGCTAGAACAAAGAAGAAGAAAAAGGGAAAGATGAGTCTGTATCCCACAGCCCTTACTCCAAGGAAACTGGACTTCAAGAAAACTGCAAGGATAAAGGCTACAACAAATTGCTGGGTATGTGGAAGAGGCGGACACAAGGCAAAGGATTGCTACCACAAGAAGGCACAACCTCATGGTAGTGGTTCGGGAAAGACCAACAATCATGCTAATGTTGTTGAAAATCAGTTTGTCGCTGTCATAAAGGCAAATCTGGTTTCTAACACCAATGATTTGTGGGTTGACACTAGAGCCACAATGCATGTGTGTTCGGCTAGAGAGTTGTTTTCTTCTGACTAAAAGGTTGAAGATGGAGAAAATCTATACATGGTAAATGAAGCGACCACAAAGGTTGTTGGAAAAGGAAAAGTTATTCTTAAGTTAACCTCGGGGAAGGAATTGGTGGTATCAAATGTGTTTCATGTTCCTTCGATAAGGAAGAATTTGGTTTCTGGTCCTATCCTTAGTAACAAAGGTTTCAAACTTGTGTTTGAATCTAACAAGTTTGTAATCTCTAAGGGTGGTATGTTTGTAGGAAAGGGTTTTCTAAGTGAGGGATTCTTCAAACTCAATGTTGTTCCTGTTGTAACCGATCTCGTTATGAATAATAATGAAGTTTCTATGTGTATGATTGAGTCATCTTCATTATGGCATTGCAGATTGGGACATGTAAATTTCCGTTCTTTAAAAAGAATGGTAAATTTAGGTCTCTTGCCTAAGTGTTCTTTGCAAATAAAAACGAAATCTGGGGTTTGTATAGAATCGAAATTTGCAAGACATCCATATAAATCTGTTGAAAAAACGAATGAACTTCTTGATTTAATCCATACGGATTTATGTGACTTTCAAGCAACTCCGAGTAAAGGAGGAACAAATTATTATATAACATTCATTGATGACTATAGTAAGTATAGCTATGTATATTTGGTACGTACCAAAGATGAAGTTTTGAGCATGTTCAAATCATACAAAGCCGAAGTTGAAAATAAACTTGAGAAAAGAATAAAAATCTTAAGGTCAGATAGAGGAGGCGAATATCTTTCCAATGACTTTGTAGAATTTTGTTCATTATATGGTATAGTGCATCAAACGACTGCACCATATACTCCACAACAAAATGGAGTCGCCGAACGAAATAATAGAACATTAAAAATATGATAAACTCGATGTTGATTAGTTCGGGAGCACCAATAAGTTTATGGGGTGAGGCGGTACTTACTACTAATACTGTTCTAAATAGAATTCCATATAAGTCGAGTGATAAATCTCCTTACGAGTTGTGGAAAGGACGAATACCAACTTACAAGACTATGATAGTGTGGGGTTGTCTTGCTAAGGTTCAAATTCCTTTATCAAAGAGAACGAAACTCGGACCAAAGACTATAGATTGTATATATATTGGCACTGCATATAATAGTGTTGCTTATAGGTTTTTGGTTCATGATTCTAAGATCGAAGGAATCAGAAAAAATTTTGTGATAGAATCTGCTGAAGCAGAATTCTTTGAGAATATTTTTTCATTCAAGGAAAATGTCGTAGTAAAAAGAACTCATGGAGATTCATATGCCAATGAAAATATTACTTCTTCGGTACAACCAGAAAGAATAGAACCTAGAAGGAGTAAACGAGGAAGAATCGCTAAAGATTTTGGGCATGACTTTATGACATTTGTTCTCCAAGGGGAACCTCTTTCATATAAGGCTGCAATGTAATCGACGAAAGCGCCATATTGGAAAGAGGTTATCCAAGGAGAAATGGATTCCATTATGCAAAACAACACATGAAAATTGGTTGATTTACCTACAGGCCATAAAACCATCGGTCATAAATGGATATTCAAAAGAAAGATGAGACCCGATGGAACGATAGACAAATACAAAGCTCGATTGGTAGCCAAAGGTTATCGACAAAAGGAAGGAATGGATTTCTTTGACACCTATTCACTCGTTTCAAGAATTACGTCCATACGAACATTAATTGCTATTGCAGCAATCCACAATATAGAGATTCATCAAATGGAGGTGAAAACTGCATTCTTGAATGTTGAATTGGATGAAGAAATCTATATAAATCAACCCGAAGGATTTGTTGTTAAAGGTCAAGAAAAGAAAGTATGTAAATTGATGAAATCTCTTTACGGACTAAAACAAGCACCAAAACAGTGGCATGAGAAGTTTGATAATACTTTATTATCAAATGGCTTTAAGCTAAATGAATGTGACAAATGTGTCTATGTAAAAGAGTACAAAGATGCATACATTATTTTGTATCTATATGTCAATGATATGCTAATCATGGGAACAAACAAAGATGTAATCAATCGAACCAAGAAAATGTTAAATTCTTGTTTTGATATGAAAGATATCAGAATTGTGAATATAGTTCTTGGAATTCAAATTCAAATAAATTTGAAAGGTTACACTTTGACACAATCCCATTATAGAAAAGGTCCTTCAAAGATTTGGACATTTTGATTGCGAACCGTTTGTAACTCCGTATGATCCAAGTGTACATCTTAAGAAGAATCAAGGAGATAGTGTATCACAATTGGAGTACACATAAGTTATTGGAAGTTTAATGTACATCATGAATTGTAGGAGACCGAATTTGACATATTCGATTAGTCGACTCAATAGATACTCAAATAATCTAGGAAAAGAACATTTGGTTGCATTAATACGAGTATTGAGATACCTTAAGCATACAATTAGCTATAGTTTGCATTACACTAAATATCCTCCAGTATTATAAGGATATTGTGATGCAAATTGGGTTTCAAACAATACAGATACTAAATCGACAAGTGGATATGTATTTACACTTAGAGGAGCAGTTGTATCTTAGAAATCATCAAAACAATCTGTAGTGACACGCTCGACTATGGAAGCAGAATTTGTAGTGCTGGATAAAGCTGCTGAGGAAGCAGAATGACTCCAAAACTTCCTAGAAGAAATTTCGTTATGGCAAAAACCTGTGAGTGCCATTTGTGTTCACTGTGACAATATGATTGCCCTTGTAAGAGTGAAAAACCAAATTTATAATGGTAAATCGAGGCATATCAGGCGACGCCATAACACAATACGAGACTTGCTAAATAATGGAATTATATCCATTGACTATATAAAATCTAAGGAAAACATCGCGGATCCATTTATTAAAGGCCATGGTAGAGAGCAAGTTTTAAATACGGCGAGAGGAATGGGCTTAAAGCCAACAGAATGAGTCATAACTTGGCGGAAACCTAACCTAGCAACATCGGAAATCCCATGGTTTAGGTTCAATAGGCTAACTAGTTAAGGAAGATTCAAGTCTCACGACATACTATCAAGCCTTTCCTATGTTAAAGTAAAGTATGTCTTTGTTGATGAATAAAGGGATGAATTTTATGATTCTTAATAATGCTAATAACTTTGAAAGTGGAATTGATACGGACTTTTCCTGATTGGCATTACCTATATGAGATCGATGTGGGGTCGCATCTATTCAGGACCAGAATGAACACAACCGTAATAATCGAAATGTTTTGGTTTGGTATGTGTGATACTTATTATCTTGATTTACTACGAAACGTGAGTAGTTGAAGATTGTAGGTCACTAACTCGCAAAGTGAATCCGATAAGTACTCACAATGAACGGTTCAAGTCCAAAAGACACCTTTTCAAATGCATACCTAACCAGAATTCTCATAATGAAATCTTATTTCTATTCAAATGTGGGGTATTGCTAAGTTTGAATAGAAAATGTGAGGTATTGTTGGCACATGTAGCACATGTGTATGGGGCACATGTGCATTACAAATGTTTTTATTAAAAAAAGTCTCACATTGGAACTTGAAACATTAAATGAACACTATATAAGTGTTCATGCAATTAATGCTTTCAAATGGTTTTTCGGTAAAAAATTGCGTTCGCCCATGAACCATTGCGTCCGTTCATCGAACCACTACGTCCATTCGATGCACGCTTCCGAACGCTCCACACGCTCGCACACATCCGTAGGGTTGCATTCGTAGAGTTGCGTCTGTTGCTTGCACCCCAGAAATTCATATGTATGACTATAAGATCATTCGAAATGAGCATCCAAAAATTGAAGGATTCCGATTTCACCTAATTCGGATTCCAAAACTCCAAAAACTCTATTGTGAAATATATCAAGATTTGAGAAAAATCAAAACAGAAGATCGAGATAAATACCTGGATTTATGGTATACGACATGCAGCGGAATAGATCTTCTGATTCTAAGTGCAATAACCTTAATTCTCGATACTGATGGGATGTATCGAGATGAGAGACTCTCTGAAAGTTTCTGTAGAACCTTAGGTGATAAAAATGAATCCGCACACTCAGAAACCAAATGAATCTCATTTATATAGGCACGTGAACCAGGGACCATAAACCGACAGATAACCGATTAATTTCGGTTCTCAATTGTATCGTTTAATTTCGCCCATCATGAAATATAAACGATACTACCAAAGGTCTCTATGCATATAATCCTCCTCATTCAATTCAATACCGAAGTCCAATCAATTAAACTTAAATCCGATCACATTTAATTTGGACTAAACCGAATGACAACACTTATTCCAAAATTATTCACATATATAGGTCCACAAATATAAGATTAAACCAAAAAATCTTACAAACGGTTGTTGTCCCAAAGACATTGTGAATATATCAGCGAGTTGTTCCCGTGACACAACGTATGCCGTGCAGATTTTACCTCGTAGTAGTCATCCCCAATGAAGTGACAATCAATTTCGATGTGTTTCGTCCTCTCGTGAAACACCGGATTTGCCGCGATATGCAAAGCGGCTTGGTTGTCGCAAAACATGCGCAAGAGGTGCGATGAGAAACACCGAAAAATTTCAAGAGGGATTTTAGCCACTTGAACTCACAAGTGAGTACAGCGATGGATCTATATTCCGCTTCAGACGAAGAACGTGAAACTGTTTGTTGCTTCTTCGTCTTCCAAGCAATCGGGGAGTGTTCAAGTAAAAGAATGTGACCACTGAGGGAACGACGAATTTGAGGACAAGTCACCCAATATGAATCGCAATATTCATAGATACGTAGGTCACTGTAAGTAGGGGTGGCTTGTTTGGTTCGGTTATTAATAAAATAACCAATCGGTTCTGAAATTTGTATAACCATTCGGGTACGGTTCGGTTCGGTTATTAACCGTATAACCATGGATAACCGATCGGTTATATAACTTTTATAATAATATATGTATTTTAATAATACTAGAAATTAGATGCAATATTAATATCTTATCTTTAGGTTTTTTTTTCTTTTGAACAAACCCACGAGAAACTCACGCTCGCCGATCACCTTGTTCCCATCTCTTCTTCTTCTTCTTCGATTCAACTTTTGAGACATCTCCTCACGATTCACGCTCTCCTCACGACTCACACTTTCCTTGTTTGGCTATTCTCCCATCTCGTTCTATGCTTCCGTCTTGCACTCGTCGCAAAAAGGTACGAATATGTCGAATTTGATGGTCTCTCACTCTTCTTAATCTTCTTCTTTCGACTTGATTCTTCATGGGTTTGTGGGTCTCATTTGGTTTAGGTTATGAATTGTTCGATCGGTAGGAAGAGATTCTGAGTTAAGGTTTCGATGCTAGAAAAGTTTTCGAACTAGGGTTTCGATTCTAGAAAAAATTATGTGAAAAATTTAATTTGCAAACCATTTTCTTTGGATCTCCGACCACAAAGTGTTCTGGTTGCACCATATAGATAGTCTCTTTAATGTCACCATTGAGAAAGGCTGTCTTAACGTCCATCTGATGCAGCTCTAAATCATAATGAGCTGTTAGTGCCATCAATACTCTCAAAGAGTCTTTCGTGAAACCGGAGAGAAAGTCTCCTTGTAGTCCATGCCTTCCTTTTGAGTAAAACCTTTGGCGACTAGACGTGCTTTATACCTTTCCACATTGCCTTGCGAATCCCGTTTGGTTTTGAATATCCATTTGCATCCAACGGGTTTCGCACCTTCAGGCAAAGGTACAAGTTCCCAAACGCCATTGACATCCATAGATTTAATCTCTTCTATCATGGCATCAGTCTACTTTTGAGAGTTAACACTTTGAATGGCTTGACGAACGTTAACTGGATCATCTTCCGTCAATCCAATGCCATCCTCATGTTCTTGAAGAAATACTATATAGTCATCAGAAATAGCACTTCTCATCCCTCGAGTAGACCTTCGTGGCACAATTTCCTGACGCAATTGTTCTTGAGGTTCATGAACTTGTTCCTCATGGATTTCAGGAACAACATTTGGAGTATCTTGATTTGTAGCTCGAGCAATATGATCCAAATCATTGCCAGCTACAATAATTG
>CM071864.1:7553271-7592947 GCA_036759665.1 Gynandropsis gynandra
TACATAGATGTATCTTTCAACATCAATCTGTTTTGGTAATAGAGGAAACCTCGCATAGAAATACTTACGTGAGTTTTAGCACCTAAATCAATCCACTAAGTATTACTAGGCACTGAAGCTAAATTGACCTTAGAACAAACTAAGTGAGAGTCAAATCCTAATTTGCACGACAAGTATGATACTTCGTATAATATTTTTGTATGTGACCAGTCTTGTGTCAAAAGAAACAATTTTTTTTTAAAACCTTATTATGTTTCTTTTGCACATGAATTGATCTTGAATCAGCGGTTTCATAACCTTTCTTTCTTTTCTAGATCATGCCTCTTAAAATCGAAGGAATTAAATGCTTAATGATCATCAAACAGTTGCGTTTTGAGGTTTTCCAGCGTTCGAGTTTGTTACGATTCTCAACAGAACTCGAATCCCTAATCGCTGGACGAACCTCCCTAATCGCAAGGTTGTGATCCATCAAAGCAAGCACAATCAATATGTGCTCTTTTCATTCAGAAAAGTTCAATCCATTCAATATAGGGATCGAACTAATGTTGGCAGAGATACTAGATGTCGATAGCACAACTATAAACAAAAGATAGCTCGTGCGTTAGACTTACATTCAATAAAACCTTAATTGAATGATAACAGGTCCAATCCCATCACAAGACATCTGCGCAACATCAAAATTAGTCTTTGGACAATAATTTTGACTTGCAATAGATGACTCAACGCATCGAATAATCAGTGCAAATCAAACATCTCATGTAATGGTTACCTTTGGGTATACCATCACATTTATGTCATACAAAAAATATACAATAATTATCAATGCACACATAATATAACACTGCCAAACCATGAATGACCTTTGGGTTTATCAAAGTTCGCATGAATTATATTATGTAACCTTCTCAATGTAATTGAAATAATTAATTTTCTCAAGATTGCCCACTTTGGTAGGATGTTGAAAAATTTAATTAAATCGCTTACATTGATCAAAGGATATATCAATAACCATCATAATTTCAGTGGATAACATTAACTCAATAACTATGATTTAACCGTATAATTACACGATCCGAATGTGTAATTAATCATAGTGAATTACATTCACCGAATTTATGATACAATATATATAAATATAATATTTGTGTCAATTTTAATCCAAATGAATTGCACAAACTAATTGGATTATTAATCCATCCTTATGCATACGAATGTGTGGTTCGATTCAAAATTACCGAAATATTCTCATCATTAAAAGATTAATTCGAGTGCTCCGAAACAGCTTGATAGAGCCGTTGGCCCAACTGGCAGAGAATCACCTCTGTTAATATTGAGGTCCTGGGTTCGAACGGCTGGGTGCCAAGACATTTTATCTATTTTTCTTTATATTGGCCTTTTTTATATGTGGGCCGGATATTTTTTCTTAAATGGGCCGTTTTTTTTAATTCGTTTGGCCCAAAACTACCCTAAAAATATTCTGGTGACTTTAATTAACAATTATACCAGATAAAAATAACGCCCCTTTTTTTTCTGAAAAAAAAATCAATAAATAGATTAGACCGGGTTAATCCACGATCCTCTTTTTATGTGTCAGTTTTTTTTAATATTTTTTTTTAATTAAACACACGATCTTTTTTTTATGTGTCAGATTTTCTTTTATGTCTGTACCCATAACCATCTTTTTTAACTATTATTTGTTTTTAATAATAAAAACAAAACTGCCTAAACTTCAAACACTTTATCCTTTTTTTTAAATGGTTTTCTTTAAAAAAATTCACCGAGAGATCTTCCTTTCTTTAACCCTAAACTAAAATTTACTTTAAAATTGTTTAATTCTTCAATAATTAAACTCAAATCTGACATAAACACAATAGATCGACTCTGATACCACTTGAAGGATTCCGATTTCACCTAATTCGGATTCCAAAACTCCCAAAACTCTATTGTGAAATATATCAAGATTTGAGAAAAATCAAAACAGAAGATCGAGATAAATACCTGGATTTATGGTATACGACATGCAGCGGAATAGATCTTCTGATTCTACGTGCAATAACCTTAATTCTCGATACTGATGGGATGTATCGAGATGAGAGACTCTCTGAAAGTTTCTGTAGAACCTTAGGTGAAAAAAATGAATCCCCACACTCAGAAACCAAATGAATCTCATTTATATAGGCACGTGAACCAGGGACCATAAACCGACAGATAACCGATTAATACTGGTTCTCAATTGTATCGTTTAATTTCGCCCATCGTGAAATATAAACGATGCTACCAAAGGTCTCTATGCATATAATCCTCCTCATTCAATTCAATACCGAAGTCCAATCAATTAAACTTAAATCCGATCACATTTAATTTGGACTAAACCGAATGACAACACTTATTCCAAAATTATTCACATATATAGGTCCACAAATATAAGATTAAACCAAAAAATCTTACAAAAATTCGTTTCAACCCCGTAAAACTTTTTAAGAAAAACAGAATACATTCAATAAGAGATAATTCTCTTGCGATCGTTGAATCCGTAAGACGAAATATAGAGCAAATTTATGTCTTAGGACACTGCAACCGCATGCCTCAATCATCTCTAATTTCTGGTATCTTTAAATTGTTATTTTTCAATTCAATATAGTTTAATATTCTTTATAATCTATATATTCTATAACATCTGAATTCTTTTGGTTCTAACACACCTTCACTCCCACCTCCATTCTCGTCGCTCGTTCTACAATCCTCACCGGTTTAGAGCCATCAAAAGCCATCTTTCTTGTCAAATGTTAGCACTAACTGAAAACTCATTAATTTATTGTAGATAGTAGAAAATTGGGACTGCCACTAACATTTATGGTGAAATAGGTGAAACAGTTTTTAGGGTTGGATGAAACGTTCTAGATTTTAAAAGTCAATACAACTTCGGTGGTGAAAAGCTTTTATAATTTTCCTTTCTAATGTAACGTTCTAGATTTTAAATACATATATAAAAAAAATTGGATATTTAACAGTTTTTCTGACATTCTCTTATAAGTTTTCTACATCTTATTTTTAATTGTTTTTCATTTCTACGATTAATTATCATTTTCTAATTAATGACTTTTTTATAAATAAAATAATTAATTAAAATTTTAATATATTGAATTTTAAAAATAAAAAAATAATGAAATTCATCTTATTTTTTATTTTTTAAATTTATTTTAATAATATCTTTTTTTAAAACATTATCAAATCTTTTTACCCATATTAATTATTTATTAAAAATTAAAAAATTTAATATATAAATAAATGAAGATATCGTAATTTATTTTTCAAATTCATCATTACAACATTAAATCTCTAGATTTTTTTTTCTTTTTGTAAAATCTATTTAAGAAGTGGGAGCATTTATAGGTGAAACCCATATAATTTCCCACAACCTTCATGCCACAAAAGAGGCTAAAACCCATAATTTTACCAACTCTTTTTTAGCGATCGAAATCCGGAAACATCCTTATCCAACTTTTCCGCCAGATTCCACAAAATCAATTAATGTCAGATAGATGAGTGTCAAAGTCACTGCTTCATTCATATCCACCGAGAAATTCAAACAAAAATGATAAAAAAAAATTTATTAGTCTTACTGTTAAAATTGTAGAAAAGTTTTCTATGAGAACTTTGTGTCATGAAGATTGAAAATTACAGACAAAAACATGAAATTTATCAGAAGAGAAATGTAATCAAATCATGGGTTTGGATTACATAAACCAAGAGATCTAAGTTCTTACAGGATTTTCCAACCAAACACTGGAAAGCTGTATAAAGCAACAACACTTTCCAACTCTTCTCTCTAAATTACACAACTCTCTCTATCAGTCTCTCAACTAAATCTTCATTCATGAACAAAGGACTGTCAAAGCATATGTTACAAACCCTGTCGTCATCGGGCATCAGAGGCTTGGTCTTGAAATTCTCATCTCGTGGCGAAGATCTATTGCTACTACACGACACTCATCTGGGTAGTATTCGGCATCTTAGTCCCTGAGAAACGCAAGCGAATCAAAAGGGGTTTTAAACTGAAACATTCTTTCTCAGATTCAGAAATGTTAAAAGAGATTCATCAGAAGACAACGTGCAAATCTTTAGCGAAAAATTTTGCTTCCAAATTGCACACTGGGCAAGAATAGAGAACAAAGCTGAAACGCTAAACCGTAACAAGGATAAAGAGAGATATAAACAAAATCATGACTTGAGAGTTATACTAATAACAAAAATATATCGATACACGCTTGCAAGAGCTTACATATGTACACTTGATTGCTTACTCCAATTTATCTCACTAAGTCCTATTCAAACTTTAATTTCTAGAGAAAGGCATAATAATGATGGAAACGAACAAACATACAACATCATAACCAAGTATCTTCGAACCCCTTTTCCTAATGTTCCACCAAATGCGAGAATGCAGTCTAACTTAAATCTACAATTGCTACAATCATTCGTGTATACAACCGTTGTAGTTTATGCAACAGACAGCACACATCATCACAACAAAGCAAACGAAAAATAAGATTGAAGCATGTGATTAGAGGAACAAATGAATAACGCAGAAGAGGCTACTTACCAATATTTGATCAAACCATCCCACCCACATGTCGCGACTTTACTTTGTTCCAGCGGGTGCCATTCACACCCGATACACACCCCATTATGACACTTAATAGTTCTAAACACTTTGCAGCTCTTCCAGTCCCAAAACCAGCACTTACCCTCACCATCTCCGGACATAACAAACCGTCCATCAGGCGAGAAATTAACTTGACATGCATAACCAGCAACAATGTGCCCAGCAAACCTCTTCTTCTTATTCAGCTGGAACCTTTCCCGGGTACTATAGATCAGTATCTGATTATCCAAACTCTGTGCTGCGAGCCAATTTGAGTTGGGGTGAACCGAAATGGAAGGCATAGAGTGCATATGGGGCTCACTAATATACTTAATAACCACAGGAATACCAAACTCCCAGACACGGAGAGACTTATCATCACTCGATGTGACAAATCTCCTGTTATTGTCCACAAACGTGATTGTATTCACAGCACCCAAATGTTGATCATACTCTTGTGTAATCTGCCCAGTATTGATATCCCACTGAACAATCTTCTTATCACTCATACCAGCTAACAACGTATTCTGCTTATCATCGTCTGGATTCAGCTTAACAACATACGGAATCTTACCAGTTGAGAATGTAGATATAACTTGACCCGTCTCAGTATCCCAATACTTAATGTTCTTATCGTATCCAGCAGTCAGAAACTTGGTTCCATCGTTCGAAAAACATATATCCCTCACCGCTTTTGAATGACCCATGTAAGTCCTCATACATTTACCCGAGTTGAACACATCCCATATTTTAACCTTTGTATCCATACCTGCAGAGAGTATCAAATGACCAGACTTGGGGAAGAAACGAATAGCTGAAACACCTTTTGTGTGTCCACTCCACGTATGAACCAATCGTTTTGGTATATAACAATGGTCGTTATTAGCTTTAGCATCCTTCGGAGGAGCAATCCAAGACCTCCCTTGATAATCTCGCTCTTCCTTGCCATGGAATGTACTCTTGTCCAAATGATGCTCGCCTTTCCCTTCGCCATGTTGACCCTTCTCTTCCTTTTTCTTCGCGTGCTCTTCTGCATACTTTTTCTGCTCCTCTGTCAGATCCCCCTGAACAACATCCTTCTTACCCGCCCATGGGCTCTTCTTATTCTTCATCAACCACGCCTCAGTGGCTGGATTCTCAACCTCTGGCTCCATCTCGTCCTCACCCTCTTCCCCTTGCCTCTCCTCCTTTTTTTTCTCAATCCGTCGCCGCTTCTGCTCACTCTGTGGGATATTGTATACCGAAACACCATCATTCTGTTTCAAGGCCTCAACATCGCCAACGTAGTTCATCCCTGACGGATCTGCAGCATAACCATACTTGTGAAATGTGTTGTACTGCTCATCAAACACGAACGAACCAATCGACGCGTCCTCCACAAACCCTAATTTGTGATTTCGCATCCCCTGCGCGATTCCGTCCTTGGCGTAAGGATGTGCAGGTCCGTAAATCGGAGCCCATAGCTGATCGTAGGTAGGGTTGAAGACGACAGCGTGTTGGATGGGATTAATCGGCTTAGACTGTGATTGGTTCCCCTGAGTCACCGTGAGGGCAAGCGCCGTGTCGTCAACAGATGGAGCCGAAGATTTCGCTTGTAAGACACGCGGAGGCGAAGATTCCGGCGAGGAAGATGGGGATTCTTCGGCGTAGGACTGTATCAGATCCATCTCTTAAGGTTTAAGAGTGATCCAGTGAGTACCCTTAATCCGAAGATGAGGGTTTTCTAAAATGATTAGAACCGTGGGCTAAATTATACGTAACCAAGCCGAAACAACAACAAAAACACAAAAAAAAAATCGTTCAAGATATGGAAGAGATGAATACCGAGCGCAACCGGAGAAGCAAATCGTCGATCGGCGGTGGGTCCCTAATCGCGAAACAACAAGCAAATGGGTAGTTTCCGTCGGCCGCGAATGGGGGTAAATCGACAACAAAACAAGGGTGAACAGGTCGGCGGTGGGTGCTCGACGGAGTAACAAAAGAGGAATCGGTCGGTCGCGGTGGTGGATGCTCGACGGTGAATGAGAGAGTGGAGAGATTTTAGGGTTTCTTTTCTCGTGAGAGGGTACCTGAGAACATTTCCAAAGCGAATGGCCCGCGATCCGGCCCGAAAGGTTTTTATTAAAGCAATTGGCCGTGGGCCGGCCCATAACCTGTCGATCACTTATATTTATATAATTATACATAAAATACACATATATAGAAATGAAAATAAAAAAAAAATCCAAAACCTATCACAAAGAAGAAAAAAAATCGTGCATTAATGTCTCAAATTTTTCATCTTTATTTGATTTTCACCTCAATATCTTTTCAAAATAATGCGTAAAACTCCTATTCCATTCTTATCTTTATCAATTTTCTCTATTTATCTCTGAAGTTTCACATTCATCATGTTCTCTCTTATATTTCGTTCAACATCATATTTCTCCTTTCATATTTAAAAATTTTGTCTACAACTCTTTCCGATAAAAATTCTGTTAAATCTTTCAATTTCAACCCAATTTTTTATCCAATTTCGATCCGATCTGACCCGAAATTAATTTTGACACGGTTTAAACTCAATTTGACCAGAATTTGAAATCAATTTTGACCGGAATTTGAAATCAATTTTGACTCGATTTAGGTCCATTTTGACTTGGTTTATACTTAATTTTGGCCATAATTTGAAACCAATTTAAACCAAAATTTGGATCCAATTTTATTTTTTACCCGATTAAAATTCGAATCAATATTAAATTTTAACCAAACTAAACCTTAATTAAAGAAAAATCGATTCTTATTGAAATTACACCTAAATTGTAATAAAACCCGAATTAATATGAAATTTCAATCGAACTAAACCGGTTAATCCGACTAAAACCGGAATTTAAATGAAATTCGAACCGAACTAATCTGAAATTTTAAAAAATATTTTTCATTTATTAGAATTAAACCTAAATTTAATCATATTATAACTCGAGTGAAAATCAAAATCGAATTAAATTTGTACCGAACTCGGGTCAAAATTACACTCAATCTTCATCTGAATTTGATTTTTACTCGATTAAACCCCGAATCACTGAAAGTTGCATCAAAAGTGTGCCAAGATTGCACCCAACTCGAGTTAATATTATGCCGATTTCGGGTTAAAAATTGAATAAACCGATAAAAATTGATTTCAATTTAATTTTGTTTGATTTCAATTTAATTTTGTTTGATTTCATATTGATTTGGGTTTTAATTGGATGAAAATCAAAATTGGGTCAAATAGTACCCAATTTGAGTCAAAATCATACTAATTTCGGGTTAAAAATCGAACAAACCGATAAGAATCGATTTTTGTTTAAATTTCAGTTTAATTTTGTGGAATTTCATATTGATTCGAGTTTTAATGGTATGAAAATCAAAATTGGGTCAAATTGTACACAATTCGAGTAAAATCATACTAATTTCGGGTTAAAAATAGAATGAATCGATAAGAATCGATTTTTGTTTAAATTTCGGTTTGATTTTGTTAAATTTCATATTGTTTCGGATTGGATTTGAATGAAAATCAAAATTGGACCCAAATGATGGTCAAAATTGAGTCTAAACGAGCCAAAATTGAGCCTAAACCGAGTCAAAATTGGACCCAAATTCTAGTCAAAATTGGTCTTAAACCGGGTCAAAATTGAAATATTTAACGGAGTTTAAACGGAGGGGGATATAGACAGAATTGCAAAAGATAATAGGGAAATGTGATTAGGATCAAAACATGATGGAGAATAGAATGAGTGCGAAATATGAAGGGGAAATAGGCAAAGTAGGCAAACATTAGGCGGAAATAGGAGTTTTACCCACATAACAAAAATAAAAATTTTAGATATTTTTAATATAATAGTACTTAATACTTTGAATTAAGAAAGATGAACAATAGTATATAGAATTATAGGAATACTTACTATAGCCTACTTCTAAAAATCTTGTAATTTTATCCTTCATACATACATATCGTTACAAGGTTGCCAGCCAAAATATGCGAGTTATTAAAACGAAATGAATTGATATGTTATGATAAGTTATCTCATATCAGTTAGCACATGAACTTTGGGTTCATATATATGGTATTGAGCAATCCTAAACTTTTGAGCTAACTTTTCGAATTAGTTAGATCCAAGCCTATATTTGACATGGTATCAGAGTTAGGTTCATCCCGATTTGAATATACTGATGTTGGGCCCCCGATTGAGTCTGGGCTTGAGGGGAAGTGTTATGATAAGTTGTCTCACATCGGTTAGGACATAAACTTTGGACTCATATATATGATATTGGACAACCCTATACTCTTGAACTAACTCTTAGAATTAGTTAGGTCCAAGCCCACATTTGACATGATCGAATAAAAAATAATTAAAAAAATAAAAATAAGATAGACTTTATAATAAATTTTAAGATTGTTTTAAATGAATAGAAAAATAAATAAATTATTTTTAAAATATATTTATTGATATGTTATATTATCAGTATGTTATATAAACTATAATATTAGTATATCAAATAACAATCTAGTATGTAGTATTGTTACATTTATATAATTTGTTATATTATTATATAAGTCATAGCCAAATTAAATAAAAATGAAAAACATAAGAATCAAAATTTTACTAGATTATTAACTAATGTGATCTGATATTTTACATAGAAAATATATTATAAATTTAATCTATTTACTTTAAACCTAATATTGTAAACCATTTATTCATGGGTAGTTAAAACAATTATGCAAAAACATGACATGAATAAGTAAATAATTATGCAAAAACATGACATGAATAAGTGAACAATCATCAAACTGCAATTTTATAAACATTTAATGCACAATAAAATCCGGAACCATGTAACGGAACGATGAGGACATCAAACACACGAACGCAGCGCTACCGCAAAGAAACGAGCGGACCTAATCTTCTCACGGTTTATTAACACGTGGACGAGCCAGGAGCTTACGTAACAGGGTATCGGGGATTGTGATGGAGACATGAGAGACTCTTAATCAGAAAGAAGATTCGGGTCAACAAAAAAAAATTACGTCGGTCTTCTACATTGAAAGAGGTCTCATCCGTCTATCTAAGGACCGACGGACTCGAACGATACAAAAGACGGAAGATGAAAATATTCATCTAGTGGAGTAATAATGAACAGTTTGTATTAGGTTAAACTAAAAATAGAACTCTTATTCTCTTCAGGTTTCAAACTCTCCCATTTACATATAAGTTTATTTGAATCACCGAATTATCCCGTTTACTTTTATTCAACAATTATATTTCGTTAGATATCATCATGATTATTCGGATATTTTTCTATTTTTATAATTGTATCTAATAAAATTTATCTATTTATTAATAATAAGTAAAACTCACTTTAAAATACCAAAAGTTAAGTTATATCGGGGAAAAAGTACCTAAAATTACATATATATATATATATATATATATAAATTTTTAGTAGATTTGAAAAATATAAATGTATTATTTTGATGGATGAAATTGACTAAATATATTGAGTTTGAGGGTTACCTTAATTAATTGATTAAAAGGATCTACACTGGTTATGGTATTTTGCTGCCACAACGCTTTGATTTTAAGGATTTTAGAATTGGTTTAGTTTATTTAAACTATAATATTTACTAAATATTCAATTTGATCTCTATATATTATGAAATCTTCTAATCTTTCGATTTTGAGAAATATATCCATTTTTTATTGAAAATACAAACAAACCCTTAAAATGAAATATTAAATTAATGTATAACTCTTTTAAATCTAGAAAAATGAATATTTAAAAAAAGAGATGGTGACATTCCGAATATTTCTAAATTTTATTTTACTTACTGACGTGATCTAAAAAAATTATATCTGTAAATATAAAGTGTTATTACAACACATTATATTTTTATTTAATTGTTATGATCGAAAAGTATCAATTGAAAAATATAAGTAACAACCGGAATATATTTTTTATACATCATGTCTTAAACAAAAGATATTTAAAACAAAAAATAAGAATTTGGGCGAAAAAGGATATTTAAAACGAAAATTATGAAGTTGGTACGGATTCATTTAGATCCCTTTGCTTTTGAGCAAATAATTCAGGATGTGACATCATCTTTTAGGAATAATTCACCTACAAAAAGAAGATTATCTACAGCATTATATCTTTAGCATAAATTATTAAAGCAAGATATGAAAACTTCCAAAAATATTCTTTAAAGTGTTTCAAAAATACTTTTATCTGAAAAAAAAATTTCAACTTCAAATCTATCATTAAAATATTGATAATTTTATATTATCTCTATCGATAATTTTTTTTCTCTCATCCAGAGCACCTCGATTTCTCTCTTTACGGTGGCGCGAAAATAATTGTTCTCCTACACCACGACAGATTCGGCGAGAGTAGTTTGAAATCGGCATCAGATTCGTTGTCAATAGGTTGAAATCATTTGTTTTCAACAAAGAAGTTTGTAATTAAGCAGGTTCCTCAGAAAAACTGTTGCACTGAGTCACAGAGTCTTAGGGGTCCTAGGGTCGCAGAGGTAAAGGGGTCGCAAAGGGGTCAAAGGGTCGTAAGGTTTAGGATAGGATCGCAGGGGTTCAAGGGTCGAAGAGGGTAAAAGGGTCGCAGGGGTCCAAGGGTCGAAGAGGTAAAAGAGTCGTAGAGGTATAAGTGTCACAGAGGGACCTCTTCGACCCTAGGACCCCTGCGACCCTTGTACCTCTTCGACCTTTGGCCCCTACGACCCTTGTCCGTCTGCGACCCTTGGACCCCTGCAACCATTGTCCCTCGCGACCCTTGGACCCGTGCGACCTTTGTCCCTCGCGATCCGTACGACCCTTGTTCACAAAAACAACGATACTAACAATATAGTAAAAATAATTTATTATTTACAAATACAATTATTTACAAATAATATGAATAAAATTTTGAAAATATAATTTATCAAGTTATTTACAAATATTTGACTCAAATATCTACGAGCCTTGTACATTCGCGACCCTTGGACCCGTGTGATCATTGTCCCTCGCGACCTTTGGACCCGTGCGATCTTTGTCCCCCTTCGACCCTTGTCCATCTGTTACCCTTGTTACAATAATAGTAAATCCAAAAAAAGAGCGATACTAACAATAACACTAAGAATTGAATAATAGTAAATCCACAAGATCAAATGAAGTTCAAGTTAAAAGGAGGTTCAAAGAAATCAAAATACAACTCTAATCAAAATATGTTGCTGATAAATCGAAGCACAGGTTCTCCTCCAACGAAGAACTTTGTTACTATGAGGGAACAACCCACGTTCAGTCCATTTTCTTGACAAAACTGTATCCACCCCCTCTGATGTAAGCGCCACCATGACTCACAGGCTTTAAAGCTGCTAGCAAAAAATCGAACGTTTTGCGATCGATTCCACAATCGTGGTACATCATTACATGACATCGTCTACGACAAAGACCGTTCTCCCTCGCAAACCCTATCGGAAGTGTCTGTGACATCACCAAGTTACATTAGTATAAATGAATAAAAGTCGAATAAATAACCAAATTATATATGATGAATCGATTTGAGGTCACTTACCAATGAATCTAGGGCCAGATTTGAACGCGTGACATGTACAATGAAAACCCTTGTATCAAGAGTGGCTCTGGTGACGTTAAAGACCATGTCACCTTCGCGACGGAAAAGTACAACATCCCCAATACGAATGTTTTGGTCGTTGTAGAAATCTGTCCATCCAACTTGACTTCCCATGTTCTGTTAGACGCATTCGATTTAATTGTTGTCATGCTACTGTCTCTCGTATTCCCGTAAATATACTCATCGAAGAATATCTTCGGAATTTCCTGTAACAAAAAACGAAAAACAAAGTCAAATCTGTATATTCTCTACATGTAACAAACCGATAGAGTGTTTTAAAGAAGATTACAAGGTAGTACAGATGTTGCACAAGAATCTCTCGGAATAAATGAGGGAAATGTGGCATTTTCAGAAAAAATGGATGGAAGATGATGAAAGGAATAAATGGATTGGAAAAAAGAAAACGGCTAGAATTCGAAAAGATATGACATCGAATCGATGTTAGATGAAATTCAAAAAGACATGACCACGCGGTCACATGGGTCGCAGGGGTAAAAGGGTCGCATGGGTAAAAGGGTCGAACGGGTAAAAGGGTCGCATGGTCAAGGGTCGAACGGGTAAAAGGTTCGCAAGGGACAAATGGTGCGACCCTTATACCTCTGCGACCATTGGACCCCTGCAACCCTTTACGCTTTATTATTAAAAAATTATTTACAAATAATATGAATACTTTTTTAAAAAATAACAATGTACAAAGTTGAATTATCCATTCCCAAAATTATTTACAAATTAACTGTTAAAAAAGAACAATGTACCAAATTACATCTTCCATAATCAAAGAGTAAACATTTTTTAGACCCTTGGACCGTGCGACCCTTGTCCCCCTCCGACCCTTGTCTCCTTTCGACCCTTGTACCTCTACGACCACTTGGACCTCTGCGACCCTTATCTCCCTTCGACCCTTATCTCCCTTCGACCCTTGTATCTATGCGACCCTTTATCCCCTACGACCCTTGGACCCTCTACGGCCCTTATTACAATAATAGTAAATCCACAAAAATATTGATACTAACAATAATACATTCTATTGAATAATAGTAAAAAAACAACCAAATACAAACATGAATTTTGTTATTCAAATGAGGTTCAAAGCAATCAAAATACAACAGAATTCAATCTATATTGATTATAGGCCTTGATAGAGGGGAAATATTAGATAAGGTACAACCCACGTTAAAACCATGATCGTGACAAAACTTTGTCCAACCCCTGGTGATGCTAGCGCCACCACGTTTCATGGGCCTTAGATGTGCCTCCCAAATCCGTACATAATTGGTTATCAGATCAATCTTACTTCGTATATCGCCTATCAGAAGTTCCTACGATAACCGAATAAATTTACAACGACGCCAAACTAATGCATATACGGCCGTATTTGATGAATCGAATAAATCGGTTTGAGTTCACTTACCACTGCACTACGGTCAGATTTGAACGCGTGATTGGTACCGTGAAAATCCTCTGACTAGAAGAAGATGACCCTGCTTCTACGAATGATGATGATATAGATGATGCATATTGTAGATTACACATATCATCTCCGAAACTAGTGACGTGAAAAACCATGTCACCTTCATGACGAAAAACTAAGAAATCCCGAATACAAAAATCATGGTCCTTGGAGAAATCTTTCCATCCATCAGTGAATCTTGAGCCATCCAACTTGACTTCACATGTTTTGTTAGACACATCCGATTTAAGCATTTCCGTGTTGTCGTCCCTCATTTTCCCGTAAATATGCTCATCAAAGATTTTCGTCGGAATTTCCTGTAACAAAAATCAAAGAAAAAGTCAAATCTTTACATTCTCTACATTAACATACAAAATTAGAGAGATGAAGGATATTACGAGGTAGTTCTCCAGAATGCTCAGAAGAATGATTTGGACGAAAGCAGAGAAATGTTGCATTTTTGGCAAAAAAATGGATGGAAGATGATAGGAGTTAGAGAGAGTGTGTGTCTTATTATAAAAAAGGAAACAGCCAGAATACGAAAAGACATGATCCTGACATCAAATCGCCATCAGATGGAATTCGATATGTTTTTTTAAATTTTGGTGAAAAATTCGGCTGGAATTTTGGTGAAAATGATAAAATGTTAAAAACCAATCAAAATTGAGGGTGACATAGGTCGCATGGGTCGCATATATGCGAAATCAACGAATTTACAGGTTTATAATGATAAAATGTCAATAACCAATCAAAACAATACATTTACAACGTCAAACTAATTAATGCCAAATGAGGGTCGCATGGGTCACATGGGTCGCTTGGTCGCATATATTGATGAATAGATGCGAAATCGACGAATTTACGGGTTTATGATGATAAAATGACAAAAACTAATCAAAACAATACATTAACAACGTCAAACTAATTAAGGCCAAATGAGGGTCGCATGGGTCGTTTGGTCGCATTTATTGATGAATAGATGCGAACTCGACGAATTTACGAGTTTATGATGTTAAAATGAAAAAAACCTATCAAAACAATACCTCTACAATGTCAATCAACGGTTAAAACAGATTATGACCCATGTGTACCTAGTTGAGTTGTGTATAACCAATGCCTGTGTTTTAAAAGTGATAGTAGTGTTTTAAGACTCGTCGGATGATTAAACAATACATTTAACATTTTTTTTTCAAATGTCAATATTATTTATATTATTATCTATATTGATTCTAAATTAGACATATACAATTCAAATATATTGATAATGGCATGGGTTATGGATCAATAGATGCGAAATCGACGAATTTACTAGTTTATGATAAATCAAATGATAAAAACCAATCAAAACAATACATTTACAACGTCAAACTTATTAATAAGGGTCGCATGGATCGCTTGGTCACATATATTGATGAATAGATACGAACTCGACGAATTTACGGATTTATGATGATAAAATGACAAAAACAAATCAAAACAATACATCTACAACGTCAATCAACGTTTAAAAGAGATTATGACCCATGTGTACCTAGTTGAGTTATATACAACCAATGTCTGTGTTTCAAAAGTGATAGTAGTGTTTTAGGAACTCGTCAGATGATTAAACAATACATTTAACATTTTGTTCAAATGTCGGTATTAATTATATCATTATTATATTGATTCTAAATTAGACACATACAACTCAAATATATTGATAATGGCATATTGATAATGGCATGGGTCGCTTGGTCGCATATATGGATCAATAGATGCGAAATCGACGAATTTACTAGTTTATGATGATAAAATGACAAAACCCAATCAAAACAATACATTTACAACGTCAAACTAATTAATGCCAAATGAGGGTCTTATGGGTCACTTGGTCACATATATTGACGAATAGATGCGGACTCGACGAATTTATGGGTTTATGATGATAAAATGACAAAAACCAATCAAAACAATAGATCTACAACATCAATCAACGGTTAAAACAGGTTACGACCCATGTGTACCTAGTTGAGTTGTGTATAACCAATGCCTGTGTTTCAAAAGTGATAGTAGTGTTTTAAGAACTCGTCGGATGATTAAACAATACATTTAACATTTTGTTCAAATGTCGATATTATTTATATTATTATCTATATTGATTCTAAATTAGACATATACAACTCAAATATATTGATAATGGCATGGGTCGCTTGGTCGCATATATGGATCAATAGACGCGAAATCGACGAATTTATTAGTTTATGATGATCAAATGACAAAAACCAATCAAAACAATACATTTACAACGTCAAACTAATTAATGCCAATTGAGGATCGCATGGGTCGCTTGGTCGCAGTCCGTCTCCGTCTTCCAGTCTTCTGCATTCTTCTTGTCTGGTATTGCAGTCAAGAGTTATCTCCTACTATGTACTTCGTCTACCAGTCACATTTCAAGAGTGACCCAACACCGTCACTTAAGTCACCCCCGCAACTCGTCAATGACTGCATAAAGACTGAGTCCGCCGTTTACCAAGACTTTGAGTAACACATAGACAACACGATGTCTTGGATCGACAATGGTGACTGTGGTACGCAGGTCACAAAGGTAAAAAAGATTTTTCATTGAAATTGGGGTTAGATACGCATACTAAGAGAAGAGACATAGACGTTAACTTATAGACATGGGTCGGAAGGTTCACATGGGTCAAAAGACAGAAGTCTGACAACAAAACGACAAGTCACATGGGTAGAAAGGGTCACATGGGTCGAAAGGGTCACATGGGTCGGAAGACAGGAGTCCCACAGCAAAAAGACAAGTCACATGGGTCGGAAGAAAAGATTCTGACTGCAAAACGAAAGGTCATATGTGGTCGCATGAGATCGCATGCGTCGTACAAGGGTCATATGTGGTCGCATGAGGTCCCGTTTAAACTTAATTCTAATTTAATCTGATTGAGGGTTGCATAACGGGTCATATTGGGTCGCATGAGTCGGATGGGTCATAACCTTACGAACAATAGATGCAAAATAAGACATTTTCAACGTTTTAATATTGATTATATAAGGTCACAAAGGTTACAAAAGTTATTAAAAATTACATAAAATTACATAAGGTCTCAAAGGTCACAACGGTTACAAAAAAGCAAGAAAAAAGTTGAAGAAAAAAAGGCAAGAAAAAAAGTAGAAGAAAAAGGAAAAAAGGTTTATATAAGGTCTCAAAGGTCACAAATATCAAATTTGTCGATTTTAGAGATACATCGGAGCCCTCCCCCGTAAACAGAGTCGTGCGTGACTCAATGCCTTTTCAAAGTTAACCTCCAACCGTGACCTTAGTAACGCGGATACAGCTTGATGTCTGAGTCCGCCGATTACCAAGACCTTATGTAGTGCAGATACATCACAAAGTCCTCCATCCACGTTGTAAGTACTTGTACGTATCTGCATAAAGACCGAGTCCGACGATTACCAAGACCTTGAGTAACAAATAGATAACACGATGCCATGCGTCCACCATGTGACCTTCGTGACGAAGGTCAAAACGGTCACAAAAAAAAGTAACAAGGATTTTTCAGAGAATTTAGAGTTAGATACTAAGACGAAGAGAGGAGAGAGATGGGATTCTCCCCCGATTCATTCTCATCTCAAATGGGTGTTATGGTGAGACTTAGAAAATTTGATGAACCTTTTAATATAGGGGTAACAGAGACGTGTCGCAATGGTCTTGAACGTGACATTGGTAAAATAAAAAGCATACCTAGCACCTCGAAAAGCCAGTAGTCTGACATTGAAAAGACTAGTCGAAAGGGTCGAAATTGACAAATGGGTCGCAATGGCTGGAAGGGTCGCAATGTCCACATGGGTCGCAAGGATCGCATGAGGCTCTGTGACCCTTGGACCCGTGCGACCCTTGTACCTCTGCGACCCTTATGCCTCTGCGACTCTTGTACCTCTGCGACCCTTTGACCCTTGCGACAATGTACCAAATATATAAAAAATAACAATGTACCAAATGTTTACATCTTCCATTAAAAAAAACAATGTATCATATATCAAGTTAGTCTCGGGGTGGATCGATACGTTTTCCATTACTAAATATATCAGCCGCAATCTTCTCACACATGGAAGTAACATTGTCATCGCAAATTAAGTGAAAAATATTCCTCCTTCTCATTAACGAGGCTTCTACGAATTTGTAGGAGAAAACAACACAATCATTCCCGCTTTGGTTCTGTAACAAACCTTCATAATACTCATATTTTCATTCATCTTCTCCAGAAGTCAAAGAAGGAAACCCTCCGAAAATGAGCATCTTGGGGGCAACTTTTCTTATCTTCTCAATCACCGGATCGATATGCATTTCCTTAATTCTGCTCAGGCAGTCGTATACCGTGATGCATTGGGTTTTGAAATCCGTTTTGATGGCTACCCAATGACATCCTACCCATCGACTTTTCTCCGATGGAATGTTTAGAACCGAGGCAAAACCTTCGTAATCACTAATTGGTATCTTCATACTTCTGAATGGATACTTGGCATTCAAAAAATCACTAAGAATTTTTGGCAAAATCCTCGTACATCCACAACGAGAGCGTCTACATGAAAGCAACATGACAAACGTAATAATTCTGATTCGCGATTGGATTCAATGCCGAGCGAGAAGTCAACACCATCAACGCCTCATCCAATTGCTGCAAAAAAAAAAAAATTAACACACATGAATACATATGACCCAAAACTCTGTGAGACTAAGGGTTTAAAAAAACTTACATCATCTTCAAACCATACGTTGGGCTTTAATATAGTCTCCCAAAACTTTGGCCCCCGGGGAATATCTAGCTTAGATTTCCACCACCGCTCATCGAGGTGTCTTCAAGAACATATAGATTAATCAACTTTTCACCGCTAGCGTCAACGAACAAAAGAAATCGGGTTATCTCGCCCATTACTAATCCGTTGGGCTTCCACACAAACTCCTTTTCCCTTTTAGGTTCTTGAACCACTTTTTTTCGGGTTCTCGAACAACCTTCTTTCGGGTTCTTAGACTCCACCAACATCTTTTCCTCGCATTGTTCTTGCTCTTTTCGCCAGTGGAGGTTCAACATATGGCGCAAAATCCTTCGATAAAGGTCCAGCACCTGCATAAAATTTACTTCATTAAACATATGGCGACCTATGCGACCCATGCGACCTATGCGACCAATGCGACCAATGTGATCTCTGTGACTCAAATGACTATACTTATTTGGTGGTACTTTGACAATAGAGGGGACCTCTTGGACAAGATCCACTGCTAGAGTATCCTTGGCAGGAACCTCGTCGGCGACGTCATCGACATGACCCACTAAATTATCTTTAGTGTGCACATCTTCGACAGGACCCACTGGAGCATCTGCATAAAATTATTTCATTCATTAAACTCATCGTTCGTTACATTGATTATGCGACCCATGCGACCCATGCGACTTTAGCGACCCAGTGACCCATGGGACATATGAAACCATGCAACTCATGCGACTCTAGCAACCCTGCGACTTATGCGACCCTACGACTTATATGTCCCTACGACCGATCCGACTCTTGCAACCCATGCTGACTCGCGATGGAAATTGAATCTCAAATGACCTATTCACTAAATATTACTTACTTGGTAGAACTCCATCAGGAGCAATGTTTGTCAAATCTTCTTCTGAGCCATCTCTAGAGTCAACCGACTCTTCGCTTGGCTCTTTTCTTGACACTGAATATGGACGCCGAAGGAATTCAAAAATATAATCACTAATAGTACCGGAAGATTGGTTTTCGATGCTCGCAATTTTCTCGCCAGCCTTTGATTTTGGATTAGGCATATGAATCCCGACATCCCTTCGAAGGTCTTTCTACGGCGTTGATGATTCTTTTCTCCGACTTTCTTATTTCCTCTATTAATTTCTGTTCTAATGTTAGAGGGACTGCAACATCAACATCAGCATCATCTTGGACCTCTATTATTTTTTCACTCACGCTCTCCTTCCTCTTAGTCCCATTTTCTTTCCTTTTTTTATCACCAAGAGGTGCTTTTCGTGTCAGCAGTTCTTGCTTACGGATATCCTCCCAACAAATACCCTTCGGATTTCTACGAATATGTTCCATCCATATCTGAACATCGGGATTGTCACATTCCTTATAATCCTCTAGATCATAAAGTAAAGTTTTCTCTTCGTTTTCAACACGAAGAATACTTAGAATATCCTAAAAAAACAAAAAATAACCATTATTACCGTCTGTGACCCTTGTTTCCCTTGTGATCCTTGTGTAATTGTTACCTTAGAATCTCCGATCTGCCTTATCACATCTACATACTTCGGGTTAAAACTGGATTTAACCATCTTCTTGCACATTCTTGGGCATGATCGATGCGCATCCACAACCTCAACATACCATCATTTTCCGTCCAAGCTAAGAATGGTTTCAAACGGAAGTAACTGAAACATTAAAACAAAATGATAAGAATGCAAAAAGTACGAAAACTTTCAAGTTATTCGAATAATATATACAATTTACCATTATTGAGATCATGAAACCGCCACAATACCATTTTGGTTTCGGTGATTCCCTACTAACGTGCTTGCGGTAAGTATCCACAATCTTCTCGAATGTGTAACGCCTCCATGGAAAACCTTCACAAATTCCGAGTCATCAACCATATCAATGAGATCATGGCTGATAGAGTTTTCTACTGAAGGCTTGTGAGCCATAACTTGCGGCAACAACATTAAAGTTGCTAACCTCTTCCGGTCATTGGAATTCTTTGCCTTCACAAGCTTTTCACTGACTTGTGCGGGGTCACCTTTTTACGGTTGAAATTCTTCAGCCTGAATGTGACACCCCTTATGGACTCCCATCCTTTGGGATATGGTCCTCATTTCAATCCGAAAATTAGTGCGTGCTCCACTATAGAGTACCAGATGGGAATGCCGTTTAAGACGAACCACAACTCCATCTTGTCCCGTATAATCACGGAGTGATTTAGTTGGATAGACATTTGAACCTTCATCAATATGGAGTCACATTGTAAATGGAATAAATGCCTAAATTGTGACTCCTTCTTAAAATATTGCAACTCGTATTCATCTAAGATTCCTCTCAGCGTCGTTATTGTCTCGTGAGGATAACACTTGGTGGTGATATTTGGCATTCTGTCCATGTGCTTAAATTCATACACAAACTTCGTCTTTGACGTCACCCGCAAAATGACCAATTAAGAATGTATTATACTTTTACCGACTTAAACGACCCATGCGACTCAACCGACCCGTGCGACCCATGCGACTCAAACGATCCTCAGACACTCTGCGACACTCAACCGACTCACTGAGATTCAAGCGACCCACGGGGCATAATATCAAGCGACCCACGCGACTCAAACAACCCTTGCGACTCAAACGACCATTGAGACTCAAACGACCCTTGCGACGGAAACGACCCTATCGACTCAATGACATAACCGACCCATGCGACTCAAACGATCCTTGGACTGCCTGCGACGCTCAGACGACCATTGCGATCCAACCCACTCACCGAGACAACCGACTCACTGAGTCGAAGATGGTCATGCAACTCCTGCGACCCTTGCGACTCAACCGACTCACTGACACTAACCCATTTCAAATCAATAAACCATTTTGTGACTCGACAGCTTGCAAAACCCTAGAAATCGATCTACTTACACTTATTGACGCCATTGAAAATTGACTCGTGCTCTCTTCTTCACTACTATTGCTGATTCTAGCCATTTTCCTTCTTGCCAATTTCAAATCGATCCCTCTCAAGTTCGACATCACTTATTCTTTCTTGTTCTAAACTTTGAAACATGTTTCACGTCGAAAAACTATTCGGCTTTCTTGCTTTTGACACGGTTTGATAGTTTTTCACGTCGAAAAATTGCAGAACGTGGGTTTTTTCACGTTCGAACATTAAGGAAACATTTGTTTTTTCATCACTTTTTTCGATTTAATATTTATTATAGGAAAAGATATTTTTGAAGCGGTTTAGCACTATAAGGATATATCTGATATTCCGCCACGGAAAATTACGTTATATGCTAATATTTTCTTAATTGTTAGTCATTTCATTTGCTTAATGTTTAGGAAATAATATTAGTATAGTTTAGTTAGTAATAATATTGTACTATTTTGAATATTGATTGAAAGGAACATATAAATTTTATATAATGCATCCAATCTTTCATATAAATAAATAAAAATATTATATTTTTTATTAAAACATAAATTTTTAATATATTGTCAAATAAGATATCAGATTTTAGAATATTTCAAAATAAAATATATAATTTTGAAATTCTATGTTTTTTAAAACGTGGTACAGATATATTTTAAGTTATAATAATTTATACATTTATTTGGAGAATCTTGATATTTGAATATAGTAATCTGAAGAAGTAATTAACGGAGTTAAATCACTGTGGCAAAGTTGTAATTTTATACAGATGCCACGTGGCAATCATATCTAATAATATAGTTCCGTTGGACTTTAGCGCGTTCTGCTTGTCATGTTCTACCTTACACGCACTCCACTCTTCTTCTTCTTCATCCTTTTCCTCTCTCTCACCCTCTCCTTTCCTTCACTTTCTCTCTCGAGATTTTCCCGGAAAATCATCGAATCCGATTCTGTTTCCCTCTTAATCTTATTTTTCTCTGGAATGTTCCGTGGAATTCAAATTTGATTTGGTTAGATTTGGCGCATTTGTTTGTTTTTTACTCCTCCGGGAACTTACTGATTGGATATTTTCCCGGCGGAATACGAGGATTGCATCGCTGGAAGAGGGAGATTCAATGGGGGTTGATTACTACAATGTCCTGAAGGTGAATCGCAACGCTAGCGACGATGATCTGAAAAAATCTTACCGGAGATTGGCGATGAAATGGCACCCGGACAAAAACCCTAACAGCAAGAAGGAAGCGGAGGCCAAATTCAAGCAGATCTCCGAGGCCTACGATGTGCTCAGTGACCCACAGAAACGACAGATCTACGATCTCTACGGTGAGGAGGGGCTTAAGTCCGCCGATCTCCCCACGGCGGCCGAGACAGCGGCGCAACACCGGAGTTACTCGTCCGCTAGTGCGGGGTTCCGGTATTATCCGCGAGATGCTGAGGATATCTTCGCGGAGTTTTTCGGCGCGTCAGGAGCCGCGTTCGGTGGCGGGGGCAGTACCGGCGGAGGAGGAGGTGTAGGAGGGGGAAGCGGGAGAACACGCGGCGGAGGCGGAGGCGGTGGATTCAGAAGTGGGGAGGCCAGGAGTCAGGCGAACAAGAAGGCTCCGGCCATAGAGAGCAAATTGGCTTGTAGCTTGGAGGAGTTGTACAAAGGTGGGAAGAGGAAGATGCGGATTTCTCGCGTTGTCCCCGATGATTTTGGGTGAGTTTTTCATTGCTTTTTTCTTGTTCACTCTCCACTTGCGATAATTTCGATAAGCTTGGGAGATATTCACAGTTCTTAGAATTTCTGGGTAAAGAATTTCAAATGCTGGTGATCAGAGACAAACAACCAGATGGTTTTGTTTGCCAATGAGGATTTCAAAACATGGCCCGTGGATCCTCTCTATGATTCAATTCATCCGAAGTTAAAAATGTAGGAGATTGACTTATTAGGCTTGGTTTCTGTAACCCTTCTTGTTTATGCTGTGAGACTAATACCGTCCTGACAAATCTGAGGAGTCAATGTTGTTGCATTTGAAGTTGTTGAACTGATTGATGTTCGTGCAGAAAGCCCAAGACTGTGGAGGAGATCCTGAAGATAGATATAAAACCGGGCTGGAAGAAAGGCACGAAGATAACTTTCCCCGAGAAAGGCAACCAAGAACCCGGAGTCACTCCAGCTGATCTCATATTCGTGGTAGACGAGAAACCCCATTCGGTATACAAAAGAGATGGGAACGATTTGATTGTAGAGAAACAAATCACTCTTCTAGAAGCACTAACCGGGATCACGCTTAGCTTAACTACCCTGGACGGTAGAAACCTAACCATCCCGGTTCTTGATATTGTGAAACCAGGTCAGGAGATTGTGATACCCAATGAAGGAATGCCCATCTCTAAAGATCCCTCTAAGAAAGGAGACCTCAAGATCAACTTCGAGATCGTGTTCCCATCGAGGCTAACAACAGAGCAGAAGTCAGATCTCAAGAGAGTGCTCGGTGGGAACAACGACAACTAATCATTATTCACAAGTAAGTTCTCCATAATCAGCATTTAACACAGCTCTGGGAGACTCTATCATCGCTTCAATGTACATATATCGAGTTTCATTGCGAGTTTATGGCACCTAAACCGCAAAGGCTGTCGATACTTAGGGATGCAGACATTGATGGGGCTGCGAATTATTTATTGGAATAAGAAGCAAATTGTGTCTAAAGGCAAGACAGAAAGTGAAAGTCCCTTTGTGTGTTTGTTGTACTATGGATGCTTCAAACTTGAGATTTGTATGTTGTATTCTAAGTCCATAAATTCTAAATGTTTTTATGTTTTTACGCAAATTATAAATTGAATTAGGACTCTAGGGGCTCTTCATAGGAGTTAAGCGGTTAGATATTCGATTAGACGGCTTAGATAATTTTAATTGCTGGTGATATTTCATTGTGTTGTTTTGTTAGTTTCACAATAATATAACTGAATAAAAACTCTCTTTTATTTTTTCTTCCATCATTGATTGTAGATTTGTGTTTGTAATATAAATTATTGTGTCATCTTTTTTAATAATTTATTTATTTTTAAAATTTTCGGTTATTTTTTTTCTAGAATTAGTCTTTTCATTATAAAATTTAATTCTGTATATCAACTGAACATTTTAGGTATTATATATCATTGGATTATTGATCGATTAACGTCAAATATTTTCTTTTCACAAAAATAAAATAACTCGAGAACATCCCAAAACATAATTAATTATTCATAACCCATTCCAGAGGAGAAAAAGCTTTAGACAATGTGTTTGTCAATCTTGCTCATGAGTTCATCAGGTTTGGCTCCCACAACCCTATCAACCTCTTCACCTCTCTTCACTAACACAAATGCTGGTAGTACATTAGCTTTGTATGCCCCCGCCACATCCTGCATAATCCAAATTAATATAGTTATACATTGTTACATGTTATATTGTGTTACATGATATTTGTTATGACATAAACTATGGATTTTTATATGTGATATCTATGGTATTAAACTATCCTAAATTGTTGAACCAATTTTTTTTATATTAGTTAGATTCGAATTCATTTTTGATATGATATAAGAATTTGGTTTGTCTCGATTTAAATATACTGATGTCGGCTCCCGATTGTAATGTCAATATTTTAGGATCGAGTCTAGATGTAAGAAAATATTATATTGTTTTATCTCATATTAGTTATGGCATGAACTCCTATATATGTTATTGAATAAAATTAGAGTTAATTTTTGTTATTAGTTAGATCTGAAATCATATTTTTTACATTACATTATTTCAAAATAAAAAAAATTTGGACCTTAAACGTGACACAAAACCAAATTATGTAAATAGATTTTTTCAAAGGATCGACCGCGGATTGAGTGTACTGCATCCCATCCCACCAATTAACCATTGGGTAAATTGATATTGGGTAACATAATTAAAGTTATTGCAAAAATAAACAAAAGTGTCGAATTTATATCGAATATTAAAATCGATTTTACCATTAATTTGTCCACATCAACCTTGACGAACATAACTTCCTCTATGTACTTGGCTGCAATCTCTTTAACCTTTGGATCCATTGCTTTGCAAGGTCCACACCATGAGGCAGTGAAATCAATCACAAGCTTCAACCCAACATTTGTATAGCAACCAAAAAAAATCAATCAATATATAAATATACTATAGAAACTATTATAGACATATGAAACAAAAATCTCGAATTGTTTTTCATCATCTAATATTTAATAAGATTATTTTAGAGTTTATACCAATTTATTGGTGTCTTTCACGGAGTCAAAGAGAGATTTCCATTGTCTTTTCGATTCGATCTCCAAAACCAAAGATTTCTTAGCTCCCATTGATGCATGAACATCATGCACATATGAAACATTAGCACCCATTTTAGGGTTTTTCTTCTCTCTCTTTGAAAGATAATAAAAATAAAGATGTTTTCTCTTGCTAAATGTATATAGAAAAAAAGGAAATGAAATGAAATCTCTAATTTGATTGAGGCAAATAAGAAGCAAGAAAGAAAGGGTTTATATAGATTTAAGTAGAGGGAAAACAAATTGAGAATACAATATGGAATATGATTCAAATTGAAGTCCTTTGGAAGTACCGGTTGCATTTGTAATTCAAGAATATAAGAATTTGGTCCATATTTTATTTTATTTTTATTCCTCTAAAGAGAGATCGTCTCAATATTGGCCACCATTGACACATTAAAAAAATTATATTTAACAACACCAAAAAATTATAATAAAAAATTACTGCCCACTTTCTATAATTTGACGCTTTTATCATTACAGAAAAAAAAAACACTTCTAATTTTCGTCATTGATTATTAAATACTAATTGTAATATTATTTATATTTTTTTCCTTGGTAAAAATATTTTTAATTTAATTAGAGAAATATTCGAATCAAAATCAACAAAAAAATAGAAAAGAAAAATTACAAAATCAAGAATGTTGTACTTTGAATATTGTTCTTTCATACTAGGAATTTTGATGCGAAATAATTACTCATGTTGACATTATATAAATTTGAATTTTGATCAATTTCAATGTATTAAGATATTAAAAATATTATAGCTATTGAATCACATTTTGTTACTAAACTTATGTCGGTACCAATGTAATTTTCACATCTTATATATGTAATTAAATAATGAAAATTAATATATTAAAATAGTTATCTCATTTATTTTCACAAACGTAAATATGATCGACCATTCTATATTTTCTACATTTTGTTTTATACCAAAAATAGAAGTATTAAGTTTGGGATTAAGTTGTATGAAATTCAATATAAATATATATATTATTGAATTCGTAGTTTTCCTGCTTATTTATTCAACTAATACATTATTTAACTAATTGTGATACATTATTGTGATTTATTTCGATTAGTCATAATATGATCATATATGTTGTTATAATGAAAATAATGTATCATATTGATGCGTCGACGACTAATTGTTATGTTGATATATGGTAGAAAGAAAATATAAGAATCAATTTATATTTTAAAATAATTATATAATTTAACATTTTTGGGATAGTTAAAGTAAATAAACTTTTGGATATAATTATATTGAGTTATGATGTCAAAATTGGTGAATAGCTCTCTTTTTATTGATCAGTGGTTATTATATAATATTATAAGTTTTACAGAATGGAAAAAAAATCAAACTAACGGGGGAGATGCTAATGATCCAATCAAACTTGAATCATGCTAATGTCAAGCTAATGAGAGAGAATCATGTGATGAGCCAATCAAACTAGAATCACGCCTCTAATACATCCCCTCAAATTGGAGCGTGAAGATTCTGAAGGTTCAACTTGGACCGTAAATAGACGAACGATTGATATCCCAAGTTTTTGGTGAAAATATCCGCAAGTTGTTCCTTGGAACGAACATAAGCTGTACAAATCTCGCCTCGAAGTAGTTCGTCACAGATGAAGTGACAATCTATTTCGATATGTTTTGTATGCTCATGGAATACCGTATTTGCTGCAATATGCATAGCCGCTTGGTTGTCGTAATACATCCGCATAAGATTATGACGAGGAACACCAAAAACTTCAACAAAGATTTCAACCATTTTAACTCACATGTAAGAAGCGCCATTGATCGATATTCTTCTTTCACTGACGAACGTGATACCGTTTGTGGTTTCTTGGTCTTCCAAGTAATGGGTGAATTCCTGAGGAGAACAATATATTCACTCATGGATCTCCGAGTCTGAGAACAAGCTGTCCAATCGGAATCTAAAAACCCGTAAAAACGGAGACCACTATCAGAGCCGAGGAAGATGCCCAAACCTGGTGAACCTTTTAGGTAACGAACCACACGTAGGACGGCATGCTAGTGATCTTCTCGGGGTTCATGCATGAACTGCGTGAGCACATGCACGGTATGACTGATTTCTGGCTGAGAAATCGTGAGGTATAGCAGACGACCTAGTAACCGACAGTATTGTCCCGAATCAATAAGCACCGAACTTGTTGTCTTTGCAAGATTGTGATTATGCTCAATAGGAAATATGGTTGGTCGTGCACCCAACAGTCCAAACTCCGCAACGATGTCCAACACATACTTACGTTGAGAAAGATAAATATCTTCTGAATTCCAAGCAACCTTGATTCTGAGAAAGTACTTGAGAGATCCGAGGTCTGTCATGCGAAAGCAATCCTGCAAATAAGTCTTGAATCTCAAAATTGCAGAGGAATCGTTGCCACCCATGGGAAAATCATCCACATACACAGAACAAACAATTCTAACTTGTCTCATCAAAGTGAGAAAAGAGAATAATCGGATCAAGATTGCTTGAAACCATACCTTAGCGGTGTCGTCGAAAGCTTAGCAAACCAACATCTTGGGGCTTGCTTTAACCCATACAATGACTTGTTGAGCTCGCAAACTTGATTTAAAGTCGTGACAAATCCCGGGGGCAGCTTCATATATACCTCCTCTGTTAAATCACCATGCAAAAATGCATTATGAACGTCCATTTGATGAACAATCCAACCACGAGCCGTAGCCACAACAAGGAACAAACAGATCATATGCATCTTGGCCACCAGAGCAAATGTCTCTTCATAGTCTCCCTTTCCTTCTATCGATTGCCTAGAACAACAAGTCGTGCTTTGTAACGCTCAATTGATCCATCCGATTTGTATTTGATCTTATAGGCCCAACGACAACCAATGGCCTTCTTTCCCTCAGGCAACTCTATTACGGTCCAAGTTCGATTAGTGATAAGAGCATTGATCTGTTGTTTCATGGCATCAACCCAATGTATGGAACGAAGAACCTCATTGAAAGATTTCAATTCTTCCCCTGCAGTAACAATTGCTAAAAATGCACTGTGTTGAGGTGAAAAACTGAACATTGTACCGAATTGGAAATGGGATAAAGGCACATATCCAGATTCAGCCGACTGTCGCGGGAAGAAATACAAAGAGGCTCTTCAAGAACACATGCTGAGTAAGTCACGTAGTCTCTAAGGAGGATAGATGGAGTACGTGCACCTTGTGATTTTAGATGAGAAGATAATTTTGTTGGAACCGAGGCCAAAACAGGGTTTGTAGCCGGAGTCTGTAAATCTGGGAGTGAGATAAAAACACGCTCATGAGCTGAAATCTGTGATTGTGACACAATTTGCCCCGGGGAAGACTAGCTTGCGCCTAAGTCTGCAGCTAAGATGAGATCAGTGGTCTGGATTCGTGCGTCTATGCAACCACTGTCATCCGAGATCGTAGTAGTCGATTCAGAGGCCGAGGAAACATGATCGAATAGCGCTGGATGTGGTAAGATGGCCGACTGAAATTTAGAGGCTGAGACACGAAAGGGAACTCTGACTCATGGAATATGATATCTCGAGAGACGAAACATTCCTTCATTTCCAAATCAAACACTCTCCATCCCTTTTGGCTAAAAAAACCCAACAAGAATGCATCTCCGACTCCGCTGAGCAAATTCATCTCCAATATTTTGTTCCTTATGAACAAAACACAAAGAACCAAATACCCGAAGCCGATTATATCTCGGAAGCTTTCACAAGAAGACGATAAATGATATGGTCCCTAAACATCGCAATGGATCAAATAAAAAATTAATTTCGCTTTATTATGACTTTCGGAGAAAAAAGAGCGTATTTTGTTTGCTCTACAACAAATATCACAAGAGGACTTATTCGACTTATTCTCTGAAAATGGTGGAAGGCAAATTGAATCTGAAAAATACGAAAAAATAGAATCAGCAGGATGGTCGAGTCGACGATTCTAGAGATCCCGAGAAGGCAGTTTCTTCGCACGATACACACGTACTTCGACCGAAACTCGGAACTGGTAACACCGTCACATTCTTCACCGTATGGTCCTGTATTACACAAAAACAATCGATGAATGTTACACTAAAATCATTTTGTTGTAGAAGACAAGCCACTAAAATCAAAGTGACCATAAATCTTGGTACATATAAAACTTTTTGTAGATGGATACCATTTCCGAAAAAAATCTCCCCATCTTGAATGACGATTGTGTTTGGACCATTTGGTAAACCAATAGGATAAAATGGTATATGAGAAATATTAGTCAAGTAGCCAACGTTCCCGGTCATGTGATGAGAGGACCAGAATCCAACAGAATTTCAGAGAAGCTTGTCTTACTAGAGTGTCTTGCATCGGATTTCAAACTCTTCAATTTGAGGAGACTAAGTAGAGCATTTTCCATTGCTCGTCTGAAAACCCGATAGCATTTTGTTGCAATCAAGATCACCATCAGCTCATGATTCCAGACAGATCCTTTTGCCTCTGTTGCATTAGCACGAACAGGCGGACCATGACCTAGGCTTGATCCGATTTCCGAGCCACTCTAGGAGCACCTCCTTTGCGATTTCTTTCTTTCCACCACTCAGGAAAGCCATGAAGCTGAAAACAGTAAGAGATATCGTATACCTTGCGATTGCAATGAGTGCAAAATTTTGGCTTGTCTTTTGTCTGAAGTGCTGCAATTAGAGGAGTTGTAACAACCGTAACCGCGAATCCAACAGCATCACTACGTTCTTCTCTATTTATAGTCAAGGTTTGGTATCGATCTTCTTGTATGATGTCATTAAACACATGATTTAGACTTGGTAACTGTTCAGTCGCAAAGATCTGGAACCTAACCGTAGCAAAATGAGCCAAGCCCATAAAAAACTGATGGATCTTCTCTTCCTCTGTGTCACTCACCAGTTCACCTTGAAGGAGAGTGTAGTTACAGGTTCGGATTGGCTTATATGCTTCCAACACATTCGATAGTTGCTTCAATTTTCTGAAGAAGGTTTGCATGGACAACCCTTGTTGCGAAGAACATGCCAGATCGGTTCTAATATGATGCACTCGGGAAGCATTGTCAATAGAATATTTCTATCGCAGGTCTTCTCACAACTTTCTAACATCATCAACAATAGAAACTGATGCTCGAATTTTTGGATCCAAGGTGTTGAAGATCCACTCAACGAGTATTGAGTTCACCAGTCCCCATTTTTCATATTTGATCTCATTAGGTTGAGGTTTTGAGATTGAACCATCAATAAGTCCTATTTTGCGTTTTGTCCATAACGTATGTTGGATGTGTTTGGCTGATTCGGCATAATTTTTGTCGCCCTTGAGATGCACAGTCATGATGATCGTATCCGGTCCTTTGGATAGATGAAAGTAATAGGGAGAAATAAACCGGGATCTCCCGATCATATCGACGAATGACACCAGCAGTAGTGTTTCTGGAATTGTTCTCTTCCATGTCGGGATTATCATCGGAATTGGGAGTTTGAGTTGTATTTTGGTTGGTACTCCTCGCTCAATCTTTATTTTGATTGATAAACAAATCGAAGAGGGAAAAAATCATGTTTGACGGTCAAAAGTAGAGTGCTTTGATACCATGCCAAAATTGGTGAATAACTCTCTTGATCTTTTACGTTGATCACACGGTTATTACATAAAGATCACAAGTTTTAAAGAATGGAAATAAAATTAAGCTAAGAGGATAGAATCATCCTAATGATACGCTAACAGGAGAGAATCATATGAATGATCCAATCAAGCTAGAATCATGCTAATGTCCAGATAATGGGAGAGAACCATGCTAATTAGCCAATCAAACTAGAATCACGCCCTAATATATGATTATATATATATATATATCTATATTAATTTATATATATTTATATTATATATATATTTATGAACCATTTAATGAGTTCTTTATTATTTCCAATGATGAATACGTCTCGCGACTAATGTTTAACCTAACAATCCACTATTCGATATATTCACTTACAACATACATTTTTTTCTAGATTTTCACACTTTAAATGGCCTTTTGCTATTTATCCTGACTTGAATTGAGATTGATCAATTCCGAAGATTGGCTAGTTTATTTCTATAAGATCCATTTGCAACCTACTATTCTCTTTCTATATATTGTTCATTGAGATCCAAGTTTGATTACTTTAAAGGGATTCCATATCCTCTCACATAGCTTCATGCCATTTCTTCGAGACTTTACACATCATTGCTTCCATATGTCTTTGGTTCGTCTATCTCCAATTCCTTGCAAAATTTAATACCAATGCAATAACTTCTACTTCAGAATACCTAAATGGTGGAACACTATTTGTTATTCTAGTTTTGTCCTTAACTAGATTATAGTTGTGAGGTTCTTTATATGTATAATTTTCTTCATCTTAATTTTCGATCTCTATATCTTTTGTATTATCCCTTGTTGTGATGAAAGTACTTTTGTTTCAAGTTCACTAGCTCCACTTGACTTTGTATATCTATTATCTTCCTGTGAGTATATGCTTAGAGTTTTAGTGGCACTATCACAATTTCCCTGTCAGACACATCAATACATTAATCTCCTTGATTTTCTTTGTCTTTAGCAGTTTTTTTATTGAATACCATATATATATCGATGGCACACTTATGGTCATCAGTTAACCAAACTCCATAGCCTTCTACCCTAGATATCCGAGAAAGTAACCATGTTCAGCTTTTGGATTCAACTTCTCTTTATTGACATGTACATAAGTAGTAGATCAATGCTTTTTCAAACTAGTATAATTTGGTTCATGTTTAGTCCATTTTCTTTATTGAACTTTAAAATTAATCGTTGATGAAGGCGATTGATTTATCAAATACACATATGTTGTTGCAACGTCTACCCAAAAAGCTCTATTTAGACCATAATCATTTAACAAACATATGACATTATCTATAATTGTATGATTTATCCTTTCATCTACTCCATTATGTTTATGAGTATGTACATATGTCTTATGTAATGTAATTCCATAGTCTTTGCACAAACTATTGAAATGTGAACTGCATAATAGTATATTATATGTCCTTATGTATTTAATTCATTTTTCAATATGGTTTCAATTGTTGTTTCCGCTCTTTAAACTTTTAGAAAGCTTCATTCTTTGACTTCATGAATCTCACCCATACATTTATTGAATGATCTTCCACCATGGACAAAAAACTCGAAAACCTAAAATTGAGGGAATAACATTTGTTGATCCCCACAAATATGAGTGGATGTATTTTAAAATCTCCTTTGTATTGTGTTTACAAGTTTTAAAACTCAGTCTCAGACTCTTGCCTAGAATATATGTATTGCATAAATCAAATTAGTTTAGTTTGCTTGATTCAAACAGACTTTTCTTGGAGAGAATTTTCATGCCCTTGATACTCATGTGACCAGGAATTTTATGCCACAAATCAATATTTTCAGTGCCTTTGACAACTTTGTTTAGTTAGTCGTTGATTGTGTTTCCAACACAAGACGTATAATCCTCTTTAAGTCTTGCCTTTCATCTTTCTTTTTAGATTCTTAGTTTTACCTCTTTCAACTACTTGTTTTTAACGATCCCAAAGAAATTAGGCTCCTTTTTAGACCTAGTATGTATCTAACCTGATCTAAAATATTTTGTCGATCGATGATGTAGTTTCAGATATATCCTCTCAATTCCTTGAATTTCATAAATCTTATTGTTTTCCATTATTACCTTTCCACCATGACATTCCTTCAAGTATTCAAACCACACTACAAAAAAATAAGTTATTTCCAACGGACAGATCCGTTGAAAATGGCTAACTTTCTGTTGGAAATAACCTTTTCCAATAGATTTTAGCGAATTTTATGCCATTGTGAAACGATAGTTGAAAACTCATATCCATTGCGATTTCCTACGGGATTGCAACGGATGATATCCGTTGTTAATATTCAATGGATCGTAATAGATATATCCATTGAAAGTGTCAATTGATTCCCGTGGTAAACTTTCAACAGATGTCCATTGAACATTGACAAGGAGCATCCACTGAAAACCTGCAATGGGTATCTGTTGAACGTTGTTGGCGCGACATAGCATCGGATACCCATTGGAAAAAAAAGGCAGGAATTTCAAAATAAATCAACGGATCCTCGTTGAAAATGTTGAACATTTTCAACGTGCACTCGTTGATAGTTTTACGAATAAAATAAAAAAAATTAAAAAAAATTAATATATATAAGATTTATACAAAATTAAAAAAATCACCACAATTTTTATCTAAACTAACACCATCATCTTTATCCCGTACTGTTCAACTTCTCATGAAAGGGCTGTATCAGAGTCGATGATCAGTTCTTGTCTCGGCGTTGTTGCCCCCGTCGGTGGTGGTGGCTGATACGCTCGACCGGTCATCAGCTCGATGATATTCTCCATATGACATATCTACGTTCACGTTTCTTGAAGTGTAGATTGCAGTTCTCAACGGGTATCTTGGCGTTGTTCGAAGAGTAGTCTCGAGCTGCTCGATGCGCTTTCTTGCGTCAATGTCTCTTGCACCGTGGGGGGTACCGTCGTGGCATCCTCGACGTTATATTTTTGTAAAGAATCTAGATCGTATAGATGCCCCTTATACGACATGACAGACTGCAATATAAATAAATTAAAGTTAACATATATTGATTTTTTATATTTATATAGTTAAATAATTATTATAACAATAATGTTATTATATACCTCTAAATAACCCTCCGAGAATGAGCATCTTGGGGACAACTTTTCTTATCTTCTCAATCACCGGATCGATTGTGTATCTTCTCTGTCACAACTTCCACCGTCCACTCTGTTCGGAGGTCAACAAGTTTAAGATCATTGACCACTTTCCCGATGATGGACTTCTTCTTGACGCCAGTCTCAACGACCAACTGTAGAAAATTCGGTTATTTGCCCATTCTCTGTAACTGTAACATTATAATAATATGATTAGATAACAATTTTGAATAAAAATATATTGAAATTATAAATGTAAACATTTCTTAACAATTATTTCCCAAAGTATGGTGATGCGGACAATCCTTGGAAATTTTCACGTCGTAGTGATATTTTTTGGTATTCTCGCTTTTAACCTTGAAGTCCTCTGAATCCTAATGTTGGATGAGTTGGTTAAATACCCCGTCCTTTGTTCATATCGGTTTGGGGTTCTTCTTATAATAGTTGCGTTTGGTGTTATTCATCATCAATCGCAACTGAGCTTGCATATCGTGCATCCAAGCGGTATAGATGCGCGATGTATCCTTCTTCCACCATCTATTAAATTGAAATAAATTAATTTATAAAAAGTCGATAATAATCTTAAATTTATTTTTATATTAAATACATTTATGATAAATTTACACCACCATCGGTGTTGTATAACTTCTGGCGTCACCTGCCAGGAGTGCTTCATGCAATAAGTTAAAAAATCGACGTGCCTCATTGTTCGAAATCTCTTCATGTGTTTGCTTAACAACTCCATGGTTAGAAAAAGCATCTGACACCATTTCCACATATAGATTGATCGTCGACATTTTATAAAGAACTTCATTTCTTATGCTTCTTGCACACTATCTCTAACATCACAATTTTCGTCGTGAAATAACCAAATTTCGTAATTCTCTACGAAATCCACCTTGGAAAAGTGTTTGCAAAAAATTTCTTGACTTTGATACTTTCCGTTTTTTGCATCTTTTGCAGGGATATAACATTGTCCCCCGTGCTTGACACAAATGTTGCATCGACGTAAAACTCATGAATTATTACAATCTGTGTAAGAACTCTTAAGTAACTTCCTCGGTTATGGGATTTTTTTCTATACATCGATCTGTCTATATCTCTATTTGAAGAAGAAGATATCATTAGAAATTATATTTTCTGATGATGACTTGATGGTAAATAGTTCGAATTTGATGTATAAGTAGTGAATATTCCAACGAATGCCCGTTGAAAATACCAACGGATACCCGTTGGAAATATCAACGGACGGTCGTTGAAATACAACGTCTAATTATTCTAACGGAAACCTTGAAATTCTAAATTTTCCAATGGACATCCATTGTAAATACCAACCGATACCCGTTCCTCGTTGCAACGAGCATCCGTTGGATTGAAATGTCGGTTTTCAACGGACTTCCAAAAGATGCATGAGCAATGTTTCAATGGATATTTTCTGTTAATCGTCCGTTAGAAATTCTAATGGATTGCAACGGACTTTGGATCGTTGATAATTTTCCAAATTCTATTACAATCCATTGCAAATTATATCAACGGACAGATCCGTTGATCTGTCCGTTGTTTTTTTTGTAACGTTGGTGACATATGAAATATGATCCTTGACATTGATTCTCATTGAGTCTTTGGTTCTTATTCTAATATTGTTTGCATTTTTTAGCCTACATCAATGCGTGAAAACATTTGTTGTTTTTGTCTTTCCTTGTATTCTACAATCCCAATTGAAATGGTCTTCCTTACCACAATCACCGTTTTCCAAAACTTGAACTTGTTTTCCTTTTCGAGACATGTATCCTTTTTATTCCCTTAATCATCTCTTTTATGTAACCTACCTCTAACATACATCCATCATGTGTTTGCTTCAACATTTCTTGTTGCTAATTCCAAATCTTTAGAGTATGATGTGTTTGTTATCTCGTCCAATGTGAAAGTTTCTGATCGTCAACTATATTTTATTGTGTTCTATAACTGATCATATTAATCAAGTATGGAATTTAACAAGATTAACGATTAATCCTTCTCAATTACCATGAGAATGACATTTGCTAGATCATTGTTCAACTTTTTGAATTCGTCAACAATATCCTCTATAGATTGATGCGTCCATACAAAATCCAAACGGATGTTGTTTCAAATACATCTTGTTTTGTATTGACTTATGATGAAATTCTTCTTCAAGATATCTTTAAATCCATGTTTTAGTTCTCATATCTTACCTTTCGCATAAGAGAATCAAATTCCGAACTCATCTGCTTCGTTCATATCTCATTTTTATCAAATATATATTCTGATTTAGACACATCATAAGCTTCTTCAGTTTCAATTTTGGGTTCTTTACCTCGATCTTAATTTGGCACCTTAAGGTTGTAGTCTTCTCGAAGCATGTCATGTAGCCTAGATATCTCATAGTATCAATAATTTATCTTTCCAAGTAACAAAAATCTCATTTACCAACAAGCTTTTCAATTCCAAGCTTGGATATCATCATTAAGTCAATGATCACATGTACTACGTTCCTATTTTTAATTATGTAATCTGAATGAACATTATTTATAATCAGAATTTCTTTGTTATGTTTTGTCTCAAAATTTCACACGAAAGATATATAAAAAATATCAAACAATATATATACACATACAAACATAAAAAAAAATTTAACACAAGAGAATTAACGAGTTTTTCATCTTTTTCCCAAAAAGTAATATAACTATACGGGTAGTATTTAACCCAACAATTAACTATTCATTATAATTCTTTTAAATATGTAATTTTGGTTCTAGAGCTTCCAACGAAGAATTTGAACCTTTCTTGCTTACAAATCGAAAGAAATTTTGCTTTTGGAAAAACACAAAACTCTTTTCTAAAAAAACCCCGTGACTTTTGCCTTTTGATACACAATGAAAAAAATATGTGTATATTACTTTGATATAAGAACTTATTCGGCCTTAAGTTATTTGTCTTCAATTGTTTTTTTAAGTAATGCGTAATATTGACCGCATATTAAAGTATTCCTAAGCCAGCTTGCAAGATTCTTAATTTTGTCCACAAACCAGAGAATACTATTCGATGCAACTTTAAGCCATGTTTTTTACATTATTAAATAATATTACATTATATTATATTTTATAACAAAAACAATAATAAAACAAAAACAACAACAACCATAATAATATTATTATTATTATTATGATTATTATTATTATCATGATATGGCGATCGTATAGCGTATATCATGTCAAAATGGAAAATTTTTTATTTAGTCATTTTAGGATAAATAAAAGTAAAATCTGTTAATTCCGACGTTATATTAACGTTGCCAGACAATTCGTCACGTGTCTTTGGGACAAAGGAACAACAAGTTTGATTGGACAAATTGAACTTATAATTTTGACAAGTTACAAAATCAGGCTTGAAGGTTTGACTGAATATGAGCTATGACCCAATTTCGGCCCAGATATTAAGATCTTGAACCTAAGGATGTGTATATATTTTTACATATTGATTTGATGGTTTTTATCTTTTTAATTGTAAATAATTTATCATAATTAAGTTGATTTACGATATTTCTAACGTATATTTTTTTGTTATATCCCCGAAATAAAAAATAAATCACATAATCATCCAATGAGGTCGGAAATTTATTTTAAATCTATATTGTTCGGCAAAGTTTTTTTTTGGAATTTGAAGAACCAATGGATTTTTGATACACGAACATATATTAGTTTCTAGGGCTAAAACGTTTAAAAAATACCCTTTCTTAAAATAATTATTTAATCGAAAAAAATTAGAAAAAAGACAAATTTATTCTTAATTTTCCAACGTAAAAAAACCCGCATTCTGGGTATTTTCGACGTGAAAAACTGTCAAACCGTATAAAAACCAAGAAAGAACAAGTGATTTCGAATTTGAGAGGGATCGATTCCAAGTTGGCAAGAAAGAAATGGCTAGAATCAGCAACGGTGGAGAAGAGAGCACGAGTCAATCTTCAATGGCGTCAATAAGTGTAAGTAGATCGATTTCTAGGGTTTTGTAGGCTGTCGAGTCCCAAAATGGTTTATTGATTTGAAATGGGTGTGAGTGTCAATGAGTCGGTTGAGTCTCAGTGAGTCTATTGAGTCGCAAGAGTCGGTTGTCTCAGTGAGCCGGTTTGGATGGTTGGTTGAGCGTCGATTTCTAGGATTTTGCAGGTTGTCGAGTCCCAGAATGGTTTATTGATTTGAAATGGGTGTGAGTGTCAGTGAGTCTGTTGAGTCTCAGTGAGTCGATTTGGGTCGCAATGGTCGCTTGAGCGTTGCATGGAGTCTAAGGGTCGTTTGAATCGGTTGACTCAGTGAGTCAGTTTGGGTCGCAATCATCGCTTGAGCGTCGCAGGGGGTCTAAGGGTCGTTTGAGTCGGTTGTCCCAGTGAGTCGGTTTGGGTCGTAATCGTCGCTTGAGCGTCGCAGGGGGTCTAAGGGTCGTTTGAGTCGGTAGTCTGAGTTAGTCGGTTTGGATCGCATGGGTCAGTTGAGTCGCATGGGTCGGTTGAGTCGGATGGGTCGGTTGAGTCGCATAGGTCAGTTGAGTCGCACGGGACGGTTGAGTCACATGGGTCGCTTGAGTCGGTAGAAGTATAATGTATTCTTAATTAATTGGTCATTTTGCAGGTGGCCCCAAAGCCGAAGTTTGTGCATGAATTCAAACACATGGACAGAATGCCAAAGATCACCACCAAGTGTTATCCTCACGAGACAATAACAAAGTTGAGAGGAATCTAAGATGAATACGAGTTGCATTAATTCGACAAGGAATCACAATTTAAGCATTTATTCCATTTCCAATGTGACTCCACATTGACTAAGGTTCAAATGTTTATCCTCCTAAATCACTCTGTAATTGTACGGGACAAGAAGAAGTTGTGGTTCGTCTTAAACGGTGTTCCCATCCAGTACTCTATAGTGGAGCACGCACTAATTTCCTGATTGAACTGCGGACCATATCCCAAAGGATGGGAGTCCAAAAAGGGTGATACATTCAGGCAGAAGAATTTCGACCGTGGAAAGGTGACCCCCGTACAAATCATTGGAAAGCTTGTGAAGGCGAAGAATGACGAGGACCGAAAGAGGTTGGCAACTTTGTTGTTGTTGGCGCAAGTTATGGCTCACAAGCCTTCATCA
>CM071864.1:7600012-7648136 GCA_036759665.1 Gynandropsis gynandra
CCCACTTAACAGGATCAAGTTCCTCTTTCTCCTAATACTTTGCAACATTAGGATACCTGGCCTTCAAATCATTCAATAGCAGTTCAAATTCGTTGTCTGTGTATGCTATCGCACATTTGAAGAACATTTCCGCTACAATATCACCCTTTTAAGTCTTTCTACCATGGCCTTTATTGACGTAGCTCTTTATATTTTGCGATATATGACGCGCACAAAAACCATGATCAGCTTCTTTATACACTTGTTTGACTGCTTTGATCAAGCTTTTATGGCGATCAGATATCACAACGACATCACGTCCCTCCGGTATCACCTGTTCAATCTTGACATAAACCACTTCCATGATTCGTCCTTCTCTCTATCGACTATTCCCGATGCAAGAGGATATTGGTGATGTTCACCATCTTGCGCGGTCGCCACAATCAATGCTCCCTTGTACACTCCTGTCAGAAATGTCGCATCCACGGCTACCACTTTACGCATGTATTTCCACCCCTTTATATCCGCTCCGACAACCATAAAAAGGTATTTGAAGCTTTTCCCATCAATGTCGAACTGAAGATCTGCGACAGATCCGGGATTTCTTTTTATAAACATGTGCAACCACCCTGGAAGCCTCTTATAATGTTCAAAGTCATCACCATGAATATCCTTTTGAGCACCGCATTTGCCTCTTAATGTCATCAAATACGATACATTGGCACCGTATTTTGCTTTTACACGAGCCATCAATTCTTTTGCTGGAGGTGTTTCATAACTTCCGGCAAATTCCTTTTTCAAATAATCCTTAACCATTTGCGATGTACCCTTTGTAGCTTCGGTGCGTTTACATACAGGTGAACAATTATGAATGGGATGATGTGATCTCACACTAAACCGTTTGGAATTCAGGATTGTTGCCACACGTAATTTCCATTTACAACCATTTCCGGAAAACTTGCATCGTACTTCCCACAGCTTCGTATCAGATCTCAATGTTGTATATCTAAACGAAGCTTCGATTGAACCCTTCCTTACAAATGCATGTACATCCTTCTTGCTATCAAACTCTTGCCCAATTTTAAGATCCAATCCATCTCCGAACTCGAAGATATTATTTTCGCCATTGTGAACTACCATTTGCGAGTTGTTCTCACCATCACCATACTTATGCTCTGTTGGCACATCAGAATCACCTTTATTACTGCCACAAACAACTCCATCAACTACCACATTCATGGCACACCCACCATATTCTCTTAACCCGCTTGTATGTTCACTATCAGAATCATCCGACTCCAAAATATCTATTGTCTCCGGATTACTTTCAACTCTACTTTTGTTATCTGGATCTACAATAACACAGTCATCATAATCTACAACACCTTGATCCTCACCTTCTTTAACAATGCTTCCAAAAGCAGAAATTAGAGGCTCAATTTCCCTCTCAATTTCGATTTCACAATTCACACCTGCCGATTCTATCTCCACATACAGCAGTGGTCGAATTCCTCTTATGCGATCGAACAGATAACAAATAAGATGTTTGTCATTCATTATATATGTCGGCTTCCTATTTTCACAAATATTGGGCAAATAGCTTAACTTCAAATTCTTTGTATTATTATCCACCATCATCTCTGCGCATAACTCATCAATCAGTTGCTGGTATGTCAGACTAACCGGAGGACATAAGAAAAATACTCTCTAGTTTTCCTGAACTCTACCAACCCATTCAAATTCTCCATTTGGGTTTTTTCCCATTTACCATCATACAAAAAATAAATCAGCGTGATTTTCTCATCCACCGTATCCATTACACCTGTAACAAAAACAAAAAAAAAGGGTAAATTCTGTGACCCAATGCGACCGTGCGACTCGATTGCGACCCTTTGAACCCTTTGCAACCCCTTTCCCATCCGACCCTTGGACCCCTGCGACCCTTTACCTCTGCGACCCTTTGAACCCATTGCGACCCCTTTCCCATGTGACCCTTGGACCCATGTGACCCTTTGAACTCTTTGCGACCCCTTTCCCATCCGACACTTTGACCCCTACGACCCTTTGACCCTTTGCGACCCCTTTACCTTTGGACCCCTGCGACGACCTTTGATCCCTTTGACCCCTCGATGAGACTACCCCTACGACCTTTGACCCTTTGCGACCCCTTTACCTTTGGACCCCTGCGACGACCTTTGATCCCTTTGACCCCTCGATGAGACTCTGTGACCCAGTGCGACCGTACGACTCTGTGACCCACTTTGTCACCTTTGACATTGTAATAAATATGACTCGTTTAGACTCGTTTTAAATAATTGCAATAAACACAAGAGAAAAACGAAAAACTCACCATACATACCTGGTTTTTCTGCGGAACGTGCTTAATTGCAAGCTTCTTTGTTGACAACAAAGGATTTCAACCTATTGGCAGCGAATCTGATGCCGATTTCAAGCTACTCTCGCCGAATCTGTTGTGGTGTGGGGGAACAGTAATTTTCTCACCACAGGAGAGAGAGAATTAGAGGTGCTCTAGAGGAGGGAGAAAAATTATCGTCAAGGGTAATATGGGATTATCAATATTTTACGGGTAGATTTGAAGTTGAAACTTTTTTTTTTCATCCAAGGGTATTTTTGAAGCACTTTAGCCCTACAAGGGTATTTTTGAAGTTCCCCCAAGTTAACATATACATGGTCTCACACACACATATATGTGAATGTATAAATGCAATATATATCTATACACACTTATACATCTACACACGTATATAAATATACCAATGCACCAAATCATGCTAGAGAGAACTTAAATGTAATTTCAAACTAAATTAGCGTTCCGTAGTTGAAAAACATTTATATTAGCGAATATGTATTTGAATTGGGGTGGTCAATCCGAATTTCGTAGATTCGGTCCAGATTTAGGTTTTTTGTGTTATGAAAAAATGGTCCGAAATAGAACCGAATATTTTTCGGGTTTCGATTCAAGTTTGGATTATTCGGGTTCTAGAGCATTAAAATCGAAATAATTCGAATTACATTTGGATAATTTGGACATCCTAGTAATTCGGGTTTTTTCGGCTAATTTTATTTGTTTGGTTATGGGTAATTCGGGTTTCGATCCCAGTTTCACGGGTTCAATACAAGAAAAATGTGATTTCCTGACGGCTAAATTCCTCTGGAAATTTGTTTCCAGATGGGTTCCAAACGATCCACGTTCATCCAAAAATGAGCGTCCATTATTCATTTTCTTCCATATATTCACGAATATAAATCGTAGTCTGTAACACATATGTAATACGAACAAACCAGATCATTTACAATCCGTTAGTCGATTTATGGACGATGTTCTCATCCGCAAGTTACGAACAAATTAGGTACATTTGCCTCGTCTTTGAATTTGTATACGAATTTCAAATGAGATGAGGTATTCGTCCACAATCCATTCGGAAATTCCGTTGGAAAAATAAACATTTCTAGCAATGCTCAGGTATTTCCGGGTAATTCGGGTTTAAACATAAAAATAACATAATATAAAAAAATAAAAATACATAGTACATAATGACGAAGCACAAGGATGAAGCACGTAGACAAAGAAGCACATAAACAAAGCACGGGGACAAAGCAAAGTAGACGACGAAAAAACGCGACAACTGAGATGTTGTGAAGGAGGAAACAAAGGACGCAATTAGTGAGGTGATGTGAAGGAGGAAGAAGACGACGTGAGAAAGACAATGTACGGAGACAAGATCGACAACAGATGGTAACAATATCGCGTATGAACAAAGATAACATCGATTGCGGGAAAAGAAAAGAAACATAAGGGAAGGCGTCGTCGCGTATGAGAAGAAAAACATAAGAACGTTGACATTTTTAGTTTTTTTTTTTTGTTTTTAATGGTTATAGTTGTTCGGATTATTTGAATTCTCTCGAAATCCGTAGAGTCTAGATTGTGAAACCATATGGTTTTTCTGAATAACTCAAATATCAAATGAGTAATGGATTGGGTTCGGTTTAGATCAGTCAGAGTTATTAGAATTATCCACCCCTATAGTAGAATCTATTTTTTATTCGAATACGTATTTCTTACGAATATTTTTTATTTTCAATTTGGATACATTTATTTTGAATATTTTGACCGTTTTATTAAATGAACTATAAAAACATAATTGTTTATGAAAAATATTTAAAATAACTACAAACAAACACACATGTGTGGGTATGTATATATACATTACATAGATAGATGTGCATATTCTTATGATTTATCAATTATATTACGGAATGTATAATCAAGAACCTGTCAACCTATTATAAACCACAAGACCAAGTGCAATATTACATAAATAAAATATGACACTTTAATTTTGAATTTTAAGCTTTCACTACTAGAAATTTAGAAATTCCAGACAAAATTTCCGGATGAACTTATCCGTTCGCAAAGTGCCGAACGAATTAAAGATGGTATACCGATGACAAGATAATTCTGTCTGTAATCTGTCCGTAAATTTGCGAACGAAATAGCAGTCCACAACTCGTTCGTATTTACGAATAGATTTGAGAAAGAAAAACGGTTCGTCGTGGTTTATGGACGAAAAATAAGAGCATCCCCAATTTGCAGACTGGAATAGTGCTCGTCCACCATGTGGACGACAGCAGCGTCCATCCGCAAATTTGCGGACGGGTACGGAAAACATTTGAGTTTAGGAACGTTTTTGGGATAACTCATTGGTAAATATTAGTCACGGTCTGTAATCTATCCTTAATAGATCGATATATTATCTATTTAAACCTTTTCTACCTTCATCTGTTTCTCACACACAATTATCATATCACTACACACCTTCTTATTATTTCTGATTATAATGTCATCATCGTCGAGATCAAATATTTTTCGTTTCTAGACAATGGATTTACAAAATAATTGATCCAAAAACTCAAGGGGTATCGAAGGAGTTTATAGAAGGTATTACACAGTTTATGACGATGACGACAAATGAATAAGTTTATAAAAAACCGGTAAGTTGGTTTGTCCATGCGTCAAATATAAAAATGAAAAATTTGTTAATGAGAGAATTGTTTGGAATCATCTTTGCTTAAGAGGTTTTACTCAAAATTATTTCATGTGGTTATCTCATAGAGAGAATATTGCACCACGATCTAGTAATGTTGTGGAAGATTTTAGTAGTGTTATTGTACATCATGAAGTGTTTTAGACTTCTCAAGATGTAGAAATGAACCATTATATGGAAATGATGCAAAATATATTCGTTGAAAGAAATGTGGAAAATATTAAAGAAGATACGAATGAAGAAGCGATAAGTTTTTTTTTGAAATGTTAGAAAGTGTTAGGCATCCACTTTATGATGGTTGTAGAATGATTCTTTTATAGTGGTCTCTATCTGCATGTTTGATGAATTTGAAGACTGAAAATAATTTTTCTGCGAATTGCATAGATTTTATTTCATAATTAGTAAGAAATTATTTGCCTGAAGATAATAATGCAGTAGAGTCATAATATGAGACAAATAAGATGATGTGATTACTGGATTTATTTCCATGTCAAAAGATTGATATTTGTCAAGACAATTGCATGAATTTTTCGGAAGGGTCATTGGATTTTAGTAGTTGTCAATTTTTTTGGAAAAGATCGGTTTTAATTGTAAAGGAATGGAAAATTAGTTACATATCATCGTATGTGGTATTTACCAATGCAGACAGAATAAAAATATTGTATCAATCTGAGAAGACCGCAAGCGATATGAGATGACATGCTGAGTATTTAACTCGTGAAGGAGAAAAGTGTTATCCTTTAGATGGTGAGACGTGGAAACACTTTAACAAGGTATATCCTAATTTTGCAGCTGAGAGTCGAAATATTTATTTAGACCTTTACACTGATGGTTTTAATCCATTTGGAATGTCTAGCATTTATTATTCCTCGTGGCCAGATATTAATTTACCATCTAATATGTGCATTAAAATGGATTTTTGTTTTTAACAATATTGATTCACGAGCCTAATCATCTGAAATGAAGTTTGAATATATTGCTTCAACCACTGATTGATGAATTAAAAGAATTGTGGAAGAGATTTCAAACGTACGACGTCTCGAGGCGACATAAGTTTATATTACGAGGTACTCTTATATGGACAATAAATGATTTTCCAACTTATGGTATGTTATCTGGATGGACAACGTTTAATCGATTGAATTTTCCATATTGAATAGGCGAAATATGGACGAAGGACGAGTCGATTTGATTTTCATTGTCGTTTTTAGTAACTAATGATGCTGACAACACAACAAGAGAAATTTTAAAAGGAATATAATTCACACAATAAGTGATTTTCCAGCTTATGGTATGAAATACTTCTTGCTTTGGATGTTCCTAGGAGCATAGATTACGAAGGGAATAATCATCCGAGAATTAGTGGTTATGAAATTAGTCATAATTGGTACAAGAATAACATATTTTGGAATATGTCGTATTGGAAAAATCTGAAACCTCGACATAATCTTGATGTCATGCATATAGATAATTTTTTTTCGATAATATCATCACCACATTACCGAATGTCACAGGAAAGATGAAAGATAACATTAAATAACACAAAGATCTAGAAAAGTATTACTCACAGAAGGAGTTACATATAAGTGATGACGGTAAAGCTCCAGTTGTGATATTCAGATTGTCGAATGAGGAGAAATATAAATTGTTGAAATGGTTGAAAGAAGACGTAAAATTTTCTGATGGTTATGCGTCTTATATCAGAAGGTGTGTCGACATTTATGGAGAAAAGTTATTATGATGAAAATTCATTATTGTCATGTATTCATGCAATGACTACTTCCCATATGTTTTTCTGCATTGCTGGACAAACATGCACACAAAGCAATTGGAGGTATGGATTATTTTGTGAATAGTATAATGATTAATAATTCAAATATATTACATGTTAAATATACTAGCACTTTCATTTTTCAAATATTAACATATTTTTTTGAGATATATGTGTGAGAAAGTTTAGTGTAGATGTGGTTTGTAGACTTGAAAGAAACATAGTTACTATACTATGTAACTTGGAGAAAATTTTTCTATCATCATTTTACGATGTTATGGAGCATCTGATAGTTCATCTACCATATGAAGCTGCATTAGGAGGTCCAGTTCAATTTCGTGGGATGTATCCAATCGAGAGATTTATGTTTTATCTGAAGAAAAATCCAAACAAAAAGCTCGTTCGAAGGGTTCAAACAAAAAAACTTCTTACTACTTCGAACCGCATGTTCAAACGCGAAGTAGAAATACAGATAGATAATTTGATGGTGATGTGGAATTCTCATATCCAGTACCTAGATGTTCCAGATATATTTTGCGGAATAAGTCAAACTGCTGGTAAGACAAAAGATCTATGGGAATCACAACGAGAACTCTTGGTGAGGCAAAAGATCTATGGTAACATACGATAACTATGGTTTCAATTGTGTATACGTATTCTATTTGTAATATTTACAAAATTTTGTAACATTTTACAAGATATTTGATGATATATTGAAGAATACATATGTGAACATTGATTCATCTCAACTTCAAGATTTAAAGAAATAGATATCTCCACATGGATCAAACAATATGTAACTAATGATATTTTAAATATAAATAATTACTTATATATAATATTTTGACGCTTTGTCGACGATTTTTTTCTCATTAATGCAGATTTAGATCTACGAGATCTTGTTAAAGCACAGATTGTGGAAGTTATGAGGTCAACAATATATTTTTAACGTGGTTAGAACTTTCACACTTACGAACATGGGAAATTGAAGTATACTTTGAACTATGGTGTATATGTGAAAGGTGAAAGCTATTGCGAATCGATCAATGAACCTGATTTTTATGGGTTCATGAAGGAAATTTTGCAATTGGAATATCCAGGTTTTATTACTACTCTATCCATATCACGTCAGACATTTTGGATTATGTTAACTTATATTTGATATTTTTTTGTAGGTTACATCGTTTTAAGAGTGATGTTATTTCGATGTAATTGGTTTGATCCAATAATCAGTCATGGAACAAGAATAAACAAATTAAGCATTGTTGAAGTTAACTCGACACGAACATATGCAAAATACGAGCCTTTTATTCTTGCATCACAAGCCAATCATGTTTGTTGCGTTTTATATTCATAGATTAGACGATCTTCTGGTAGGTGTGTCGCAATAAAGATACTTCTTATGTGTAAATTTATCGACAACACAAAAGAACAATAATTTGCAATGCAACAACAAACCAACGAGATTGTTGCTATTGTTGAATTTAGTGTTGAAGAACTTACGCATAGTGAAATCGATGAAATTGAAACAAATAAAGATGATCTTTATGAACGGATAAAATAAAAAGAAGAAGAGGAATTTGAATCAAATTCAGAAACACAAGAATCGACGAAAGAATTATGTGACTCTGAAAATGATTCATGTTAACCTTGTAATCAGATGTTGAAAATAATAAAAGAATTGTCTCTATTTCTTATTGATTAATGAAATCAGTTTATTCGGTGTTGAGAATTTGTGATAAAAATATATTTGAAAATGACCAATATGACGAGTTAACAAGTTAATATTATTAAATATAAATATCATATTTCTTGAATTAAGATCTATATAATCAAAAATCAATTTACTAAAATTCATATATTAAACAACTTATAAATTAATTTTGTTATATTTGATAGATGACAAAAAATACAAGTTTTACAATCAATATTTAGGGACGGACTGCGAACAGATAAGTGTCGTCCGGATTGCGGACAGATAAGGCTCGGTATGTGTAAATGCAGGTTGATTATGGACGACTTCATTTTTACGGATGGACGTGTTAGAGCCATTCGTAAATATGGAAGGATGTGTCAAAGTCGTTCGCAAATACGAATGAATGTGTTAGTGTCGATCACAATTATGGATGGTATTCCGAAACTGTCTTGAAATTATGGACGTATGTCCTGAGTCCGTTCCTATTTTCCTATGGCTCACAGACGAGATTTTCTGTTGTCTGTGAGTAGAATACAAACAGTTTCTATCGTAGGTCCGCAAATATCTATAAATTTCTTCGGCTCATCCCTTGCCCATTGTTTCGTAGTTTCGCTTTTACCAATTTCACTTGTCGTTCATCGACCAGTCGTCATTCTAGCCGTCTGTCGAGCCATTTCTCATCGTTCCACTGCGACCCGACTCTCGCCGTTCTACCGCGACTCGCTGCGACCCAACTCTAGCCGCTACCCCACGTCTTCCATCCTACTAGCCGTCTATCCGCCTCTACCATCAACCGATCTTTCCTTTGTCTCTACCGTTGACCTGTCGTCCGTCTGTCTCTATCGTATGTCCATCTCGACCGTCCGTTCTTCCGTCTCTACCGTCGATCACCCGGTCGTTCTACTTCCGTTTGTCAGGTAAATTTATATAAAATTTTTAGATTCGAAATAAGTTAGTTAGATTTGGAATATAGTTAGTTATATTTGGAATAAGTTTCGTTAAAATTGGAAAAGAGTAATTAGATTTGGAAAAGTAATTTGTGTAGATCAAGTGTTTGTCGAAATGTCTTAATGAGATGATAAATTATATGTTAACATTAGTTGGAAATTTGATTATTTAGAATTTTATGTATTAAAGTTAGTTGAAAATTTGATTATTTATAGGTAATAAATTATATGTTACAATAAGTCTTTTCAAAAGACTCTTTGTTAGCATAAGTGTTTTTAAAAGACTAAGTGCATCAAAAACTTAAATTAACAATGATTAAAATATTCTAATTTTAAATATTAGTATGTCTCGTCGCGTTGGAAGTGGCGATAATATGAGAAACTATTCTAATTCGGAGGAAAGTGTTAATGGTCCATCTCCTCCGTAATAAACACGACAATCTAATTTCAAATTTTCGGATTTCATGAATCCGAATTTATTTTCGAACACTAGATCGACACAATATATGTCGTATCCTTATAATCAACAAAAAATGTCACCACCGGTCGAGCCAATGATGCATGACAAGCCTCAGATGATCATGAACCAACAGTGAAAGAAATTTTTTCAATGAATGAGGAAAGACATAAACTTCCTCGTTTAGACCCGAGTCCTGAAAATGACGCACATCGGTATGTATCACTAAATTCAAATATAAATTTTTAAATAGTTAATTACATGTTATTTAATCTTAAATTTGATTTATAGGTTTGGTTATGATCAACTTTCTCGTCATATAACAAAGACGATAAAAACTGATTACAATCGGACATATTATAATTGGACGCGCACCAACTTCGATATTAAGGAATGTTGGTGTAAATCGTTGTGGTATGTTTAATAATATTTATTTTTATTAATATTCAAATAATAGTTTAAATAAAATTATCATTTGATATTTTCAGAAAAAAACTTTTACTGGAATTCTGAGATTACCGGACTAGTAAAGTTTGAATTTGAATGGGTTACGGAAATACATCTGAAAGCTCTCGTTAACGACTGCAAAAAGATCTAGAGAAGAAAAGGAAACCTGTTTAGATGACGGACAATATAAAGGAGCAAATTTAAAGAAAGAAGTGAGCGAGCAAGTCAATCTCGTCGTTCTGATAGAGAAAGATACGGGATAAGCGCACATAAAGTAGGATCTTCTTTCTTTTGCGGAAGTTTACGAAGATTTGATAAGATTTATTCTATTTTTAAGAATTTTTAAAATTGAAATTTGGTTAATATTAAAAATATATATTTAAAATTGTCTTGGACTAAAGAAAATGGATCTAAACCATCATATGTAGAATTGTTGAAACACATGCATATTAAGAAGTCTTTTGTTCGTGGTTAGATGCTAGAGCAAAACGTGTTCATGACGATGTTCAGAACATGACATCGGTACGACTATCCCATATTCCATCGAGAGAAGACGTAAAGCAATCTTCTCTTAGTCTGAAAGAATATAACGAGTTGTAGATCATAAATTTTTATTATTTTAATATAGTTTTGTTACTTATAATTGTAAATAAATTTCCATTATTTGTTTCACAACAAGTTACACCATATAACGGTCTTAGTTTTTTTCTAGGAGGAATGACATCACAACATTCAAGTTCCTCCAAAGGTAAATAAAAAGCGACAGACCACGAGATGCGAAATACCGTAACACATTTTCTCAAGACGCAACAAGAATTAGAACAACGACATCAATTGTTGTTTCGCATGCTGAAGGCAAAAATGCCTGCCATTGATTGGGATGCATGCGAGAATGATGATTCCGATGACGATAATTCGGAAATACCACCAACTGATTTGTAATATATGTTTTTTTGTAAAAAATAATGAATCATTATAATTTGTAAAAATTTTAAATTAAATCAAACCAAATTGTAATTTTAAATTAAATCAAACCAAATCATAATTTTAAGATATTATTTTTATTTTATTTTAAAAATATTTTGCGGACGGCATGTCCGTCTGCAAGCCGTCTAGAAATTTGCGAACAGACGGTGGCCCTTCGAAAATTTACGGATGAGACACGATCCATCTACAAATTGTAACGACGGGTCGCTGTCTGTCCTTAAATTTCACGAACAAACTGTTATCGCCCGCAAATGTTAAAGACAGTTGCGACTCATCCGTAATTTTCCGATTACTGACGATTATTTCGTCCGTAGATTTGTCGCCTTTCCTGTCGATTTGGGACAACCCTGTGGTGTGAAACCTAGATTTTGTAGTAGTGTTTTGTTTCTTTTCTTGTAATGCACACAATTGTTTTGTGAATTTTTTTAATATGTATAAGAAATAATAAAAATAGAATTCTACAAGAACTATAAACGACAAAAATATCATAATTAAAGAAAATGAAATATCTTTTGACAATAATAATAACATAGAAATCTATTAAGTAAATACAACAAACTAAACTATGAATCAATAGAAAATTGATAAAACTCCTCTGGGTGGTGCATTAAAAGATTTTTATCTTTGTAGAAGACACTCGTTTAAAAGATAATACATAAAAAACAAATGTTTAAAAAGTCACTAAGCGGTAGTCGAACAATCGACGAGTGTTTATCTTCTAGGAATTGCTAAAATGTTTTTGTTTTTATTTTTTAAAATTATTAGAATCAAATTTTTTTTATAATTTCTTAAAGTTTTTTATCCTAAAATAAAAAGTATTGATGTTTCAAATTGATTATAGTTTAATATTTTCTAAAAAAATCAAAGTGATAATTTTTTTAGAACAAAAATGAAGATTCAGTTCGGTATTTAGTCGGCCGCTTGACGACCGTCGACCTTCAAACATCTAGATGGGGACAAGAAAAAACCAAATGAAGATTTTTGGAACCCTAAAAACACGTATTTTTATGGTTGTATGATTAGGCGGAAAAAGCGTCTTTTTCATACACCCGAATAAAGATCTAGTTCGTTTTATGATTTAGGTTTCGATTGATGTTTTTCAGAAAAATGAAACAACCAATGATACGACTTAATAATCTTTAGAAATTTGATGGTGCAAATTATAGCGACGGCTGTGCATATCATATATATAATCTTTAGAGACATGTTCATTTATAATGGACCGGTTCCATCTATCAATTGTATTTTTTATTCTAGTGGAAAAAACACAATCGATTTACACGATGATTGTCCAACACAATTCCGGTAGACAAGTCTTACAAATCGTCTAATGTAGGTTGGTGTTTAGCAACACTCTTCAACGACCAGATAATGTGAATAAATATCATTTATTCCAATAAACCGCTATGAAAGGGAATTCATAATTTTCTTTTCGCCCTTCTAGCTCCGGATGATCCTAGGGCATGGTTTGACTATCCAAACCCAACAGATTATCAAACTATATTACATGTCTATCGTAACTGACCGTTGAATGAACTCAAGAAAATTCCTTTTCTCTTATCACTCTACTACTTTAGCGAAAGAATTTATTAGTCGTTATGATCTTTGAAAACATAGAGCTCAACTCTCACAAATAGTTGACAGATTCAATATTCGCCAAACATAAATTGCACAAGAAAAGTATCATTTTCCATGTCCATTCAACAAGTACTCTAAAGTACAGAGTATCTTGAATCAAATAATAACAAATAACCTTTCAACTAGATTGTTGCCTTCAGGTCCAAGAAAAACTGACATATAGATCATTTTGAAGAATTTCCTAGTGACAAATACATGGTAAATAAACTATTAGAAAATATCCTTTAAGTTTAATTCAAAGATCATATCTTCATGTACATCATCCATATATGTGACTTATTAAAAGATATCTACTATTCTCTATCCAATAGAAATTGTCAAATGATCTATAAACGATAAAACTCGTTTCTCTGTATCATGATTTATATCATGTTAACGAGTTTCTAATATACATCATGGACAACTGCATATCTTATATGCATTTCATGAATAAATATATCATATATATATAGATATAAACATGTATCATCATCATCATCATCATAAAGATATAAAATGTCATATAATTGAAACTAAATGTTAACACATAACGTGTACATGCAACAATTCTAAATAACGTCAACTCATTAACCTATTCTAGAACTAATTTCAATACGTCACATCTCTTAATCCAATTCTTAACTTATGCTTGTCAAACTCCATTGGCCGAACGCCTTTGTAAATGGATCGTATGTGTTTTGCTTTCCATCCATCTTCAAAATTCAAACATCTCCACGCTCTATGATCTCTTGAATGAGATGATACTTTTGCAGAACATGAATTGATCTTTGATGAGATCTTGGTTCCTTTGCTTAAACTATAACTCTAGCATTATCGTATAATAGTGGAAAGAGAAGGAACCACACCGTTTTCAATTATATTTTGCTTTTGGAACCGAGTCGGCTACCATAGCCTGCTTGGAAATTTTCCAACTGAGCACTCCACCATTCAAGCAAAACACATTGCTTGATGTGGATTTACCGTCATCCTTGTCTAATGCAAAGCTCGCATTGATAAAATTGTATAATTCTAGATAGAATCTCCATAGATGAGGAATTGGCCATTTGTTCTTCTTAATTACTTAAGGATTCCTTTCACCAACTTCCAATGTTCCTCACCTGGATCCGCTTGATAACAACTCGCTATACTTAACGTGAATGCCACATCTAAGCATGTACATGTCATGGTGCACATGATAGTTTCCACCATGATATCGTACAAGATCCTACTCATGTGTTTTCTCTCTTCCTGAGTTCTAGGACAATCCTCCAGAAAGAGAGAAATTCCATTGTCTATCGGAAGATAGCCCTTATTGGAATTTATAAAGTTATACCGTCTCATGATGTTATCAATGCACATGAACTTGGAGAGTCCTAACGACCTTTTGGATCTATCTCTATGTATCTTTATTTCGAGAATATAGGTCGTTTATTCCAAGTCCTTCATGGAGAATTTTTCGGATAACGAACTTTTTATTTCCAATAATGTTGGTATGTCATTCCCTATTAGCAATATGTCTTCCACTTGTAGCACTAGGAATATAGCTTTGCTCCCATTTGCCTTCTTGTGCACGCAAGATTCTTCGTCGCATCTAACAAAGTTGAACTACTTAACTACCTCGTCAAATAGAAGATTTCTACTATGAGAAGCTTGTTTAAGTCCATAAATAGACATTTTCAGCTTGCATACCATGCAATCCATGGAAGAGATCGGTGAAACCCACAGGTTGAATCATATAGACCGTTTCATGGAGCTGTCCATTTAGGAAAGTTGTTTTCACGTCCATTTTTCCTATCTCATAGTCATGATAAGCTGCAATCGCAGGTACAACCCGAATAGCTTGAGCATTGCTAAACTGTAGAACATTTTTCCATTATCAATACCTTCGCGTTGATTGTACCCTTTCACAAAAAGACGAGATTTATATGTTTCTATCTTCTCGTCTGCTCTAATATTTTTCTTGTAAACCCATTTTATAACTGACTGATCTAGAAATTGGTGAATGTTCAACCAATGTCAAAACTTTGTTTACCCCTCATCGAATCTATTTCAGATTCCACAGTCTTCCACCAGATTTCAGAGGCGGCACTCTACGTAACTTCTACAAAAGTCAACGGGTCATCATCAACATGATTTCCCTCATTCTCTTGCATCATATCGAATAAAATGTGATTTCAACTTTCAAAAAAACCGTTATAATACAGCATTCCAGGAGTAGTCCATTGTGATAAAATCCCATGTTTTGGTAGATAATCAATGAATTTGTGATTCAGGTATTCCCATCCACAATCATACCTCAACACTTTGATGATTTATCACATTTGCTTCTCCACTTCACTCCGGAATCTTTTGAAAATTTCAAAAGACCCCTGATTTATGTTTTATAAGATACACAAACCATTATTGTGACATATCGTTAGTGAATGTAATGAAATAAGAATACCCTTGTTTGTCCTAAACCTTCATTGGACCACATAGATCAGTATATACGAGTCTTAAGAGTTCTGTTGCTTTTCCTCCTTTTCCTGTAAAAGGAGACTTGGTCATTTTACCTCAGAGACAAGATTCACAAGTTGTGCATGATTCATAATCATATTCTCAGAGATATTTATCTCGATGCATCGAGTTTATTTGCTTCTCCCCTATACGATTGAGCCTGCAATGCTAGAGGAAATTCTGATTCAAATGATCATTCATTTCCCTCATATGGCCAGAAATGTGCATATTAATTAATTCAACTTTTCCATCAGCTAAAACATAAACACAGTATTGCAAATAATCATCCCTATGATAAATAAAGCAAATGTTATTCGAAAAGATTGTTTTAAATCCACATATCTCCACATCACTATGATAAATATAGCAATTTGTAACGTCTAATTTATCCTAGTTTTTCATATTATTTCTATAGCTAGTTTTAATATTAATTTATACTTAACCGAGTTATTTAGCACAATTTAGTTTTCTTCTAGCGTTTTCTCGTGTTTTGCAGGAAATAAAGATATCAAAATACAAACATGAGCAAATGCCGAAAAACCAAACAAAACTAATTTCGGTTCAGCTATGCACGGGCAACATCCATGATTTCCAAAACCACAAAATGGACATTCGACTGAAACAAGAAATGGAAACAACCACTGGACAAAAAAATGGAAATTATAGGCCGCGACTTACATAGAAAAGAAATACGGTTAGGACAGTAATGGAAATCGCCGGTTTCTGGAACAACAAAAGGAAGCATGTCCAAAACATGAATTGGAAACACACGGCCTTTACAAAAATGGAAGCAACCGCTGGAGAAAAGAAAAGGAAATGCTGGCCGCATACATAAAAATGTAAACCGCTGGTCGCTGGACAGGTACTGAAAGTGCACGGGATAAAAGGAAAATGAAGACCGAAAATGAAAAGAGAGGAAGAAGGAAACAAGCATAAAGGGAGCAAGAATAGAATTCAGTTCAGAAAAAAGCTTGAATAAAGAAACAAGGACGAAAAAGAGAATTAGAAGAGGACACCGAGAGGGATAGAGACGGGGGTGACGAACTTGGAACGCGGAGTAGCTATTGAAGACTGAGGTTTTAGAATAGGGAGACATCTCGTTCTTTACCTATGTTTAAGATAGATTTCATTTGTGCTTTGTTTTGTGAACCCATGTCAGAGTAGATCCATTACCATGGGTTAGAGTTTTGCCAATATGTAATGAAGGCTTGTGCATAATGTTTGGTGGTTGTTAATGCTTTTGTTCTTGTACGCCACTTGAATGAATGATAATAGTATTTGATCGTTTTTAGATTGATTGTTGTTCTTAATGCGTTTGTTCTTTTACGACATTTGAATGAATGATTATAAAAGTTTATTAATATATGCCAGATGAACTTTGGAACCTAGCCATGATTTGGGGTCTTAATCAATTTAGAATCTACGTCAGAGTGGTCGATTCAACCAAGGGATTACGATAGCGGTCTTAATACGTTTAGTAGGTGAGATTACACAATCAGAAGATTGTTAGTACACATGCTAGATATTGGGATAAGTCTTTGCCAATCAGTAATAGGATAGAGCTTGAATTCTCTGAATTCGTGATAATATCTATGAACATGATCTTTGTTAGCACTTCATTGCATTATTGTGCATCTCTCGAAACCTGTGGTGCTTAGTTTATTGAATTTATCATGTTAGTTAGTTTAGTGATTACTTTCATTCACTTATTGATTTGTTACTCGTCTTATTCATTAGTTTAATAACTCTATCGTTTGTTCGACCCCGGTATTACACGATCCGTATTCTTATGGAAACGTTAGTCTAGATATTTTAGTACTTTAGATTAACCACATCAAGTTTTCTGGTGCCGTTGTCGGGGAATCGATTACAATATTAGAGTTAGGATACTTCTGAATTAGGACACAGTCCTTTCCGGAGTCTTTAGTTGTTTTTCATATTGTTTCTTTTATTTTGTTTTTGAGTTAGTTTCTTTTACTTTTCGGAGCTCACCCATTTTGTTTGTGTTTTGTCTTTTCTTGTGCAGCTTACTCATGCATGAGAAGTATCGGAAGTGCTAATCTAGTCTACGATCTAGAAATTGATAAAAATCTTAAGGAACTGAGAAGAAAATCAAAAGCTAGTGCAAGCCTACCGGTAGACAACACACAAGAGAACTTAGACAGCGAGCTCGAAGAGGTAATCCAACCCAAACTTGGAGACGAGATCAAAGAAGAATAGATGGTGGAACGCATAGACCAAAACGCACCACGCCTTGTTGCGCCATCAATGCAAGCTACATTAACCTATGGATCATACACGGTCCCTAGGCATACACAACTCTTGTCATGCATCACGAGGAGGAATGCTCGCATCGAATTACAACCGGACTTTATTCAAATGCTTAGCAATGCAACGTTCAGAGGGAGACCCGTTGAGGATCCAAATCAGCATCTTATTGACTTCCAGGTGTTTTACCAAACTACTAGAGTTGGAGAAGGAGTTTTGAATGAAGATGTCATGCTAGTTGTCATCTCGTTCTAAGTGAAGGATAAGGTGCAAGGTTGGTTGTACTTTCAACTGCCGAATTTTGTACGGTCATGGGAACAACCGGAGGAGAAATAAATGACACGGATCTTCCCTCAGAGTAAAGCTCAGATCGCCAAAAATCAAATTAACACATTTGTACAAGGGGCAGTCGAGAGCTTATCAGAAGCATGGGAGCGATTTAAAGGCCATCAACGCCTTTGCCCTAATCACAGCATGGATCAAAGCTATCTTATACATATTTTACTGCAAGGATTTATGGACAACACAAGGATATTGATCATAGCCGCTGCTGGAGGTTCTTTGAGTAACCTCCCATTCACATAGATAGAGGATTTGATTGATCGGATGGCCGACAAAGGAAGCAATGCTACTCGAGAATATAACCGCAACATTCCATCAAAGGTAGCTAATGTGAATGAGGTGCACTCTTTACAAGCTGGTCTAGCTGAAGTGAAAGACCAAGTCATGGGGATTCATCGTCTTCTGTTCAATTCACATCGTCCGCACTACTCAGAGCACTCAAAGGAACAAGGAGTTCAAGGGTACGAGGAAGTGAACTACATGAGTAACAATCAGCCTTTGGGGAACACATACAACCCCAGATGGAGAAATCACCCCAAATTCTCGTACAAGAACTCCGACGGAGCGTTGAATGTGCAATAATAATCGAGAACTTTTCAGCCATTGGTGATGCAAAGAAACCGAAATTTCTAGCCAAGAACGAAACCTCAAAATAAAAGTTATCAATCACGTGTGCCACCACCTCCGCAACAAGAGGTAAATTTTAATATTACGTCCATGCTTGCTCAGATATTACAAGGACAAAAAGATCGATACGCCGAGCTTAGAGGCATGAGAGTTGATCATGAAAACTTAAAGAAGCAAGTTGTGGGAATTAAGACGCACTTGAAGATCTTAGACAACCAGGTTGCACAACTTGCAGCGAGTTCTTCTAAACAACAAGGAATTCTACCTAAAAGGCCAGAAGCGAATCCCCGTGAGCAAATCAATGTCATTCATCTAAGGAGTGGTAAGACGTTGGATCAGCCCGCGCCTGTAACATTCGAAGATTTTGAATCATCCATCACAACAGCGAAGAGAGCTAGTGACATTGATAAGCACAAGAAGAATAGGAGCTGAAGTATGTGAAACCTGATCCGAGGCTGCCTCCTTTACCGTTCCCATTACGTCAACGCATGGGGAACGATGATGCCCAATTTGCTAAGTTTGCTGAAATTTTGAAGAAAATTCACATCACCATTTCATTCCACGAAGCATTGAAGAATATGCCATCATATGCTAAGTTCTTGAAAGACATGGAGCGAGACGTAGAGACGGAGACCGTGATGGTGAAAAATTCGATGTTGCAACCAAATTTAGAAAAGAAGATGCCTGATCCAGGTATATTCGTGATCCCTTGTAAAATAGGCAATTATGAGATTAACCATGCACTCATCAATTTTGGAGTGGGTGTAAGCGTGCTACAATTGTTGTTATACGAGAAATTAGATCTTAGAGCCAGAATAGATCTTTGACCTACACGAATGGCACTCACCATGGCTGATCGAAGCGTGAGTATCCCCGAGGGCATGTCGAAGACTTACCTTTACAAGTCGGGAAGTTCTTCACTCCAGTCAAATTCGTTTTCTTGGACATGGAGGAAGATAAGAAGATCCCGGTTATCCTCAGGAGGCTGTTTCTCAATACCGCAAAACAATCATACATTGTTCAGAAGGAAGACTCACACAGAAGTTCAACAACAAGGAAATGGAGTTTAATCTAAACGACACACTCAAGGAGTTTTGCATAGTTGATTTCGTGTTTTACATCAACGTCTTAGAGAAACTACCCGAGAAGGTTCTTGAAGAATTCAGGAATATGGATTCCCTTGAGATGACTCTCTTAGTAGCTGGAGAAGGGGTATATAAAGACCCAAATGAAGTAACATACTATAAGAGGTTGATGGACGAAGGAAAGAAGGAGGAAGTCCCAAATGACAAGTTAAACGCAACTCGAGCAGAATGTCGTGCGGCCCCAGCGCAACAGATCGCCACCCGAGTACAACAGAACCTAATTCGAGCTGATGAAAGAGATTCAGAGCATTTAAACCAAGAGAAGTGTTTAGCTCTCACACACATGAGCATAGCCTGAGTGGACCTGGATTCGGACCAGGAAAATGTTGCAGATTAGTTCACAAACTTTCGCACGAACCGAGCAGAATCTATAGCGATCTGAGCCACATGCAGCGCGGATCAGTGCACAAACACCCTCGAGATGACAAGGAACTATACCGAACGTCCAGCACCTGATTGGAGCATTGACAAGGCACCTAAGGTAGAATTGAAGCCCTTACTGCAAGGGTTCAGGTAAGAATTCCTCGGACTTGAATCTACCTACCCCATAATAGCGAACAGTAACCTAGATGAATCCCATAAGAAACGATTATTTGATGCCCTTAGGAGATATAGGGGTTCTATAGGTTATACATTAGAGGATATTAAGGGAATTAGTCCAGCCCTTTGCATGCATACGATTCACCTAGAAGACGATTCTAAGACTTCCATTGAACATCAACGTAGACTTAATGCAAATATGATGGAAGTAGTTAAGAAAGAGTTCCTTAAGTTGTTAGACGCTAGAATCATATATCATATATCGGATAGTGTGTAGGTGAGTTTTGTATAGGTATTCCCGAAGAAAGGAGGCATCACCGTCGTCCCGAACGCGAATAACGAACTCATTCCAATGAGGACCGTCGCAGGATGGCGAATGTGCATTGACTACCACAAGCTGAACGCTGATACCAGAAAAGATCACTTCCATTTGCCTTTCACTGACTAAATGCTTGAATGTCTAGCTCTTCACTCCTACTTTTGTTTTCTTGATGACTATTCAGGTTCCTTTCAGGTTCTGATCCACCCGAATGATCAAGAAAGGACGACGTTCACGTGTCCATTCGGTATATTCGCATATCGTAGAATGCCATTTGGTTTGTGTAATCACCCACTACATTTCAGCGGTGTATGACCTCTATATTTTCCGATGTGAATGGTAAGATTATGGAAGTGTTCATGGACGATTCTTCGGTCTATGGACCTTCCTTTGATGTTTTTCTAACCAATCTTTGTAAAGTGTTAGACATGTGCTTCAAAATGAATCTACTGCTAAATTGGGAGAAGTGTCACTTCATGGTTCACGAGGGCCTCGTATGGGGACACAAAATTTCAAAAAAGGGGATAGAGTTCGATACGGCAAAGATAAAGGTTATCGAGAAGTTACCGCCCCCTAGGAACGTTAAGGCCATCCGAAGCTTTCTAGGACACACGGAGTTCTATAGATGCTTCATCAAGGACTTTTCAAAGATATCCAAGCCTCTCACTAATTTATTAGGCAAGGATGTATCATATGAATTCACAAAAAAATGCCCTGCTGCGTTTGAAAAATTAAAGAAGTCACTGATTTCTCCGCCGATAATACCACCGCCGGATTGGGAGCTACCGTTTGAGCTCATGTGCGACACAAGTGATTATGCCGTTGGGGCTGTATTAGGGCAGCAGAAAGATAGCATGTTGCACGCCATCTATTATGCGAGTCGAACCTTAGAAAATGCCCAATGCAACTACTCTACAACCGAAAAGGAGCTGCTAGCAATTGTCTTCCCCTTTGAGAAGTTCCGCTCTAGCTATGTTGCTCCAAAGTTATAGTTTAGACAGATCATGCTGCTACCTGCTTACCAAGAAAGATGAAAAGACGAGTATCATTCGATGGATTCTAATGCTGCAAAAATTTGATCTTGAAATACGAAATAGGAAAGGAATCGAGAATGGGATAGCTGATCATCTTTCATGTATTGAAATCTGCGAGAGCATTCCCATCGACAAATCCTTTCGAGACGATGCAGTGATGTCCGTGACTTGCACTCCCACACTATGGTATGTTGATTTCGTGAACTATCTAGCATGTCAAGTGCTACCAGTGGGCCTTTTCGGGCCTAACTCTTCATGGACGCCCACATTTATGTTGCATCATGCGACAATTGCCAAAGAACGGGGAGTATTTCTAGACGCAACGAGATGCCGCAACATTAAATCCTAGAAGTCGAGCCATTTTCCATACGGGAATAGACATCATGGGTTCATTCTCATCTTCATTCGAAAACCTTTACATATTACTCGTTGTGGACTACGTGACGAAGTGGGTGGAAGATTTCACAAGTCCAACCAATGACTCCAAACCCGTGACCAAGCTGTTCAAACGCGTCATATTCCCACGTTTCAAAGATCCGAGGGTAGTGATCAGTAATGGGGGAAAGCACTTCGTGAATTGAATCATAGAAGGACTATTGAATAAATACGGTGTCCGTCATAGAATAGCAACGTTGTACCACCCTCAAACCAACGGCCAAGTAAAAGTTTCTAACCGAGAGATTAAGTCCATTTTGGAGAAGCATTCTCCAAATCTAGGAAGGATTGGGCACTGAAGGTTGTGCACTATGGGCCTACTGAGCCGCCTTCAACACGCCAATTGGAATGACACCGTTTCAGTTAGTGTACGATAAAGCATGTCAGTTACCGGCTGAGTTAGAATATCGAGGGTACTAGGCTGTCAAAGCACTTAACTACGAATACAAGTAAGCAGCTGAAAAACGAGTGCTACAGCTACATCATCCAAAGGAGATGCGCCTTAACTCATACGAGAACACGAAAATATACAAGGAGCGAAAGGAGAAGTGGCACAATAGGCATATCGTCCAATGAACTTTCAACGTAGGTGATCAAGTACTTGTTTTCAATTCGCGTTTGAAACTTTTTCTAGGAAAACACAAGTCACGATGGTCCGGACCATTCACGATCAAGAGCGTCTCACCACATGGTGCTATCTAGCTGATAGGAATCAACAATCCATTCAAAATAAATGGCTAACAGTTACAGCTCTACAGTGCAGACAATGCGGGTAACGGCTCGTGACCTTAAACAAACGCTTCTTGGAAGGCAACCCGAGTTTCGTATCCTTTTTATTTCTTTTATTTTCAGAACTTATTTCTTATTCTTTTCGCATATATGTAATCGTTCAACTTCCATGTTGTATTGTACTCTCTCTCTTTTCGATTGTGTGATTCTTTTTCACAGGTTCTCTACTTTGATATCATCCATAACGTATGAGACACATACAACATCCAAATGTACCATCAACTCAGGACAACAAGAAAATACAAGATGCACACGTTCTAACTTTCTTTATCCTCTCCTAAGTCTTGGTCTGTGAATCCCTCTTACTAATTTTTGAACACCAGGACGTTCTTCCGTTCAAGTCTTGGGGGGTGTACTCTTCAAATGACATGTTTGTGATTAGGATTAGACACTAAGTTCTTTTTATTTTAGCATTTACGTTATTTTCGTTAGGATTAGACGAACGAATATCTAGCACAAATTTTGAACTTTAGTCATATTTGGGCAACTTTGTCGAATCGGGAACAAAAGCCTAGGTTTGCAAAAAAATACCTTTAGAAATCAATTAGTCTAGTAGTTGTGCATGAATCTATTTCCTATAGTTGTATTCCGCTCCCTAGGTTTCAGCCCCAAGTACTTATATCTCTGTGTACACCATTCATTCTTTGATTTGCTTCTCTATTGTTATAATGCTAGGCGCTTACATTTTGCTGTCAATAGAATAAGTTTCTTACTATTTCAGCCTTACATTGACATGAGTGCATCGATCTTGATGGTTCGGCTCTAAGTGGTGGGTTGCAGCCTTTTTTCTACGTCCTAAGGGTTAGAGTTGATGTGTAATCACAATAGTTTGGTCTAAAGAGAAAAAGTTCTTCAATGACGCAGCCTTTTCACTCTATTAAGGTTACAAGACCTTATGAGTGTGCCAATCGGCAACTTGGGTCTAAGTAGAAGGTTGTCCTCTTCAATTTCGACGTCCAAGAAAACGAGCGCGAATCTTAAAAAAATAGAAATGGAAACCGAAAAAGAAGAAAAGAGAAAAGAAGAAGAAAATAATCGTCTTTAAGAATGGTATCTAACGTAAGCATAAGAGAATTCGTATGGAGATTACTTAGATGTCGTCTAGGGGTTAGTGAAATAAACTTGGGTTATGTATTCGATTGCACGACTCGTGGCTTTCGGTGGATAGAAGTCTAAACTAAGTATGCTTAAGTCTATGTTCGTGTGACGCGTTGTTGTGCATAATGACTATTTTTAGAAATGCTTGTGCTAGTATCCGGTTGTTGTCTAACTCTCATTGTGCTTAATTCTAGTTTTACTCGAGGACGGGCAAGGGTTCAAGTCTGCGGAGTTTGATAACGTCTAATTTATCCTAGTTTTTCATCTCATTTCTATAGCTAGTTTTATTATTATTTTAGACTTAACCGAGTTATTTACTACAATTTAGTCTTCTTTTAGCGTGTTCTCGTGTTTTACAGGAAATGAAGATATCGAGATACAAATACGAGCAAATGCCGCAAAATCAAGCAAAACTACTTTCATTTCAGCTATGCACGATCATCATCCATTATTTCCAAAATCACAAAATGGAAACACGGCTGAAACAAGAAATGGAAACAGTCGCTGGACACAAAAATGGAAATCATAAGTCGCGACTTACATAAAATAGAAATACTGCTAGGACAGTAATGGAAATCGCCGGTTGCTGGAACTTTAAAAGGAAGCATGGCCAAATCATGAATCGGAAACACACGGCCTGTACAAAATGGAAGCAGCCGCTAGAGACAAGAAAAGGAAACGCTGGTCGTATACACAAAAATGTAAAATGCTGGCCGTTGGATAGGAAATGGAAGAGCACTGGCAAAAAGGAAAAAGCAGACCGAAAAGGAAAAGATAAGAAGAAGGACATATGCACGAGGGGAGGAAGAAGACAATTAAATTCGCACAGAAGCTTGAACAGAGACATAGGGACGAAAACAGAGAATTAGAGCAGAACGCCGAGAAGGATAGAGACGGGGCGACGAACTTGGAACACGGAGGAGTTATTGAAGACTACGATATTAAAATAGGGAGATATCACGTTCTTTACCTATGTTTAAGATAGATTTCATTCATGATTTATTTTCTGAATCCAAGTCTAAGTATATCCATTACCACGAGTTAGAGTTTTGCCAATATGAATGAAGGCTTGTGCTAAATGCTTCGTGATTCTTAATGCTTTTGTTCTTATACGCCACTTGAATGAATGATTACAATATTTAATCGTTTCAGATAGATTGGTTGTTAATGCTTTTGTTCTTTTACACCACTTAAACGAATGGTTATAAAAGTCTTATTAATCTACGCCATGTGATTAGACTTTGAAACATTATGATCTTTGTTAGCACTTCATTGCATTATTGTTCATCTCTCGAAACCTGTGGTACTTAGTTTATTGAATTTATCATGTTAGTTAGTTTAGTCATTAATTTGCATTCACTTATTGATTTGTTACTCGTCCTATTCATTAGTTTAATAAATCTATAGTTGTATCGTTTCCCCAGTGTTTGCCCTTGGTACTACACGATCCGTATTCTTGCGGAAACGTTAGTCCAGGTATTTTATTACTTGATATTAACCATATCAGCAATTATCTTTGAATCAAATGTCAAAATATAATAAATGTCTTCTAACACAAGTGTTTTTCTTAGTACTTCTTACAACTCATGCTACAATACTTGCACCATTCCTGATTTGAAGGTTGAAATGCAGCATCCTATTGATTCTCAGTCCCTACAACATATTGTAGATGTTAAAACTATTGTCGGTATCTAATTTCCACATAGTCGAATCAATAGTAACAAGGAAAATCATGAAAGCAGTTTTCATGAGTATGTATCTGATTTCTTTCCCTTGAGGGAAGTACGATACTCCTTGCAATTTCTTTTCCAGTACCATTTCTTTTTAGAGAAAAACACTACGCATTGACATGGATGTCCTTACCATCCTTTGCCTTGGGTTTGGTCGAACTACCCTCGGTCGAGGACGACTTATTAAACCAGATTCTCCTTTTTCTTTTCTTCGAAAAAGAGCCAACGACCATCTCAGGCCTAACAGCCTTTGGCGCATCCATAAGTGATTCATTCTCATAATTAATCAATAAATTTAGAACTCATGTGGCTCATAATCCAACATATATATTGTAATTACAAATAAAGTTGGCAAAGGTGTCAAGAAGTGAATGCAAGATCTATCATGTACCAATCCCTTGCCAAATGTAGTCCCAAACTTCGCAAGTTGTTCCGCAAGATCTATTATCTTGAGAACATGAGGCCCAACAAGCATGTTTGGAGCCATCTTAGTCTTAAACAAATCTTTAGTCAATTGAAACCTAGCCTTCTTGCTCTACGTCCCGAACAACTTCTTAAAATGTATGATGATGCCCATTGGTTCTGTATTCTGAAGCTGACACTCGAGTTCAAGACTCATGGATGCTAAAATGATGCACTTGGCGGTGATCAAATCACCCGTCTTCTTCACAAAGTTAGCCATCCCATCAGTAGTGGTTACAACCATATCTCGCACCGAAAAATTTCTCATGCATGAGAACCAACTTCAGGTTTCTGTACTAGTCATCAAAGTTGGTGCCCACCAACTTATGGAATTCCAATATTGATCGAATCGATATAGAAGACATTTTTCTTCACTTATCGAGATTATCTGTAAAACAGATAGAAAAACTTAATATATGAGAATATTTCTCATAATCCATAAGTCATTTAGATATGAACTTCATCTAAATAACACAACCACTAATCAACACTTTTATAGCATTAGAAATCATATTTTTTTATTAGTATTTTCTTTAACAATTTTAATATGAATGAGCCCCTAGTAGTAGTCAGGCCACTCTACCCACTACAAAAAAATGGCATCATTAACGGACAGATCAACAGATCTGTCCGTTGATAGGCATTTCAAATGGACACCAATGGATGCCCTAGAATGATCAACAACCATAAATTCGTTGCAATTGCCAACAGACGAGTAAAATACACAATCTGTTGCACTACTCTGTTGAAAAGTCGTAGGAAACCCAAAAACCGGTCAACGAATGTTCGTTGCGTAGTGCAACGGATTTTCGTTAACAATGGCAATGGATTCCCATTGAAATTTTAAATTTCGAGGTTGTCATTAGAATATTTCAACGTGATGTTTCAACGGGCATCCGTTGAGGGTTCCAACGGATGTTCCTTGCAAAAATCATGATTTAATGATCGAAATCAAGGCTTCTACCATCAAGCCATAAAAAACAAATATATTTTCAAAAAAAATGTTGTCTTCTAAATTATATATATATATATATATATATAAATTGAGAGAGTGGATATATAGAAGAAAAGATCTCGTAACCGAGGAAGTTACTCAAGAATTCTTACACGAATTGGAGCAGTTCATAAGTTTTGCGTCGATGCAACATTTATATCAAGAACACGAGACAATGTTATATCCTTACAATAGATGCAAAAAATTAAAGTGTCAAAATCAATAAATTGTTTGCAAATATCTTTACAAGGTGGATTTTATAGAGAATTACGAAATTCTTATTTCACGGTGAAAACTGTGGCGTTAGAGATATTATGTAAAAAGTGCAAGAAATAGAAAGAAATGAAAAAGTTGTTTATGAAGCATCAACGACCAATCCATATGTGGAAATGGTGTCTTGGATTTGCTGACAACCGTATGAAGAGATGTTGAATAATGAGGCACGCCGATTTTTCAACCTATTGGATTCGACAAACAACCTATATATGAAGGTTTTCATGAAGGTCAGTCTCGTTTATCATTGTCCTCGAGATTGATGAGTATAAAAACAGACAAAAATATTGCTGAAAATTGCATGGATACATTTTGCAAAACCATGCGTGAATATTTACCAGAAAATAACCAAGCTCTTGAGACATATTACGAAACAAAGAATGTTTACGAGACTTAGGAATACCACATGGGAAAATTGATATTTGTAGAAACAATTGCATGTTGTTTTGGGGAAATGATAAAGACTTATTGGAATACAAATTTTGTGGTGCAAGCAGATTTCGTCCAAAGAAACCATCTTCACATAAGTATGTACCATACAAAAAATATTCTATATGCATGTAGCAAACAGGTTGAGAAGGTTATTTAAAAAAAAATTGCAGTAATGAGATGGCCTTCAGAACACTTGACGGGCGATGTGATAATGCAAGATCCATCGGATGGTAAGGCTTGAACATATTTCAATAAAATATTTCCTGATTTCGAGTATGAAATGAGAAATGTTTATCTTTGCCTATGCACTGATGGTTTTAGTTCATATATACAATCTGGAAATCAATAATCTTTGTGGCTGGTGATTTTATCTTTGTATGATTTGCATCCCGATATGTGTTTGAAAAGAGAAGTAAAGTTTCTGACATTGCTAATTCTAGGACCTGAACATCCGAAGCAACGTTTCGAAGTATTTTCCAGCCCTTGATTCTTGAATTAAGATAATTGTGGAATGATGGAATTCTTGCGTATGACGTGAGTACGAAGAAAAATTTCATATTGAAAGCGGTCTTGTTGTGGAGAATTAGCAACTTTTCTGGTTATGGAATGTTATCTGAATGGAGCACGCACGGGATATTTGCATGTCCATATTGTATAAAGGATACACATTCATTTCGACTAGTAAATGGGAAGAAACCATGTTGGTTTGATTGTCATAGAAGATTTCTTCCCCGTGGACATGCTTTCATAAAAGATAAAAGAAACATTTTTGAAAGAACGTGGTACAAAAAGAACAGGCACCGTGCATGTAAATCAAAACACAAATCCTTTACGAACGATTAAATACAATGGGAGATTTATAAGAATCGATAGAATGCGATGGAGATCGTGGGCATAAAAAAACAAAAAGGCCAAGGTGAATGGCATAACTGGTATAAACGTATTATCTTTTGGGAACTACCATATTGGAAATCATTGACATTAACATATAATTTAGATGTTATGCATATCGAGAAGAACTTTTTCGATAACATGATCAGTACTGTTTTGAATGTGACAGGGAAAACTAAGGATAATATAAAATCAAGAAAATATTTAAAGGCAATATGTCGAAGACCTTAGTTGGAGTTACGAGATTGAAGGGCATTAATTTTAATATTTAAAGGCAATATGTCGAAGACCTTATTACCTTTCGGAAGGTACAAAAGAATGAAAATCGAACTTTTAAACACAAATACATATGTATATATATATATATTTAAAAATATAAGTGTTAACATACGTTCATTGCAAGGTATTTTATGAGGAAGTAATGGGTACATATCCTCATCTAAATGCAGATGAACTCACGAAAATGAAAGTTCAACATAATGGCTTATGGTTGAGAGATTATGTAAGTAAATATATATTCGTACGTTATATAAATATAAATAAAATGTTATGTTATAAAGTATTCATTTGTTATTTATGTTATATAGGTCAAATCTTCTGATGAGAGACATCCTACATGGTTAAAAGATTTTGCTAATGGTCCTGCACGAAATATAATATGTTGGCCAATTTTGTTTACTCGTGGATACACATTCCACACATACGAATACGGAAAATATAAAAGCACATAAAATTAAGACGTTTGTGTTAATAGTGAATAGAGAGTGATAATTTCTACGGCATTTTGCGTCAAATCTTACAGGTGGAATATCTTGGTCTCGTTGGATTGAAGGTAATGTTTTTTAAATATCAGTGGTTTGACCCAACCGTAGGACGTGGTACACGAAAAATCGATAGGGAGGAATTGATATCAATCTGGCACGACAATATGATAAGTATGATCCATTCATCGCAATAGATCAAATAGATCAAGTATATTACATGCAATATCCAACAACATTGCAATGTCGAAGAGGATTGGTAGGTCGTAGTAAAGATCAAGCCGTGAGGAGTTATAAGCACAAATGAAAAAGAAGATCAATTGCAAACCGATCACCCGGAACCAATACGATTAATTGATATAGACAATCAAGAGGAGATTCTCATAAGAACAAACATAGATGGAGAATACATACGTGATTATGAAGATGTTGAACTGGAAAATGAAAACGGAAATGAATTCAATGAACAATTGAAGTAAGTCTTAGCAATCGAAGAATCTACCAAAGAAGAAATGTGAATTATGTAATTGTAATATATAACTTTTTTCTAACTTGTTAAAATTTTTTTTAACTTAATATATTCATGTTTCAACGGGCATATGTTGTCAATGGAAACAGAAACCCATTCAAACTTTAAATTCAGATCGACGCTTAGAAAATTTTCAAGGTTTGTAACATGGCAACAGGCATCCGTTGGGAAATCGCAATAGATTCCTGTTGAGAAATCGCAACGGTTTTCCGTTGTGATGCTTTGGGTAGCAAATGGATGCCTGTTGCGATAGTTCAAACCGCCCACAGATGACTGTTGGTATACGCAAATGGATACCCGTTTGGGGGTTTCAATGGATTCCCGTTGAAGAGTTTCCAATTGGTATCCGTTGCACGTCACAACGGATGCCTGTTGAACAGTATCATCATGGTTATCCTACACTTATAGCATCAATTTTCGTTCTCAGCTGCATCCGTTGGCACTTGCAACGAATGCTCGTTGCAAAGGGAGACGTTCCGTCGTTTTGGCGTCCGTTGCCTCGGGAACAAGCGTTCGCAACGGGCATCCGTTGGAAATTGCAACGGATGCCCGTTGAGAACCCAATAGTCGCAACAATTTTTTCGCCTGTTAAGGTGTTGGAATTTTCTGTATATCATCTGTTGAACAATTCATTTTCAACACAGTCTAAAAAAATCCTCTCAAACAAAAAATCTCTCAAATACTTAAACACAATACATAATGAGAGCTCGATGATTCATCAGTTGGTGGTATGTTGGCGGGTTCGGCAGGAGACCCGCCACCGCCTCCACCACCACCATATCAGCCTCCTTGACCTATGTTGGAACCGTCGATATTTACTAAAGAAGATGATATGGTGGATATAGACGCTTTGATCGATAGTTTCTACGAGCGTCCTTTCATCATTGATCCTGCACGTCCTGACGAGACGTTATGGTAAAACTTTAATTACATAATTCATATTGCATTTAATTATAAATATTATCTAATCATTTGATTTTTCACGTGCATGTTTGATGTGGATGATGTTCTAAAACATACGAACAACAACATTCCAAGGATTGCTACAAGATTGATTATACTATTCCTAGCAGGTGACACCAGAAGTTATACGCTGTCGATGATGGTGTATATTCATTGTAAGTAATTTTAATATAAAATTTAACTTTTAAATTATTATTTACTTTTATTTATAAACTAATTTATTGCAATTTAATTTTGTAGCGCACATATAAATGGCGGAAGAAAGATACATCGCGTATCTATACAGCTTGGATGCACGACATGCAAGCCCGGTTGCGCTTAATGATGAACAATGCCAAGAGCAACTATTACAAGAAGAATGCCAAACCGACCTGGGAAACGGATGAGGTATTCAACCAACTCGTCCAACATTGAGCGTTCGAGGATTTCAAGGCCAAGATCGACAAGACCGAGAAATTTCGGTACAACAAGAAGGTTCCCGGAGATGGTCTGCATCGCCTCACTTCAGAATCAAAATCATTCATGAAAAGAAAGAAAGAATTGGTAAAAATTATTTTAATTCATTATTTAAATTTTATTGTTATATAAAATTGTTATCTAATTATATTACTATAATGTTATAGATGCACAGAATGGGAAGAGACCCAACTCTTCTTGAGCTGGTTGTAGAAACCCACTCTAGAAAAATGTTCGTCGTCAAGGAAGAGAGCAACGAACCTGAACTCGTCGACTCTCAGACAGAACAGACCGTGAAAGTTGTGATGGAGAAGATCACACAACAATCACAAGTCTGCGATTCAATTCCCGACGATCTCAATCATTTAAAAAGGGACAAATTTTATTTAGAGATAAATAATATGATTATTTTTTGTAATTCTTTATTTAAATAAAATATTTTCTAACGATGCTAACTTTAACGTGTTTGATTTTTTAATCTGTTAGACCGTATAAGGGACGTCTATACGGTCTCTGTTTCCTCCAAAAGAATATCGTCGAAGACGCCACGATGGTACCCTCGTGGATCAAGAGAGTTACATGCAAGAACGGTGTATCGAGCATCTGGAAACCACACTTCAGGTAACGCTATCGGAGCTTCGAGAAACTCGAGCAAAGATGCGTCACATGGAGAGCATTATTAAATTTCTAACCGGTCGAGTGTATCAACCACCATAACCGACGGAGGGAACAACACCGAGACAAGACCTGATAATCAACTCTGATGCAACTCCTTCACGAGGTATTGGCGATCATGGGGATGAAGACGACGCTACTAACTTAGATGATTTGTATTTATGTTTTTAATTTCTATAATTTTTTCTCATTAATTTTTTCTTTAAAATTTTGAAGTTTTTTTTAATTGTGTTCCTCATGTTTTCAACGGATGCTCGTTGATATTTTTTAAAAATTTCAACAGGCATCCGATGGAAATGAAAAATTCCCACCTTTTTTTACAACGGATATCCATTGACATTTCCCGCCATTTTTCTAACGGGTATCCGTTCGAAACTTTTAACTCCCGCCATTTTTCTTTTCAACGGATGGACAACGGATATCCGTTGGACATTTGTAACGGGCATCCGTTGAAACACGTTGTAAATCGCAACGGATGCGGCTTTTCAATAATCGATTCCCAACGGCTCAAAATCCGTTGGAATACGTTGCGAATGGTAGTTTCCAACGGAAAAGTAGTCGTTTCCAACAGATATATCCGTTAGAAATGACCTGTTTTTTTTGTAGGGGCCAATCTATGACTCTTCTATTAGGTTTGCTCGAATCGAACAGTCATGCAGCTCGATCGAGCGATTGTCTACCTGAAACCACTCGACTCGAGCAACCTTTGCTCGATCGAACATTTTTGAACCCTCGGATCTGCTTAATCTGCGCAACATTTTGCTCGGTCGATACTCATGACAGTCAGTCGAGCAATTCCACTTAGACAAAACTCTCAGTCGAGCATCACTCATCCAAAATCCAAATTTTGTCCAGTGAGTTCGCTTGATCCGAGCAACCTATTGCTCTATTGAGTACCTAAACGTGACATCACATGACGTAGTATCACACTCAGTCGAGTGCAACATCTCTTACAAAATGATCGGTTAAGCGCTTCTCAACCAAACCCTAATTCTGCCCGAGAATTTGTCGCCCGAGTGGTCATACACTGCTCGGTTGAGCGTTGCATTCTACAGTCGCGTCTTTTGCCATTTTTTGAGCGAATGTTGTCATGAATACTGAAATTCTAATCTTCACATGATCAGATGCTCTGATATCACTGTAGGGTTGTATGATTGGGCAACAAAAGTGTTTTTGTATACAATCCAAATAGGGATATAGTTCGTTTTCATGATTTCGGTTTTAGATGATGTTTTTTTAGAAAAACAAACGAACCATTTGTTCGAATTAGTAACTTTTAGTAATATGATGGTGTAGAATGTTGCGACGATAGTGGCATTGTCTCCCTAAGTAATCCATATCGAGATCGATTCCACCGTTCAACCTTTGATCGTGATGGGAATCGATGAGAAAACAAATTTTCTCCTTATGTGTTTCTTCTTCAGCATGTTTATGAACCTTTTGTGATTATTACTCCTTATTATAATTAATGGATTTATATTTCCTAATCTTAGATACCGATTTTGCAATTAATTACTTTTAAGTCCATATATTTTTTGTTAATTGCATTCAGTGACATAGCTTTTACAATAATACTTTTCTCTAAGGTGTAAATTTTTCCTATTTATTTTCTTTGTTAATTTCAATTATTTTCACATTGATTCATATTATATTTCACAATACATAATAACTAGAAGAATACAAAATGCCGTTTTCTCATCTTTCACTCTTCATCTTGAAAATTATAACTATATTAGTCAAAATTCCGATAGAAATAAAACATTTAGTCTAATAATATCAAAATTTTTAAACAATACTGTGTATATCACTTTAAAATTCCAGGATTTTTTTTTTGGAAAACAAGTCAATTAAAAATAGTTAATTAATTATAAACAAATGATTTTATGCCCGAATTAGTTTTTACATTTCAGAAGTTTTTATAAATGTGAAAAGTTTTGAATTGGGAAGAAATCCACAAAATAAAGGTACAAGAAATCGTGGGAAAAAAGATTTGCCTTTGAAATCCCAAGAATCCAGCATCCACTTTGCCACCTCCGCTTTTCTTTGCTGTTAAAATGTCCAATTCTTCCTATCTATGTACCCAAAATAAAATAAATAAAGAATTTGGAATTTCCTTAGTAAAAAAATCAGGACTTTTTCAAGTTTTAATAAACGAATTTTATAATTTTAAAATAAAATCTCGTAAGCAAATCACTTTGTGTTTTTTCTCATATTTTTGTAGGTCTTATATAATTTTTTAAATTATAAATTTTGGTGAAATATCATCTCTTTAAGATGCAATTCAATATAATTAGCATTATTAGCTTTATATAACATAAAAAGTTATATGTATATAAACTTATTCCATATATATATATATATAGTAGACGTCCCCTTTTATAGAATTGATTGACCTCTCCTGTAGTGATTGCGAATTCTCACAAGTCAAAAGGCTTTGACTTTTGTATCTATAGTTTTCTCTAACATTGAAATGACAGAAAGGGAAAGTAATAAAAAAAATTTATGGTAGTTCAAAAATTAAATTTTATATACGAAGCAATTAAGACTATTAGGCTGTGATAAGCCAAAAAAAAAGCGACCAGATATATATTATTTCAACAAGTTACGAATAACAGAGAACTATATCATTAATAGCAAGACATTTCGGATTACATATAATTCACAATTTTATGGTCGTATCTTTATGATAAAACATTACATTTTTAGAACTTTATAAATTATTATTTTAAGTTAACAATTTCTATATAAACAAATTGGTAAAATTTTTCCTTTTATAAATGTATTATAAATGGCAATTAAAATTAATATATTAATATATGTATATATATTGAAAATATGTCAAAATTCAATTTTAATTGGATGTAAAATAAGAAATTTTTAAAATTAAGAAAAAAAAAGATAGATACGAATTTTATAAGGATAAAAAATCAAATAAAGAAAAAGAGTGGAAAGATGGGAATACAAATCTGAATTTGACAACCTGCAACTTTTTATACACTCTCGGTGCTTTTTTGGATATGAACACCCACAATGCACATAAACATATACATATTATCTATTCGATTTTTTATTGTTATTTTTGTTAAAGAATCTTCCAAAAAAAATCCGTAACTAAGCAATCTAGAGATAACAATATAATAGGTAATTAAATTTTTTACAAAAAAATTATTTTAATCATCCAATTTATTTATTTGTGATAAAGTTATTTATCTATTTTTATACTATGATTCATGTATTTGTCAAGTATTTATGAACAATTTACCAATATGTACACAAATTTTCAAATTGACATCTTTTTAATCTAAATTATACATGTTGGGAAATTTTGTTTCCTTTTTATTGGCTTCTAGGTTTTCAACGGGGTTAGTTTCTTCCCGTCCTTGACAAATCCTCATCTCATGTTTATTCGACTTCATCATCGTAATCCTAATCATCTTATTTCGAGAGCGATGTATTGGCGTGATGCAAGTGCAACCGATCTTGTCCTGTAGTAAAAAATAACTTTATCCGCCACAACGTATCTTCATCTTCACCACTGTTAATCGAAGATGACGAGTTCACCATCGCAGGCTATAACATCATCGGATTAGTTGTCCATGGCTCCACCTAATTCTTTGTTTCCCTAATCTCCCTCATCCCCGTTATTGTCATCGTCGATGTGCAACAATTCCATTGTTTTATAAATCCATCAATTCATGATTTAAAGGCTACAAGAACACATCAAAAGTTTTTTTTCAGATGATCAGGTCGTAAAATCAACAACATCAGAAACATACTTATCTTTATAAATACATCTCGAGACAAATCATAGATTATAGAGAATATTAACTTTCTGATTTTTCATATGGATTAAAATGACGCACAAACATAAATAAACACTCTTCATTCCATACACAAGCTCAGAAAAAATTTCGTTAAAATCTTCCTAAAACTTATCATACGATGGATGTTGCATTATCCCTTCACCTATCGATTGTTCAGCGTGTCATTTCATTGCCGCAGTGGTTTTTATTTACTGATATAACTTCATTAACATGTTTGTTACATGCATATATTGTAAGATACATATTTCTGTAAAGATTTTTATTTTACAATAATTGCACTGAAAAATTTACATTCCAAAACCCCAAAACAACATGCAACTATTTCTAAAAACATCAATCTTATCACGTGGCATGTTCAAATCCTTTAAAATATTCTTTTTTTCATAATCTATCTCGGGAGCTTGATTATTTATTGGTAAATATTTACGAATCGTTTTACAAAATTCATGCAATTTTCTAATACATTGTAATATTTTTTTATACTCATCAATCTTGATAATAAGGATAAACGAGACTGACATTCACGACAACCTTCATATATAGGTTGTTTCGTAACTAATAAATTGAAAAAGTGTCATGCCTCATTGTTCGACATCTATTCATGCATTTGCTTAACAACTATACGAAAAACATCTGACACCATTTTCACATATGGATGGATCGTCGTTGTTTACAATGAACCTCTTTGTTTCTTTCATTGCTTGTGCTTCTTGCACACTATCTCTAATCAATCTTCGCCAAGCAATAACCAAATTTTATAATTCTCTATGAAACCTACCTTGTAAATGTATTTGTAAATAATTTCCTTACTTCGATACTTCATTTTTTTGCATATATTGCAGGGATATAACATTGTCCCGCGTTCTTGACACAAAGGTTGCATCGACGTAAAACTCATAAATTGCTCAAATCCTTGTAAAAATTATTGTGTAACTTCCAAGGTTACGAGATCTTTTCTTCTATACATCCACTCTATTGATCTGTATATATCTCTATTTGAAGAAGACTATATTATTTGAAAGTATATTTTTTGTTCATTACTTGATGCTAAAGAGTTCAAGTTTAGTGTATAAATATTGAAAATTCCAACGAATGCCTGTTGGAAATGTCATCGGATACGCGTTGATCTCTAATGATCGATTTTTCCAACGGGCATCCATTGATAACTTCAACGGGCATCCGTTAGAACGAGCAACAATCATCCGTTGACATGATTCGCCGTATTTCCAACAAACTTTCAATGGATTCACTACTAAATATCAAGAGATAATATCCATTCATAATCCGTTGGAAATTCCAATGGATTGAAGCCTGTTGATAACTCCGCAATATCCGCTGAAATATTTATCAACGTATGAATTCATTGATTTGTCCGTTGATATTCGCATATTTTGTGTAGTGTTATATATATATATATACATGTCTATAAATATAAATACGCATAAACACACATATATATAAACACGTATGTACATATACACATTATATATATAGACATATATATACACTCATATGTGTATATATATTTGTTTAGGTAAATTGGTGTAAAATTCAATCAACCACACCCGAATTTTCTACCTCTAGAATTTGGCCATGTATCTCAAGCTTTCTTGATGAAAGAAAAATTATGTACCAAATCAATCGGTTCTCTTTTTCCAAATCAATGTTACGTAGGTAACACATTTATAAAAAAGATACATTTAAAATTGTCCGTCAATCTGACGTGAAATATGAAGTTTTCAAAAAATTCAGAGATATATCGAGTATTTTGAAATAAGTTTTTGTTATTCAGAGATATAATATATACGACAATGGTTGACGGAGATTTTAGTAAATCTATAGATGGTTGAATAGATAGCGAATTCTATAATATTATTTTATTGGGGGCTTATGTTTTTGTGTAAAGATATTTTTTGAAAGTTATAAATATTTACATTGGTTAATTTTAATAAAAAATTAAAATAAAAAATATTGGAGTAATATATCGGTAGATCTTGTTTATATGTATATATATACATGTGTTTATATGTATATATTATGAATAACTATTAAATTTTTAAATTGAGTTATGTCAATGCATTTGTCCATATGATTTATAAGAATGTTTATCTAACACAACGTGGATTTTTCTTGGCCCACATACACAAACCTACCAAACCTAAAAATAAAAAAATAAAAAAGGGTCTATCTATAAATAGAAATGCATTGATCTTGAAAAGTGCTCTCATTATTTATTAGAAAACATGCCGAAAGAAATATAATATATATTAAAGGAAAGAAAATAAAAGGTGATTATGTGTTATGTTTCAGCCAATCAATTTTAATGCTTTAGTTATAAGCAAAGAAAATAAGGGTTTTATACCGTTTTATTCAAAATTTTATTTGTAAAGTTATATAGTTTAGAGGAAAATAGATTAGAGATTATATAATTTGGAGAGGGAAATAGCCTAAAAATCATATAGTTCGGGAGAATAGACTACATATTATATAATTCGGGGGAAATAGATTAGAATTCATATAGTTCGGGGAAATAAGTTAGAATCTTATAGTTTGAGGGAAATATACTGTTTTAAAAAATTTTTAATAGAAAAATTAAAAGATATTTAATGGAGGGAAAAAATGATGAATTTTTAAAGGATAAAGGAGAATATGATTAATAATGATAGTTATAGAGAATAAAATAAAAGAGAAAATTTAGAGGAAAGTAGGATTAACGAGAGAATATTTTTTTTTGTCTTTTATTTATTTGTTTGTTTGGTTAATCTTTTATAGTAAAAATTATTAAACAGAATCTAGATATATTTAAAGAAACGGAATTTGAGATATAAGATGTAAACAATATAATAAATAAAAATTTAAAATATTTTATAACTATAATCGTGTGAAAATATACATAGATATAAATTCTCTAAATTAAATAAATCCTTATTTTTAATATTTAAAATAGAAATACAAATATATTTATTATAATCACTATCAGATCTATGTGGAATTTTAGTTTCTTGGATACCCTAAAAACGTTTAAATCTAATGAATCAATATGCAAATAAATATTAAATATAACATTACCATATTATATGAAAATCGATGTTTTACTTTACATTTGTTTCAATCTCAAATTATTTTTATGTATAATAGTACTTCAAATTATTTACCCTATTTGAACTGTGCTTTAATAATTTTTTTCCATAGTAAAAATATATTGTGTATTTTAGATCCACAATTAGAGATTGATTAAAAAACATAAAACTGTCACCATTATATTTGTCTTTGATTATGATTCTCATTAGTGCTAACATCTTTTTTTTTCTTTTTCCTTGTACTTGTAAATCAAATCTTCACCATTCTGTTTCTTTTTTAATATATATAAACTGATATCTCTGTGTATATATATGTATATTTGTATATATGAGCCTTTGCCGATGCATTGCACTTGGGACCTCTATGATGCTTCTTTGCACCATTTTCTAGCTTTACCGCCGACAAACCAATTAATGACGGCCACGTGTCATACATATGTATAAGTTTCATCCATCTACTAAGAGTGGAAATATCCCCTCTTTCTCTCTCATCATTTGCTCTAGGTTTTAACAATCTATTTTAGTTACTTTGGGATTCTAAATTGAATATGATCGTTTCAGTTTATTGAAGTTATTCTTTTTGTTATAAATCATGCCGATTCTATAGTCTAATCATACATTGATTGGCATATATAAATCTAGAAATTACTTTTTGTTGTATATGATAATTTTTTTGAAAATTTTAAAAAATTATATAGTATAGTACTCCAATATAATAAAGGTAAAAGATCTCCTTATATAAAAAAAATGTTTTTAAAGAATATTTTAATATATTCAATATATATTCTCTCAATATATTCTAAATCTGTAAAGAATATTTCCATTTAATTTTTTTGAAAAATTATCCTAAATATAATATTTTAGTACACAAAGAAAAAGAAAAAGATTTATAATTAAAAAGGTTGACAATCCAGTCTCTATACTTGGTAAGACATTGACTACGATTTAATTTGAAAAAAAAATTAAACATATCTGGGGATTTGCCCGCAAAGATGGAATAAAATATAAACAATAAAATAAAATGCTTAATTAGAGAGTTTCCTCTATGTTGGATTGATTAATAATAAATAAATAAATTCTTAGGTCAAGATGGGAGGGAAAATTGCCTAAATAAAGGTTCCATTATTAGACTCACTATTATTCTACTATATATCCATTACCCAAACCCCTAAATTTTATAATATCATGCCGATAATTATATTTGTCTTATCATTTTGTATAATGAAAAAGTACTTGAATAGTTGACTTTTATGTAGAGTTTAACAAAAATATAATAATTATTTCAATGTGAATTCTTCCTACTACTAAAATAAAATAATATATTAGCACCGTGTGACTTTTTTTAAGTCGCACATAATTATTTCGATGAGATAAAAGTATATTTGATCAAAGGATTCTGATAAAATATGGGATTGATATGCTATTGATACGAGAATATTTCATGTGATTCATAGGAGAATATTATCTGATATCTTATTTAATATTTTATAACATTCTATGATATATTCTATATATTATCTGATATTTTATTGGATATCGACATATTTTCGAAGATTGTACGAATATTTTGTGATATTATATTTCTTTTTTCGTACTATATTATGTATTATGTAAGAAAGTATTTCATCATTACAAAAAGAACGAGAAATTGATTCGACTTATTCCGAGATATATTCTCATATTTTATCATTGTATCAGAGCTTCTTATAGGTGCTCTATTTTTTTTCTTTCTTTTGATCCATCACATCAAAATTTTTCTCGATCGTATTTCGACTCTGTTTTCCTCTTAAAAAAAATATCTTATCTCATTTTTCTTTGTTGTTCTCTAACCTGAACCAAGAATCGAGTTTCCACTCTAATTTCGACCAAAACCTCGATCCAAAACCCCAAATATAATAAAAGTACCATGCATCGACAAACTCTTTCGACCGATGACCCACTACTCTAATGACCCGACCCGTTTCCAACAAATCCGAACTCTAACATCCTCTCTGAGGTACTGAACCTCGACGTCATTTCAACGTATTGACTCGAAGCCATTTTGGCGTATTGACTTGACGCCCTTCAGCGTATCGAATCCGACGTCCTTTGGCATACAAAACCCGACACCCACTGGCATACCGTCCCCGACACCCTCTGGCGTACCGAACCACGACGTCCTTCGGCGTGTACTGACCCATGGGCCTTTTTCTTCCAATTTAGGGCCCGACTGGTGGAAACGCGGCGTTTGCGTTTGCGTTTGGTGGCGTTTGCGCTTGCGTTTGTGGGCGTTTTGTTTTATTTTGCCTGAATGGTGGAAACGCGGCGTTTGCGGGCGATTACAACTAGAAGCGAATGGTAGAAAATTGTTGCGCTTGCGTTTTGAGAAAAATTACCAAAATGGACAATTGTTAATAAAATTGTCTATTTATATACTTTTTAATTATGATTTTCAAATATTTGAATATACAATATATATACATATATATCTATATTTATGATTAATATAAATTATAATAAAAACTTAAAATAATTTTATCAAAACATATATATATACACAAATATATATATATATACGGACCCAACTGTTGCAGCTTTGTTGCAGCCACCATGGGTGCATCTGGCGTATGTTTCATCTCAGGAGGATAAAGCTTGTATACAATGAGGATCTCAATCCTCAGTGGAACGAGAAGCTCGTCTTCAACGTCTCGGACCTCAGAGATCTCCCCAACAAGACCATCGAAGTCGTCGTCTACGACAACCACCACCGCAAGTTCCTCGGCCGCGTCAGGATCTCCGGTGTCTCCGTTCCCTTGTCGGAATCCGAGGCCACCGTCCAGAGGTATCCCCTAGACAAACGCGGCCTCTTTTCCCACATCAAAGGCGACATCGCCCTAAGAATCTACGCTCTACCTCACGATGGCATCAAAGGCGACATCGAAACCTATGAAAACCCATTTGTAGAAACCGACAGAATCCCAGAAAACCGACAGAATCCCTCCTTCCGCCAAGCCATCTCCTCCGCAAGCAGCGCCGGAGATAAGAGCGGATTTCATGAGGGTGCCAGGTCCACCGGCGGCGGCAGTGATGCAGATGCAAGTGCCGAGGCAGAACCCGGAGTTCCATCTGGTGGAGACAAGCCCTCCTCTAGCGGTAGTTGTGTTCATACACCGAAACCCTAATTTTATGGCCTAGAGAGAACGAGCGAGGAGGAGGAAAGAGGCGAAGAGAGTCGGCGAAGAGACTTACCGGTGAGGAGGAGTCGGCGAGGAGGAGTCTGGAGGAGGAGTCTGGTGGTGGAGGACGATGAGAAATGAGAAGAAATCGCCCAGGCAGAGGAAGGCAGAGGAATGAGAAGAAAGGAGACATAAGGGTAGTTTAGTAATTTAATAAAAAACGCCTGAAAACGTAACGTAACGTTACAAAAAATAAGATTTTTAAATTTAGCGTTTTGTGGCGACTGCGACTTCCTGCGACTCCACCTGTCACCTGAGATAACGCTCGGAGTCGCCAGAAAACGCAGTCGCTGCGTTTGCGTCTTCTGGCGACTCCACCAGTCATCACCTTAGACGTCCACAATTTGCACGCTCCAACTTGAGGGAGTGTATTAATGGATATAATCCGTGTGATTGATACAAGAATATTCTGCGAGATCTTATTTAATATTATGATGATATTCTACGAGATATTCTAGATATTATCTGATATCTTATTGAATATCGAGATATTTTCGAAGATTGTACCAATATTCTGCGATATTATATTTCATTTTCCATACGATGTTGTATATTATATAAGAAATTATTTCGTGATTAATAAAAGAACAAGAAATCAATCTTGAAATACTTTCTTATATAGTATACAATATCGTACGGAAAAGAAAATATAATATCGCAGAATATTCGTAAAATCTTCGGAAATATCTCGGTATTCAATAAGATATCAGATAATATCCAAAATATCTCATAAAATATTATCAGAATATTAAGTAAGATCTCGAAAAATATTCTCGTATCAATCACACGAATTATATTCGTTAATAGATTCAAACTCAACCTATGTGAACAATAATTAGTAGAATTATAAAACCTGTGATCAAGAAGGCATAACTAACAAAAGGGAAGGATAAATTTGTTTTTCTCACTCGGGTTCAAACTATCACGAACAAAAAGGAAGAGGTTCGCATAATATTATATAAAACAATAATAAGAATAATTAATGTTTCTAAACAACATAATAAATGTCTTCTCTCTTTATTGTATTCATACAGACAAACGTTTTTTTTTTTCACTTGCTTCCCTGTCTTTGCTTATATACCCACACATAAATCAAACATGAAATATTGCTCTATGCACTTATTTTTTTATTTAAATTAAGTAAAACACTTTTAATCAAAACTCATAATTACTCTTCTTAATTAGTTATACCTTATCCTCAACACGATTATTTATTATTCCTTGTTTCGTAGTTATTGAATTCATACAAATGGAACTGAGTATCCTTTAACAATGATAATATTAGAGAAAATCAAGTTGCTTGTTTTTATAGAATATCTTTATATATATATATATATATACATTATATTCAACTAATTTTCAAGATAATCTTTTAGATATTCTAATTAATTTTCAGATAATCTTCTAGATATTCTAACTAATGTTTAAGTTTAAATACATGTACAATTACTCAATATTATCTTATATTAATTCCTTAAGTTGGTGCGTATAAATTTTATATGTCTAATTTAGAAATGAATACATCAAATTCATTTTTTTCAAATGATTTTGTATTTTCCCCGACGACGGATTTCTTCTTGGCGTGGGTTTCTACAATCAACTCAAGAAGAGTCACTTCTCTTCCTATTCTCTGTATCTGTTATATAACATAAATATAATTAAATAAAAATTGTATAAAAAATTTAAATAACAAATAAAAGAAATTTATCAATTCTATCTTTTTTTCGGGAATGATTTTGATCCCGAAATATGGCGATGCGTACCATCTCTGCGAACTTTCTCGTTGTACTGACATTTCTTGACCTTCTCGCTTGGCCTTGAAGTTCTCAGACTCCCAATGTTGGACAATTTGGTTGAATACTTATTCCATTTCTCATGTCGGTTTGGGATTCTTCTGGTAGTAGTTGTGCTTGACGTTTTTCATCATCAAGCGCAATCGGGCTTACATATCGTGCATCCAAGCTGTATAGATACACGACGTATCCTTCTTCCGCCACCTGTATGCACGCTGCAAAATAAATTATAAAAAAATAGTTTACAATAATTAAAATAATCATTTTAAAACTTAAATTTTATATTATTTTTTACTTACAACGAAAATACACCACATTATAGCGTAGCCTGCCAAGAATAATAGAGGCAATCCTGTAGCGATCCCTTTATGATGTTGTTGTTCGTATGTTTGAGAACATCATTCATATCAAACATGCACGTGAAAATAAAATATTTAGATAATATCTATAATTAAAAAATAATATAAAACATTAATTTGAATTCTTACCATAACATCTTATCAGGACATTCAGGATAGATAATCAAGAGGGTAGGACGCTCGTCGAAATTATCGATCAAGGCGTCTATATCCATCATATCGTTTTTTTATCAAATATCGGCGGTATCGATATTGGTGAAGGAGGTTGATATGGTGGCGGTGGAGGCGGAGCTGGGCTACTGCCGAAGCCGCTAACATACCACCATATCCGATAAATCGTCTAGCCCTCATATTTGGTTTGTGTTTAAGAGTGGTTTGTGTTTGAGAGATTATAAGATTTGAGAGAAGGTTGAAAAAAAACGTTGGAAATGTCAACAGATTCCCGTTGGAAAAAATGTTCACTCAATATACGTAATTAATTGACACGACGTTTTGTTTTCACAACGGACATCCATTGCAAATTCCCACGGATGCCCGTTGGAAGCGCGTACTCCCCAGGCAACGAACGCTAAAACGATCGTATGTCTCTCTTTGCGACAGGTATCCGTTGCGAGTCAATGTAGTGTAGTATTACCATGATGACATTTTGCAACGGACATCCGTTGCAAAGTGAGCAATGGACGCTCATTGGGGTCTTCTAACGGTCAGCCGTTGCTTGATGAATTGTCTCTGAACAGGCATCCGTTAGAACTTACCAACTTATACCCCTTGAAACTGTGAAAATCTTGAACGGGCTTCCATTGACATTGCCAACAGATGACCGAGGAAATTTGAATATTTGAAGGTAAAAAAGAATTTTAAAAATTTACATAAATTTATATATGACACTATAGAATTCACATTTCTTCTTCAGTAGATTATTCGATTGGCGAGTCTTCCTGCAATTGTTTATTGAATTCATCGCCGTTTTTATCTTCTGCATCTTTCAGTTCAACGTCTTCATAATCGCATATGTATTCACCATATATGTCAGTTCTTGTGAGAATCTCCTCCCAAATGTCTGTATCATTTAAGTATCGGCTGCGGATGATCGGTTTGCAACAGATCTTCTTTTTCATCTGTGCTTATAATTCCTCGTGGATTGATCTTTACTACGGCCCACCATTCCTTCTCTTCGACGTTACAATGTTGTTGGATATTGCACATAACATACTTGATCTGCTTGATCTATAATGATGAATGGATAATACTTACAATATTTTCGTGTCGAATTGATGTCAATTCCTCCCCATCGATTTTTTCGTGTATCGCGTCCTACGATTGGGTCGAACCATTGATATTTAAAAGCATTACCTTCAAGCCAACGAGACCGAGATATTCCACCTGTAGGATTTGGTGCAAAATATCGTAGAAATTACCATCCTCTATTGCACTATTAACGCAAACACCGTAATTGTATGTGCTTCTATTTTTTGTGTTCGTACATGTAGAATGTGTATCCACGAGTAAACAAAACTGGCCGACACATAACATTTCGTGTAGGACCATTAGCCAAATCTTTTAACCACATAGGAAGTCTCTCATCAGAAAATTTGACATATATAATATAAAAAAATGAATACTTTATAACATATCCAATTAATTTTAATATATATAAAACGTACGAATATATGTATACTTACGTAATCTCTCACCATGAGCCATAATGTCTAACTTTCATTTTTGTGAGTTTACCTGCGTTTAGATGAGGATATGTACTAATTACTTCTTCTTCAAATATCCTGTAATGAAAGTACTTAATATTTTATATATATATATATATTAATTGTGTTTAAAAGTTTGATTTTCATTGGTTTGTACCTTTCAAAAGGTAATAGATCTTAACAACTTAGTAATATATAGGTGTGGACGTGATTATACTCCTCTGGTGTTAACCAATATTCTTCAAATTTACTTCATGTACGTCTAATCGGTGTAAACATCTCAGGAATTGTGTCAAAATGCACGTCTTTCTTTCGTCTGAATATGCGACTCGAAATAAAATATGCTGAAATATGTGATTTCTTCCAACAAGTATTATTTAACAATAGATCTCTTTTAAACATATATTGGGAGGCAAATTATACGAAGACAAAGATAAACATTTCTCGTTTTATAAGCAAACTCAAGAAATATTTCATTGAAATCTTTCCAAGTCTTACCATCCGATGGATATTGCATTATCCCTTTGTGCGTCGAGTGTTCTGCGTGACATCTCATTACTGCAGCGGTTTTTTTCGATTCAAATAACCTTCTCAATCTGTTTGCTACATGCATATAGAATATTTTTTTGTATGGTACATATTTACGTGAATAATATTTTTTGGCCGAAATCTGCTTGCATCACAAAATTTACATTCCAACAAGTCTTTATCATTTCCCCAAAAAAACATGCAACTATTTCTACAAATATCAATTTTCTCATATGGTATTTCCAAATCTTTTAAAACATTATCTGTTTCGTAGTATGTCTCGAGAACTTGATTATTTTCCGGTAAATATTCATGCATGGTTTTGCAAAATGAATCCATGCAATTTTCAGCAACATTGTAGTCGGTTTTTATACCCATCAATCTTTAGGATACAGATAAGTGGGACTGACCTTCACGCCAACCTTATATATAGGTTTTTTTGCCGAATCTAATAGGTTGAAAAATCACCGTGCCTCATTGTTGGGCATCTCTTCATGCGTTTGTTCAACAACTCCAGGAAAAGCATCTGACACCATTTCCATATATGGATTGGTCTTTGATGCCTCATATAAATAATTTCTTCATTTCTTTCTACTTGTGTTTCTTGCACAATATCTCTACCACAATTTTCCCTGTAAAATAACCAAATTTCGTAATTCTCTACAAAACTCACCTTGTAAAGAGGTTTGCAAACAATTTCTTGACTTCGATACTTCATGTTTTTGCATCTTTGCATGGACATAACACTGTCCCGGTTTCTTGAAACAAAGGTTGCATAGACGTAAAACTCATGAACTGCTCCATCCGTGTAAGAATTCTTGCGTAACTTCTTCGGTTACAGGATCTTTTCTTCTATACATCCACTCTCTCAAACTATATATATCTTTATTTGAAGAAGATTATATTTTGTTGAAAACCTTGACATTGAGCATTAAATAGTTTTTTTTTAACGGACATCCGTTGGAATCCTCAACGGATGCCCGTTGCAAAGACACATGAAAATATTCCAATGATAAACCTCAAAATTAACAATGTTAACGGGCATCCGTTGCCACTTTCAACCACTACAAAAAAACTGGCGATTTCCAACGGACATATCCGTTGGAAAGCGCCCAAAATCCGTTGGAAACAGCCGTTTCCAACGGACACCAACGGATTTTCGTCCTTTGCGAAAAGTTCGTTGCAAATGATGATCCGTTTCAATTCGTGACGGAGTTCCAACGGATCATATCCGTTGCAAAATTGCAACGGAATGGCAACGGAAACCGCCGTTGGAAAAAAAGTAACGGACGACCGTTGGATAATGGTGTGACGTATCACCGTTGCAAACTTTCAACGGCTGTCCGTTGCAAAATTAGGAATACTTTGCAACGGACATCCGTTGCCATGTGGCGGG
>CM071864.1:7648224-7702783 GCA_036759665.1 Gynandropsis gynandra
GAAAAAAGTTTCAACGGAAGCCCGTTAGCAATGGCAACGGATGTCCGTTGCAAACTGGTCGGAAACGATTTGGCGGGAAACCCATTGCAACGGATGACTGTTACCCGTTCCAACGGATGCCCGTAGGAACTTTTGAAAAAAAAAATAAAAAAAAAATTTATAACTAAAAGGTTTTTAATAAAAATATTAAAATTATATTACAAACCACCAAAATTAAAACTATTTCCTATTACAAATCATTTAGGTCGTTTGCGTCGTTATCATCCTCACCATCACCACCACCACCACCTCGAGACGGAGTTGCATCCGAATCGAGTCCCGGTTCTTGCTGCGGTGTTGATCCCCTCACCTGGCCCGACAACAACTCAATGACGCTCTCCAAATGTTGTATTTTAGATGATTGTTGCGCCATTTCAGCTCGTTGTTCTCGAAGTTGTGATTCGAGTTCTTCGATCTGCCGTTGTTGAGAAAAACTCTCTTACCGTACAGGCGTGCCTTATACGGTTTCACCGACTACAAAACAAATAAACGTAATGTTAGAATTTAACAAATTATTTGATTAATAATTTAGAAACAAAATAATAAATTCTTACCTCTAAATAAATTTGGTCCTTTTGTAAAGGACTGAGGTCGTCGGGGCTTGAACCGCAAGCCTGAGATTGCTGTGTGATCTTGTTCGTCACAGCTCTCACGGTTCGGGCCGCTCGAGGATCGAAGAGTTCCGGTTCGTCGGCCTCTTCACCGACAACCGACTTCTTCTTTGCGTGGGTTTCTAATACCACTTCAAGAAGAGTCGGTTCTCTTCCCATCCGTTGCGTCTAAATATAAAAAAATTTTGTTAGATAAGTATTTAAATGAATAAAAAATCTAAATAATTTAAAATTTACCAATTTTTTTTTTCTTTTCGCTAAAGATTTTGATCCCGAAGTATGGCGATGGGGACCATCTCCGGGAACCTTCTCACCGTAGCGATTTTGTTTGGCCTTCTCGCTCTTGGCCTTGAATGACGCGGACTCCCAATGCCCAATCAATTTGTTGAAGACCGTTTCGGTTGCCCATTTCGGTCTGCTGTTGTTGGCGTAGTAGTTCCGCTTTGCACCATTCATCATGATGCACATCCGAATCTGCATGTCGCGCACCCATGCAGTTAAGATGCGCGTTGTATGAATTCGGCGCCATCTGTATGAACGCTGCAAACAAAATTATATTATTAGTAGTTTTCAAATATATATATGTAATTATAAAATTCAAATATAATTACAAAAACTTACCACAAAAGTGCGCCACCATCGCTAGTGCACAACTTCTGGCGTAACTTGCCAGGAGTAAAACAGATCGTCTTGCATCGATATTTGAATCATGTTATTATTTGTGTGTCTTAAGACATCGCTCTCATCAAACCTGCATAGCAAAATATAAAGTTAGTAATATTTACGCAATTTAAATGAAATTCATAACAATTACATTAAAATTACCATAACGTTCGGGATCGATGATCGGAAGGGTTGGACGCCCATCGAAATCATCGATCAAGGCATCGATGTCAACCATATCGTCCTCGTCAACAAATATCGGTGGTGCCGATACTGGTGACGGAGGACGATATGGTGGTGGGCGGCGGGGGAGGCGCTCCCGCGGAACCGGCCAACATTCCCCTCATTCCCATAAAACGTCTAGGCCTCATTTTTGTAAGTTTTGGTAGTGTTTAAGATTTCTGGATTTGTTTGGCGTTGAAATAAGAAAAAATACGTCGCAACATATATATATCGGATTTTCCAACGGGCATCCGTTACAATTTCTAACGGATGACCGTTGGAAACATACATCATCGCAACGGAGTGATTAAATTGACGTGACGTTTCGGATTCCCAACGGGCATCCGTTAGAAATTGTAATGGATGCCCGTTGGAAAATGGCATTCCCGATGCGACAGACGGCTAAATGGCGGCTCGTCTGCCTTCCCAACGGACGTCCGTTAAAAATTGTAACGGATGCCCGTTGGAGCCCTGAAAAACGGTTAATAAAAGCTGCAAATTCTGCATAATCATTACTTTTTCCAACGGACATCCGTTGGAATGCTAACGGATGCCCGTTGGAAAGGGACACGTGGCGTCAAGCGTCAACACGTGGTGGCAATTTACCATTAAAAGTTTCCAACGGACATCCGTTACAATGTCCAACGGATATCCGTTGGGATCTGTGAAAATCGAGAATTTTTTTCTAAGTGTCGGGTGCGAATTTACCCTTATAACGGTCCAACGATGATCCGTTAGCAATTTCAACGGATGTCCGTTGGGATTGTTGAAAATCCATAAATTTTTTCTAAGTGTCGGGTGCGAATTCAACAACCGTTAATAGTTTCAACGGGCGACCGTCAACATTGGTATTAGATTATTTTAATTTATTATTAACATTTCTCGATTACACATCATACATCAAACGTGAAACATCGTTCATTGACGGTATACGTCATTTACATTACACATCATATACATGTACATGTAATAATAAACATTATTGTATTTACATTTCTTCTTCAGTAGATTCATCAATGGGCGAGTCGTCTTTCGCTTAATCATTGAATTCATCGCCGTTTTCATCTTCAGCATCATCCGGTTCAACGTCTTCATAATCGCGTATGAGTTCTCCGTCTATGTCATTCCTCGCAAGAATCTCCTCGCGATCTGTATCAATTAAACGAATCAGCTGCGGATGATCGGGTTGCAACGGATCTTCTTTATCATCAGAGCTTATGATCCCTCGTGGCTTGATCTTTACTACGGACCACCACTCCTCTCTTCGACGTTTCAATGTTGTTGGATATTGCACGTAACATACTTGATCTGCTTGATCTATTGTGATGAAGGGATCATACTTACCATATTGTCGTGCCGGGTTGACGTCAATTCCTCCCCAACGATTTTTTCGTATTCCGCGTCCTACGGTTGGGTCAAACCACTGACATTTAAAAAGCATAACCTTCAACCCAACGAGACCGAAATATTCCAGTTGTATGATTTGGTGAAAAATACCGTAGAAGTTATCACCCTCTATATCACTATTAACGCAAACTCCGTAGTTGTATGTGCTTCTATGTTTTCCGTGTTCGTACGTGTGGAACGTGTAGCCGCGAGTAAACAAGATTGGCCAACACATGACATTTCGTGCGGGACCATTAGCCAAATCTTTTATCCACGTAGGAAGTCTTTCATCAGAACATTTCACCTGTATGTATAAAAAAACAAATTAATACTCTTATATGCAATTAATTTACATAAATGTGTATACAAGTACTTACGTAGTCTCTAAACCACGATCCATAATGTTGAACTTTCATGTCTGTGAGTTCATTTGCATTTAGATGAGGATATGTACCAAGCACTTCTTCGTCAAATATCCTGAATAATGAAAATACGTTACATTTTCATATATATATATATATAAATATAAAGATTGAAATTATAATATGTACCATGTACATACCTTTCGAACGGTAATAACTCTTGACAATTAAGTAGTATATATGTGTGGACATGATTATACTCCTCTGGTGTTAACCAATATTCATCGGATTTTCCTCCTGTACGTCCAATCGGTGTAAACATGTCAGGAATTGTGCCAAAGTGCGGATTATATTGATACAGATAATTTGTGTGATCATCCGCTGCACGTCGCTCTTTCGTCTGAATATACGACTCGAAATAAAATGTGCTGAAATATGTGATTTCTTCCAGCAGGTATTGTTTAACAATAGAGCCTACGACCGCTGCTTTGTTTTTTGCTTTTTTCTTTAAATGAAAGAAGAACCTTTCGGAAGGATACATCCATCTGAATTGAACTGGCCCACCGAGTATTGCCTCATAAGCAAGGATTCCTTCGTTCCATAACTGTCGTAATTCATGAATGAAGGGCTGTAAAAATACATCGAAACTTTTTTTCGGATGTTCTGGTCATGGAATAAGTAACGTTAGAAACATTACCTCTCTTTTCAAACACATCTCGGGAGGTAAATTAAAAGGAGACAAAATCACCGGCCAGAGGGAATATTGACTTCCTGATTGTCCATAGGGACTAAAACCATCCGTGCACAGGCAAAGATAAACATTTCTCGTTTCACGCGCAAACTTAGGAAATATTACATTGAAATCTTTCCAAGCCTGACCATCCGATGGATGTTGCATTACACCTTCGGTCGTGGAGTGTTAGGCGTGTCATCTCATTGCTGTAGCGGTTTTTTTTTATTCATATAACCTTCTCAACCTGTTTGCTACAGGCATATAAAACATTTTCTTGTATAGTACGTATTTCCGTGAATATGGTTTTTTAGGCCGAAATCTGCTTGCACCGCAAAACTTGCATTCCAACAAGTCTTTATCATTTCCCCAAAACAACATGCAACTGTTTCTACAAACATCAATTTTCTCATGTGGCATTCCCAAGTCTTTTAACACATTCTTTGTTTCGTAGTATGTCTCGGGAGCTTGGTTATTTTCCGGTAAATATTCCCGCATTGTTTTACAAAATGAATCCATGCAATTTTCAGCCACATTGTAGTCTGTTTTTAATACTCATCAATCTTGAAGATAAAGATAAACGAGATTGACCTTCACGACAACCTTCATATATAGGTTGTTTCGCCGAATCCAATAGGTTGAAGAATCGACGTGCATCGATGTTCGGCATCTCTTCATGCGTTTGTTCATTAACAACTCCAGGAAAAGCATCTGACACCATTTTCACATATGGATTGGTCGTTGGTTCTTCATAAATAACTTCTTCATTTCGTTGTACTTGTGCATCTTGCACACTATCTCTAACACCGCAATCTTCGCTGTGAAAAAACCAAATTTCGTAATTTTCAACGAAATCCACCTTATACAGATGTTTGCAAACAAGTTCTTGACTTCGATACTTCATGTTTTTGCATCTTTTGCATGGATATAACATTGTCCCACGTTCTTGACACAAAGGCTGCATCGATGCAAAACTCATGAATTGCTCTAATCCGTGTAAGAATTCTTGCGTAATCTCTTCGGTTACAGGATCTTTTCTTCTATACATCCACTCCCTTGATCTATATATATTTCGATTCGAAGACGACGACATTTTTTCGAAAATATTTTTGTTATTGATGGTTTGACGCACTCGTTGGTAAGATCTAAATAGCTAATGTACCAACGGACATCCGTTGGAAATTTCAACGGATAGCCGTTGCAGGTTCACGGGTACTTATTTTGACCCGTGAACCTCGAAATTCAAAATATCAACGGTCATCCGTTGCTATTTCTAACGGCCGTCCGCTAACAATTGCAACGGATGCCCGTTGGAACGCTTTTCCCCGGTTTCTAACAATCTATAACGGACAACATTTACTTTCGAACATAAATGGCCACGAACAATATCCTTTTCAGTTGTGAATGCTTGCAAATTCGTTATAATTCGTTATTTTTGGATATTACAATAGTTTAAGTTTTGATAATTATGATATTAATGATGTAAGTGGAACTGATTTCATATCGAACTCAATCAATACGCAAAAACCAAATATAGAGTCTAAAATTTCATTTTATATCTCTTTTTACATATTTAACATAGGATAACAATAATAATTAACATAAAAAAATAACTTTAACATAGAATTCTATCCGACAGCTACCTCCGTCACCAAAAACCAGTATCTTTATCTCCATGATCGAACCCAAAACAACCTTATTAAACTTCCTCACCACCGGTAAGAAAATTTATCAAAGTTGTTTTAGATTCAACCATGGAAACAAAAGATACTTGATATTGGTGGTTTGTTTGATTCATATCCGTTGATATTGATATTGTTTTAGATTCAACCATATATATAGTTAAATTTTCAACGGACGTCCGTTGGCAAATTCAACGGATGCCCGTTACAAGATCTCACGAATTTATTTCGACGGTTGAACCTCGAAATTAACAATATCAACGGCCATCCGTTACATATGATAACGGATTACCGTTGCATTTGTCAACGGATGACCGTCAGAATATTTCCCCCGGATTCTAACGGTCTTCCAACGGATATGGCCAACGGATATTATCCGTTACAATCCGTCGCAAATTGTCAGCGGATTTGTAACGGATTTTGCAACGGCGATATTCCGTTAAAATCCGTTACAAAATCCAACGGATTGCAACGGATATGCTCTCGTTGAAAGCATTAACATATCTGTTGCAATCCGTTGCTATTTTTTTCCAACGGACGGATCCGTTGCCCCGTCCGTTGGAACTAGCGTGTTTTTTTGTAGTGAACGGACATCCGTTACAATTGACGACGGATGTCTGTTGGCTTATTTTTTGTTTTCTAACAGCGTGTCAACGGATCGTAGCAACGTACAAGATCCGTTGCTCATCCGTTGACAGTTGTAACGGATTGCAATCCATTGAACATTCTCACGTATCCGTTGCAATCTGTTGAAAAATTACATCAACGGGCAGATACGTTGACCCGTCCGTTGATATTCTTGTGTTTATTGTAGTGCAAGTAGGGATTGTGGTGTACCTTGTTTTGTATATTGTATATGGAAAGAACCAGACAACAAGAGATTCGTGACGGAGGAGTGTGCTGGTCGTGAAGTGAACCAAACAAATCAGATTTGGAGCATAAACAAAGACAGAGATGGAAACTCGTGAACGCAAGACGAATCTGGAGATGAAAACTCGTGAAAACGAGACGGAAAAACAAATCTTGATGGCACTAACAAATTGAAGAGAAACATATATCATATTTGAACACATACCACCTTGGTCTAGAGCAGAGGAAATACAACCGAAGGAGTAAAAAACAACAAAGATTTTTTTTTAAATAGAGTTATATTTGCTCTAATACCATGATATGATAATATTTGAAAAAAAAATCAAGTTTCTTATTATTGATGAACACATTCATATATTTATATTGTAACTGTGATTCAAAATTGTTAAAATGTGTTGCATTGATTAAGACATTATTTATGAATTCTTATGTATATGAAGTTGGACAATTCTAAATTTTTAATTAATCATTAAATTTAAATACATTTAATCATATATTTGACATAGTATCATAATTTTATTTATCAAAATTTAAATATTACAATAAGACTTCGATTGCGATGTTATTCGGTTCTATGTATCATGTCGACGAAAACAAAATCATCAACTCATAATTTATAATATTTAAAATTTCTAAATTTTTAAACTATCTTTTAAAATTAATTAAATTCAAATTCAAATTATTTTTAGCAAAATTATCAAAGAAATACCTTTTAAGTTCGCCTTTGTTAATAGTATATATCTATATAAACATGCAATATCTCGGTATTTTACTTTCATAAAAAGATTATATTAAAAGGAAAAGCTTGAAACATAAACACTTCCTATAAAAAGTTAAAACCAATTACCTAACAAAATTCCAAAAATGGAAATACAGAATTCAAACTAAAAACATACTTACCGATCTCATCATCAAATAATAAATATAAGGAAAACCTGAAAAACTTAATTATGTGCGTATAATATGTATGTATATTTTATGAAATAAGATAATATTTAATCTAATAGGAGAGGCATTGTAGAATGTATGTTTTTTTAAAGAATGTGAAACAAAGTAAAAGAAAAAAAATTAAAAATTTCCGATATGTAGCAATATTTATTTAAGCATGCCGACGAAATTCTATTTGTTATATGAATAGTTAGATTTAAAGCTGCACAAAATGACCTTTCTTATATATGGTTAGAAATTTGGGATAACATTATATATTATTTTATATATGTGATACATATATAAAAAGGATTTTTATATTCGACATATAATCCATCTAAAGATTACACGTTTGTCTACCGTTGGACTAACGCACATCAACTTTTAAAACATGACAATAAACCCTATAATTATACTACCATATCGTTATGCATTCATCAATTATGGTTTTATTTCACTCTAAAATAAAACATTGATACGTGTTCAATATTAAATGATTTTTCGTGTACGAATCAAAATATTATACATTAAATGAAATTTCTGAATTTGGAAAGTTTTTTACATGTTGTATATGATCATTGTATATGCATAAAATGGGTTAGAAGGCCAATCATGACACACTCATATATATATATATATATATATGGTCAAAGTAATATTGTTTGATATAAAAAAAGGTATGATAATTGTTTGCCATTATTTCTGATCTGATAAACAGTCGATTATATAAGATACTCGAATTCTAAAGAATATCAATAATTGTAGTAACTATATGTTGTCCTAATATCTCAATATATACATATATATATAATTACTTATATCTTGAAGTTTCAGATCATATCACGATCACATACGTAAACATGGTCCCTCGTATTCTTTTTCTTAATGGTCCCTCCTGAATATTGCTAGAGTATATATTTTTCTAGATTTTATATTTTTGTATGCCAACTTCACATTTAGGAAATAATAGCAAATAAGATATTTTTAAAAAAAATCATAATAAATTTCTATATTTTCTTGAATAATATATAATTTTATGAAAAATTTTAAATTTATTTACGAATACAAATATAATTAAACTGGTCACTTTAAAATTAATTTTAAATATTTATATTTTAATCTAAAAGTAAACAATTTAGTAAAACATCAATTAATAAATAAAAATATAAAAAATAATTTAATATTATTTTCTTTCGATTAAAATAAATATGAAAATTATTATTAGATTTTTTATTTTAAATTTTTATTTAAAACATAAATAATATCAGAAACCCCACTTTTTCTAGAGCATGTTTTCAGAAATATGCGTTGTGGTAACCAAAAACCTATCGCATAGTTGAAATATTCAAAATTTTTTTATTATGATAAATAATACTATAATCTTAATATATAATATATATGGATATATATTATATAATTATATATGAGCATATATATCATTATGTATATATAATAAATGAAGAAAAAATAGAAAATTTATTTAGGGAATACAAGAGATTAAAAAGAATATGAGAGAATAAAGAGAGTTTTGAAATTTGTAAATTATATATTAAAATAAGTGGTTACATTGTTTACTTATAAAAAAAATAAATATGATTTTTTAATTTAAATATATTCACATATTTATAATTTATTATAATTAAAATACTTTTATATTTTTTTACATTAATTTACCGTAACTCTCAGATGAGGCAGGAGTTGGTATAATTGGTGAGTCCAAGAGATAAAGTCTATTTTTTTTATCTCACATTTAAATAGTCTTTTTTAAAAAAAGATATTTACATTAATACAAATTTGAGTCATAAAGATAAGTCGTAGATATCATTAAAATTCTAAAAAAAAAGTAGGTGCGTGTGGGGCATAATTACGAAATTGACTCGGAGTTTTCGGTTTTGCCTATGATCTTTTGAAGCGTTTATACATATGGCGAATCAGCAATCTCTTTCTTTATAAACTAGAAAAATTTCCCGCGCGATGCGCGGGTTATAATTTCGTATTCTCTAACGTTTTAAAAGTTTTAGACTAAAATTAAATTATAAACGATATGGTTTAATGTTTAAATTCTTACACAGATTCGAGAAATATGTAATAGTTTTTTAGAATTTACAATTTAGTATCCTATATAAAGAGAAAAATAAAGTTTAAATATATATCATTGAAAATATTTTAACATCTAAAGTTTAACGATTGAACAATAGACCAAAAATTGCAATACAATATCATGTAACTTCGGAAAACATTCTCCCACTGAAATTTCCTTTTGTCAGAACCGATCCAATCATTGTGGATGTTAATTCTACCTTCTGTGTCTACACCATCCCCATCCAACAATCCCTTTCTCCAACATTGTATAACCGATTCTTCCGACTATGGTATTCTTTGTATGGTTTGAACTCTCTGATATCATCTCTCAAGATATTATTTCTTGCCCCTTCGACATACCAAAAGTCTCTTAACGGTGCAAGCTGGAGATGGGGACTCGACCTCGAGTGTTTTTAACAGGAAGTTCCTCTCCTACAAAATAGACATAGGTCATATTATTTCAATCCAAACCTATTTTTTAGCTTGACAATATGTTGGAACTATGGCTATTACCAAACAAACAATGATCGAATCTTTTTACCAGACGAAGAACAAAAAGGCGTCATCTAAATGGTAAATAGATAAAAATAGAGTCATGGATAGCTTACCATACATGTGAAATACGATATGCGAAAGAAATGAGAACCAAATAGCAAAAGGATTTTCATTGGTAATCCGAGCCACCAACATCCCTAATGTCATACCCATCATTGTTGCCATTGTCTCCTGACTTTCCTCCTGTCCATATATATAAATATATAAGCAATGGCTAAAGGATCATATTTAGTTTCCAATGGAAAAGGAATTTAGGTACCTTAGCGGATACCCCACGATAACCCACTTCTTCTCCAAGCTCAAAGACAAACATTTCCCACTCTTGGAAATCTCTCTCTCTCTCTCTCTCTATATATATATATTTATATTTCTCTCTCTCTCTCTCGGGTTTGTGTATGGAGATGGGAGAGAGATCATCAAGGCAAAATAACAAATGGGATGAAGAGATTAGTGGTGTAGAAGTGAGTTGGAGTGCTGTTGAAGAAGACTATGTTGATTGGAGAGGAAGACCTTCTAACCCTAACACTCATGGTGGCATGAGAGCAGCTTTCTTTGTTCTTGGTATTCTCTCTCTCTCTCTCTCTCTCTCTCTCTTTCAATCTCTCTCATCGAAGTAACTTAGAAAAATACGATGGATCAGGATTGCAAGCGTTGGAGATAATGGGGATTGCAGCAGTTGGGAACAATCTCATAACGTATGTGATAAATGAAATGCATTTTCCATTGTCTAAAGCGGCAAACATTGTTACCAACTTTGTCGGTACCATATTCATCTTGGCCCTCCTTGGTGGCTACTTAGCTGACTCCTTCCTTGGAAGCTTCTGGACTATCCTCATCTTCGGCTTCGTTGAGCTTTTCGTACGTCCCTTATTCATCTCTCTCTCCTTTTATACCATTACTAGAAAAAAAAGGAGGTTTAAGATGGTTGAATTTGTTACTAAATGGTCTCGAAATAGATTCTTGAATGCATTCCCGACGAAACCTATCTTTAACGCATATGTTTTCGAAATACATTCGAAATTAGAAACGAATTTTATAACCTCAAATCCATCTTTAACTAAAAATTTGTTCCTAAATATTATTTGTTCATCTGGAATGAAAAATCCTGTATTAAAACTGTTTGTTTCAAAATGCTTCAAAAAACGTTCCATTTCTAATAATGTATATTTTGTCCACAATTTGCACTATAAAAAAATGGAATTATTAAAGTAAAGGCCAACACAAAGTTATGATGTAAAGGTCTGCCAGTGCTAATATTCCAACGAAAATCAATATAATGTTAGTCTGTTTATTTTCAACGCTGATTTAAGTAGATAATTGTATTTTTTTCAATTGGTGGGCGTATTACATGCATGCTAATGATGTACTAAACAAGAGATTATGAAATCGACATAGGGTTTCATACTACTATCAGTACAAGCACATTTGCCCCAACTAAAGCCACCAAAATGCAACCCAATGGTAGAGCAAAACTCATGTGAAGAAGCAAAAGGGTTCAAGGCATTGATCTTCTTCATGGCACTCTACTTGGTGGCATTAGGTAGTGGGTGTGTTAAACCAAACATGATAGCTCACGGCGCAGATCAATTCCCTCGATCCGACCCTAAACAATCGAAACGTCTCTCTTCTTACTTTAACGCTGCCTATTTCGCCTTCTCCATGGGCGAATTCATCGCCCTTACACTTCTCGTTTGGGTCCAAACGCATTCGGGAATGGACGTAGGTTTTGGTGTCTCTGCGGCTGCAATGGCAATGGGTCTCGTTTGCTTAGTCGCTGGTTCTATGTATTATCGCAACAAACGTCCTCGACGAAATATCTTCCCCCCCGTTGCTCAAGTAAGTCCTAATCTTTATCTTTTTTTTTTCTTTTTTTTTTTAATCAATCACGAAGGATTATAGTGACTTATGAGGTATTAGGATTAGTGGGTCCAAACAATTTACATTTTTTAAGACAAAACTGCATGATTTAATATGTTTCTAGAGCTTTCGATTTAAGGGTTCATGGCATATGAAAAGTGGAATATATATATGTATCACATAATATAATACTTTTAATTAATACATACACACAATACAAACTGAACTTTAATACTATATTAAATAGATTTGAACCTATATTTAAAAAAAACTAATTCATAACCACAAATGAATTGCAAAATTATTTTTTTTTATAAATTTTAATGGAAAATAATTAGTAATAGAATCAACATCAATGCTTCTCAACATAATATATATATATATATATATATATTCCACTTTTGTTATCCATTATATACATTAGAAAATGTATGTATTTTCAAGATTTCCTACCTACCTTAGCGTATCCAAAATTGGGCCCTCCAAGTAATCATAGCTTATGGGAATCAAAAGAATAACCACATAACGAGTTGACTCATGCCTCTTGCTGGAAAATTAATAAGTAATTAACTAATGAAAAGGTTAAATATATGATTTTAAATTACAATTTGGATTAAATTAAAGAATACACTTTTTTTACTATGCACTTGGTGGCTAAGCTAATCACGACTCTGTTGTAATGGATTTGACTATTGCTTTGGTTCATTACGTCTCCAAATTGTTTTCTTGTTATAATCATTTAAAAAATATTCTTATTTTATTTCACTTGTTGGCCTTTTCCTTTATCAAACTGATGTTTACTTATTTACATATATATATATGAATAAATGTAAGTAATCATGAGAAAAAAAATCCTCAAAATGTATTTTTTTATATAGTTACTAATATTATAAAACAAAATATAACTAAAATTTATTACTAAATAAATCTTAATTTCATTTTTTTAATATTCATTTGTGCCAGGTTAGAAAGAATAACCAATGCATTTGTAATTTTAATGATGTGATACAAATAATTTTTTAAAACAAATTTGAACATTATTTTTTGTTGATAAATTATTTTATTGTGTGTGTATATAAATAGTATAATTTGAGAATTTTTAATAAAAGAAAAATTTGGTTATAATGACATAGTCTCCATGAAACTACAGGTAATTGTGGCTGCAGTGCTCAAAAGGAAGCTTGTGTATCCCTCTGACCCAAGGATGCTTCATGGAATCCATCGTGTGTCGAACGGCGTCGGTCCCACTCCCACTCTGCCTCACACTCCTCGTTTCAGGTCAACCTTTTTTTCTCTTTCTGTTAATTCAACAATTTCTTATATATATTAATATATATATATAATATTATAAAAAATTTAAAATCCATGATCTCGTAATAAGCTCGTCAAATTTATACACCATTTATACCGTATCCTTTAAACATATACAATATTATTTTATAAATCATTTGATTCATACAATTAATACACTAATTCTATTTTCATTTTATAGTCTATTATCTTATATCGTGTATATCTAGGATAATTTCTAAATATATATATATATAATTACAAAATGAGTTATATTAGATGGAATCTTCTTTATACGAATTTATACCAAATCATATATTTAAGGAATTCTTTAAAATCGTTATGCAAGATTCTTGAACTAGTGATATGTTAAGAAGATATTTATATACCCCATACAAAAAAAAATTCTTGGGAACTCATAGTTGTTCAAAAAAATTACACGGTATATTTTCAGGTTCTTGGACAAGGCATGCATAAGAACTCAAGAAACGGACACAAAAGAGAGTTCATGGAGACTATGTACGGTAACACAAGTGGAACAAGTGAAAACCCTAATTTCAATTATACCAATATTTGCTTGCACAATCATATTCAACACTATCTTAGCTCAACTTCAAACATTTTCAGTCCAACAAGGTAGTTCCATGAATACTCGTCTTGCCCATTCCTTTCATATCCCTCCCGCTTCTCTTCAATCCATTCCTTACATCATTCTCATCTTTCTCGTCCCGATTTACGATTATTTCTTTGTCCCTTTCGTGCGAAAATTCACGCGCCATGACTCTGGACTTACCCCTTTGACAAGAATCGGTATAGGCCTCTTCCTCTCTACGTTTTCAATGGTTTCAGCTGCCTTGCTCGAGAAGAAACGTAGGGATGCGAACGTTTTCGACGGAAAAATGTTGAATATCTTGTGGATCACGCCACAATTCTTGATCTTTGGATTGTCCGAGATGTTTACGGCTGTAGGGTTGATTGAATTCTTCTACAAGCAATCTTTAAAGGGTATGGAAGCTTTCTTGATGGCGTTGACGTATTGCTCGTATTCTTTCGGCTTTTACTTGAGTTCGGTACTTGTCTCACTCGTGAACAAGGTTACTTCTTCGTCAAGCAACACAAAGGGTTGGCTCTCGGAGAATGATCTTAACAAAGATAGGCTCGATTTGTTCTATTGGCTTCTTGCGGTTCTTAGCCTCTTGAACTTTGTTAACTATGTCTTTTGGTCTCGATGGCACATCAAGTCTTCGAACACCAAAAATGATGTTGTTGGTGACGAAAACTTAGCTTAACTAATGAAATTTTGTTCTATATATATATATTGTATCGATCGAGCGTGTATATCTATACACATATATAGTGTGATGAATAATTTGATACTTAGTCTCTAGTTCGTCTCCTTAATTTATTAAGAAAAACTTGTTGTTATGCGCTTTAATAAATGTAAATATATTAATCAAATAAAATTCTACAAGATATGAGTTTATACAAAGAAGAACTAAAATGATATATTATATTATTGAATAATATTCAATTAATGATATCATTAACTAGTAAACATATGATTTGATAGTTCTTGTCTATACGAATTAATAGATGGCTAATGAAAAGGTAAACCAACCCAAACTATCTTTGGCAGTATGAGGTTTAACATTGAATAGATAAATTAAAAAACAACGAAAAATCAACTCAATATGTGGTTAAAATTTTCAAACGCTGGATAAATTTTAGCTGCGTTAAAATTGGCAATGCAAATTCTTATATCTATATGTGGTTAAAATTTTCAAATATTAGATCGATTAGATTATACCCGCATGTTGTACGATTTTGTGATAATTATATTGTATAGTTCTTAAACTAATAATGACTTCTGTTAATAATATCATTGAAATTGTAAATATATAATCTGTTGGAGATAGTGATTGTATAATTTGGACTAGAGTTTTTTTAAATTTTTTCTTATATATATTTGTATAATTTTTTAGGACTAAATTGAATTTATAACATGATTTCAAAATAATTATTGAGGTATGGACATAATTTGAGAATCTTTAAAACTAACTTATGTTTGAATTTTTTATTGTGTTTAGATTTTGATTGGTATAGATATTTGTGGAGCATGACAGTCGAAGTGTTAACAAACATGATTGATCCATTTACAAAGGATAATTACGCAACGATATGAAACAAAAAACATATATTAATTAATATAAGTGTTAATTTTTTAATATCGTTTATCAAAATCTAGATTATACCCGAGCGTTACACTGTTTTATGATAATTAAACTGTGTTTTCTTAAATTTTTGTCCTCCATTTTTAGCTGTCCATTGCAAGGAAAAAACCAACAGAACAAATAAGATTCTAGTTCTTTGAAACTTTTAGGTTTTTCAGATTGGTGTATATAATTTTTTATAAGTAGAAATTTTAAATACAAAGATAAAAAATGAAGATATGTTTACTTTAATACAGTTCTATATGTGTTTATATGTTGTGTAAAATATGTTGTGTAAAATATGTTGTAACCTATATTTCTATTTTGCGTAATCTATTGGTCGTTTTAATATTTTAAATCTTTATTTTATTTTTATTCTTGATATGATTCTATATCCACATACATATTGATATAAATATAATATGATTTTATTCAAGCTTCGTTTTCACTTTGGATTATTATAACGAATAAATTACTTCAAACGAAGACCTTACAACTTAATTATTTTTAATATTTTCATTTTTTTCAAATATTATTTAATTTTTTAATATTTTATAAATTTTAATTTGATTAATTTAGAAAGAAATTATAATTTATGTTTCAAAAATTTGTAAACAATTTTTTATCATTACAATAATAAAAATAATAACAATAACAATAAAATATATGACTACTTTCTATTTTATTACTATTAAGATTATATCTAAATTAGATTTAAATAAAGATTTTTCTCTCTTTTGGTGATGTGGTTTCAGCATAGGAGAGAAAAAACCTCCTTAAAGAAATTATAATTTATGTTTCAAAAATTTGTAAACAATTTTTTATAATTACAATAATAAAAATAATAACAGTAACAATAAAATATATGACTACTTTCTATTTTATTACTATTAAGATTATATCTAAATTAGATTTAAATAGAAATTTTTCTCTCTCTCGGTGATGTGGTTTCACCATAAGAGAGAAAAAACCTCAATATTATATATATGATTTCATAAATTATAAATCAACTCTAATCATATTATCAATATTAGTTTTTTTAGTGTTTATTTGATTTTGATTCTTGATATGACTCTATATCCACATATAGATTGATATCAATAAAAACTATTTTATTCAAGTTTTGTTTTTATTTTTTATTATAAAGAAGAAATTAACTCAAGTGAAAGACCTTACAACTTAATTATTTTTAATATTTCCAATTGTTTTCAAATTTTATTTAATTTTTAAAATTATAATTTGATTAATTCAAAAAGAAATTATAATTTATTTTAAAAAAAATTGTAAACAAATATTTATATTAAAATAATAATAAAATAATAAAATATATTGTCACCTTCTATTTTAATAATATTAGGATTATATTTAAATTAGATATAGATAGAGGTTTTTCTCTCTCTTGGTGATATGGTTTCATGAGAGGAGAGAAAAAAACATCTTTATTGTATATATGATTTTTTTTCAAATTTTATTTAATTTTGTAATATTTTTAGAAATTTTAATTTGATTAATTTAGAAAGAAATTATAATTTATGTTTCAAAAATTTGTAAACAATTTTTTATAATTACAGTAATAAAAATTAATAACAATAGCAATAAAATATATGACTATTTTCTATTTTATTGCTATTAAGATTATATCTAAATTAAATTTAAATAGAAATTTTTTTCTCTCTTGGTGATTGTTGTGGTTTCACGATAAAAGAGACAAAAACTCCTTATTATTTATATGATTTCATAAATTATAAATCAACTCTAATCATATTATAAATATTAGTTTTTTGAATATATATTTGATTTTGATTCTTGATATGATTCTATATCCACATACAGATTAATATAAATAAAAACGATTTTATTCAAGTTTTGTTTTTATTTTTTATTATAAAGAAGAAATTAACTCAAACGAAAACCTTACAACTTAATTATTTTTAATATTTCCAAATTGTTCAAATTTTATTTAATTTTAAATTTTTTAATATTTTTTAAATTTGAATTTGATTAATTCAAAAAAAATTATAATTTATTTTTAAAACAATTTGTAAACAAATTTTTTAAATAAAATATATTAAAAATAAAAAAAACTTCAAAAATAGCTTTTAATCAAAAAAACCCTGCACTTTTAACTCGTAAAAAAACATTCAAAAGTAACTTTTAATAAAAAAAACTCTGCACTTTTAACTCATAAAAAACCCTTAAAAAATAACTTTTAATAAAAAAAATCCTACACTTTTAACTCATAAAAAAAACCCTAAACTATATTTTTAAATAAAAAAACATTTAACAGAAAAAAACAAACAACGTTAGTTAATATTAGAAGTTTACCCATAACCAGGCAGCATCAACATCAGAAAAAAAATGCAGAGGCAATTGGACCATGGTTCCTTCAGTTCTTTTTCGAACAACAATCAAAACGAACTAACAAATATTTAGGTGATATGAGCAACAATCTTCTGAAAAACACTAAAAAATGACTCCTAAAATCCCAACTTTTCCCCAAAAGCGACGGCGGGGGTTGGGGGCTTTTGAAAAACACTAAACATGGTATGTATGATATAAAATTGACTAAACATTCTTCGAACAAAAATTAACTCATGGATAATACCATGTTTAGTGTTTTTGTTTCCTCGAGTTAATTTTTGTTCGAATAATGTTTAGTCAATTTTTATATCATACATAACATGTTTAGTGTTTTTCAAAAGATTATTGCTCATACCACCTAAATATTTGTTAGCTCGTTTTGATCGTTGTTTGGAAAAGAACTGAAGGAACCATGGTCCAATTGTCTCTGCAATTTTTTTCTGATGCTGATGCTGTCTGGTTATGGGTAAACTTCTAATATTAACTAATGTTGTTTGTTTTTTCTGTTAAATGTTTAAAAATATAGTTTAGAGTTTTTTTATGAAATAAAAGTTTAGGTTTTTTTATTAAAAGTTATTTTTTAAGGTTTTTTATGAGTTAAAAGTGCAGGGTTTTTTTTATTAAAATTATTTTTGAAGATTTTTTTATGAGTTAAAAGTGCAGGGTTTTTTTATTAACAGTTATTTTTGAAGGTTTTTTTAGTTTATCCCTAAAATATATTACCACATTCTAATTTATTACTATTAAGATTATGTTTAAATTAGATATAATTAAAGGTTTTTCTCTCTCTTGGTGATGTGGCTTCATGAGAGGAGAGAAAAAAACCTCCTTATTATATATATGATTTTAACAAGGTCTAATTCCCTTGGGGTTTTGCATTAGATTTGCCAATGTATATATACAAGAGAACCATAAAAACTAAACTCCTACAAATTAGCAATAGATTCCAAATATCTCTCAATACGCCTTCTCAAGTTGGCGCATGAAGGTCACGAGTGCCCAACTTAGAATGCAAGTAGGAGAACAGATGATGTCCCAAGGCCTTGGTGAAAATATCTGCCACCTGCTCGGATGAACGGACGTGTGCAGTTGCAATCTGGCCCCGTTTGAGCTTATCTTGGATGTAATGACCATCAAATTCTATATGTTTAGTTCGCTCGTGAAACACTGAGTTGGAGGCGATATGAAATGCATCTTGACTGTCACAACACATCTACATGGGCCGTGGATGAGAAAAAAAAAGAAACGAAGAAGCGTCTTAAGTCATTTGAGCTCGCAAGTGAGTAAGGCCATCATGCGATACTTTGCTTCTACCGATGAGCGTGCGACTGTGGCCTATTTCTTCGTCCTCCATGATATAGGTGAATCACCGAGGAACACAATTTGTCATCCCACTGACCAGCGTGAAATGCAACAACTCGCCCAGTCCGAGTCGCAATAACCACGAAAGAATGTGTTAGAAGAAGTTCGCAGCCAGATGCATTGTCCCCGAGACCTTTTCAAATACTAAACAAGTCGTGTCGCAGCTAACCAATGATCATCCCGCGGATTCTATAGGAATTAGGACAAAATATACACAACAAAACTTAGCTCGGGTTGAGTGTGAGTCAAGTATAAGAGCCGCTTAATAAGTCGTCTATATTGTGCCAGAGCGCTGTATGGCGGACTAGTGGACTACAGTAGCTTGTGAATTTGTTCAAGTGGTGTAGCAGCCGGCTTCGAACCAAGAAGACCACAATCCGAAATAATATCCATGGGATACTTCCATTGAGACAAGTAAAAACGTTTCTTCCCGCGAGACATCTCAATACCAAGAAAATACTTGATCGAGCTCAGATCCTTAATGTAGAAATATTTTCGCAAATATGCCTTAAAACATCTATCTCCGTCAAGTCATTCCCTCCAATCAAGAGATCATCAACGTAAACCAAGACGTAAAGTCGAGAAGAATCATGAGACAAAGAGAATAAAGAATAATATGACCAAGATTGGGTGAAACCGTATCGAAAGAGAGTCGTGGTCAGTTTGTCAAACCAACACCGTGGGGCTTGACACAACCCATAAAGAGACTTTCGCACCTTACAAACCATCCGAGAGCCCTCCACACGACATCCTGGTAGAAGTTTCATGTATACTTCCTCTTGGAGATCACCATGGAGAAAAGCGTTATCCATTAGATGGACGTGTCAATCATGAATCACCGCAAGGGAGAGAAACAAACAAACCATGGTTAATTTCACCATCGGGGCAAATATTTCATCGTAGTCTACACCCTTTTTCTGATTGTTCCAAAAAATCACCAAATGAGCCTTGTGTTTTCGATAGAACCGTCGAAATTTTATTTGAGCTTAAAAACCACCGACATCCAATAGCTTTCTTCCTTCGAGGCAAAAGGCATCATCGTCCATGTTTTGTTCAACTCAAGAGCTTGGAGTTCTTTCTACATTGTGGTTGTCCATTTAGGAGAACGAGATACTTCATTGAATGATCGCGGCTTGGTGTGAGTAGATACTGCAGCCAAAAACGCTTAATGTGTATCTTAAAAATCAGCGCATGTTACCTGATTCGCTATGAGATATAACAATGTACATGAGGATGGCTGACCTGAGGAAGGTGAGATGCAAATAGGGTCTTCAAAACATCGAGCCGAATATGTAATGTAATCTACAAGTCGAACAGATTCGAGTCTTAGTACTCTATCCATGACCGAGAAGATAAGAGGCTGGAGCTTCGGTCGAGGCAAGTATAATACAACGAGAAGCTTGGGTACCCAGAGGTTCCAATGGAGATCCTGGATCCAAAACAAAGTATGCGAGAACCGATAGTGGACTGGTAGCGGTAACCAATGAAGAAGCATCACCATGCTCCCTGGCGTGAATATCCCAATCATCAAACGCGCATGAGATGAACACATTAGGAGATGTTTACGGTAGCATAAAGCCAGACGAAACTCTCGAATCTGCAAACGAAAAAATAGATTCGTAGAACACTACATCACACGAAAGGGAAACTTTCCATTCCTTTTGAGTGAAAGGGAAACCAACCAAAATACATCGACGTCCACGAGAGTCAAACTTTTCGGATGGTGGTTTCCCGTGCCTCACGAAACAAAACATCCAAACACACATAATCGATCCAAAGAAGGAGCTTTCCCATGAAGCATTTCAGAAGGAGACTTGTCTCCAAGTAGTTTGGAATTTGTCCAATTAATGGGAGATGAAGCAGTCAAGATACATTCTCTCCAAAAGGCTTTCGGAAGGCTAGCTTTGAACATATGAGACTTAGCGGCGTTCAGAATGTGACGATGTTTCCGCTCCATACGTCTGTTTTGTTGTGGGGATATATATGCATGACGTTTGATGTGATATGCCATTATCCGAAAAATATGTCCTTAACGCCATAAATTCGCCACCATTGTCCAAACGCACGATTTTCACGTCATTTCTATATTGTTTTCAAACCATAGAAAAGAAAGACGGTAAGAAAGTTTTCACCCCACTCTTATGCGTGAACAAGTATACCCACCGTCTGCGAGTAGTCATCCATAATCGTAAGAAAATAGTAAGCTCCAGTAGTAGAAGTATTATACGATCCCCACACGTCGTAGTGGATCAGTGAAACAAAATCACTCGTTGTATTATCGCTTTCCACAAAAGAATTACGAGTTTTTTTTGCTCTAAAACAAATGTCATATGGATCTTTATTTTTGGTCTTTATTTCAATATCTAAAAAAAGAAAAAATCTCAACACTTTATATGCTTCGTCCTTTTGTCCCTTCACAACCAGACTTACGATTATGTTCATCCCACAAATTGGGATAACCGATTAATTTGAAACATGAAAAGGAATCACGTCCCGATTTTCTACAGTTCGAACAGATCTTGGTCTTGTCCTTTGCTTGAGCAGCCGCCACCTTCGCTAGAGTCTAGGCCGCAAACCCCACTACGTCCACTTGTTCATCTATCATTTGTGTTATAGTATGTTGATGTTCTTCCCGAATCACCATCGAATAGATGCAATTGATATTTGGAATATGTTTCGTGGACAGAATGGTTAAGCGAATGGTGCCAAAATGAGAAGTATCAAGGTCCAACAAAAACTGGTGCACTCTTTCTTCCTCCCTGTCCCAAAGCAACTTGGCCAGCAATTCAGCTCATTAATAGCGTCCACATGTGCACACGCGAAGAGGTTTGTACGCGTCAAGTTCTTCCCACGATTTCTTCAATCGTCCAAAGAAAATTTGGATAGTTTGTCCCTGTTGTTAGCAACCAAGGAGGTCCAACCGTATCTGATGCACCCGCAGACCGTTCCCCACAGAAAATCTATGCTTCAAGTCTTCCCACAAGTCACACACATCCTCAACAATTGTGATCTTCGATCTTAGGTGAGATTCTATTGTATTGAATGTCCTTTTCACGTGCATGGAATTCATAAGTCCGCATTCCGCAACTTCCGCATCTTCGAGACGAGTACGTGTGATTGTCCCATCGATGAATCCTAGTTTTTTTTTTTGTATTCACCACGTGATCAACGTGCTTCGCCCATTCCTCGTAGTTACAATCACCACGCAACTGGAGCGGCGTAATGACAGTGTTCAACCCCTCCGAAGGATGAAGGTAATGTGAGGAATAAAAAAGATCTCTCTTCCCTTATTTTGCCCCCATCCGCAGCTGGGAATCGTAGCCGCATCTTCTTGTCTTTCATGGGTCACGGAAGCACCAGCAGATTCGACTTTGCTCATGGTGACAGAAAATCAGTCTTCACCGGAAAATATCAACGGTGAGAAAAAACGACGTTACGAATGCTATGGTGTCGAAGACATCGAATCAATCAGAGAAATCATCGAAGATGCTAACCTCAAATCAATCGTCGGTTTATGTCGTATGTTTTGATCGTAAAAATCAGTCGGATTCTTACGTCGGTATCGATTCCAGTATCGCAAATTCCGTCAAAAGAGGAAGATCTTGTTTCTACCAATGCCGGAGAATCCAGTCAGAGATCTTGCTTTGTCGGTTTCGATTTACTACAAATCTAGTCGGGAAGAGGAAGAATCTTGTTTATAAGAATCCAATCAGAGATCAGTATCGCAAATCTTGTTTCGTCGGTTTCGATTGACTGCAAATCCAGTCAAGATCTTGTTTCTGCCAACGAAAAAACCAGAAAATTTTGTTTCTTTTTCATAAAAGCTAATCCCAAAAGCTAGCTCTAGAGTTTTGGGTAGCCCAGTACCATATATATGAGTCCAAATTTCATGTCCTAGCTGATGTGAGATAACTTATCATAACATTCCATGCCGCCTAGACTCGGTCCTGGAGCGTGAACATCGCAATCGGAAGCCCAACATCGATATATTCAAATCGAGACGAACCAAACTCTGATACTATAATAAGATCCAATTCCCCTTGGGGTTTTACATTATATTTGCCAATGTATATATGTGAGAATTATGAAAATAAACTTCTACAAATCAGTAACACATTCCAAATATATCCTCAATAAATTTTAACTGGGTTAGAAATTGGCAATGTAAATTCTAACACTTTTATTTTTGCAATGGTAAAAAAACAAAACAGTAATAATTTGCAAGAGATGTTTGAGACAAATGAAAAAGAACAGTGGACAAGTTGACTACAAATTGAATGGTAAACAAATTGTTGGATTTTGTAATTGAGGTGTCTAATTGACCATAATTTATATATGGTAAGAAACATGTCTCAACATGTCCTTTTTTTTATCACTCGTAATTGAATAGGGGTGTGATACGGGCCGGGCCGGCCCGAGCCCGGTCTGAGCCCGAAAAAAGCCCGCATCTTTGAAACCCGGCCCAACGGCCTGAAATCCGGCCCAACGGGCTTTGGATGGGCTCGGGCCGGGCCTCGGACCTAAAGAGATAAAAAAAAATTAAAAAATTTAAACAAGTCTAAGACGCCTAAATTAATCCATATGAATCCAAAATTCACATTAACAAATTTCGAAATGCTAAACAAATCATTAGTCTAATAGTCTAAAACACACATCAACAAAGATTAAAAACTATTCCATAGAAGTCCATAAATGAAGAAACAAAAATATAAACAAATTTGACTTGAATCTCTTGCTCTTCCGGTTTCACCATCAATATGCTTATTGGATCGCGGCGAGAAATCCATCGGGGCCGCTAAATATAGAATTTACACATTAGTCAATCAAAGAAACCAAATCAACAATATAAACAATCGTATAATCTCGATAATTTGAATTGAAATGTATAAACTTAACCTTCTTCATCGTAACCAAGTAACCAAGAACTGAGAAAAATTAAGGTTGAACGTTTAAGGATAAGAGACGGCTTTTGTATTTGTTGAGCACACGCGAGTCGGCGCTGAAAGAAGACTCTGAAACAACTGTGATGATCGGAATACTTAGGATATCAGAAGCCATAAGCGCTAACTCAATACTATATGTCTTAATGTTAGACTTCTAGAACTGCAACACATCCATATCGGTATGATATTGCATGCATATATTAGGATCACGCATACATTTGTGACATTTCCTTTTCACTTTTTTGTGTCACATATATGATATATGTGTAAAGTAAAATTTTATTTGTATTCATATCCTTTTAAATTTTCTTAATTTTAATTTTTAATAGAAAATAACTCAAATGAAGTTAATATATATTATAAGTTTTCACTTTTTTGTGTCACATATATGATATATGTGTAAAGTAAAAATTTATTTGTATTCATATCCTTTTAAATTTTCTTAATTTTAATTTTTAATAGAAAATAACTCAAATGAAGCTAATATATATGATAATTTATATCATAGTACATAATATTTAGGGATTTTTATCTTAGAAAAACTATTCTGAACATAAAGAATACACAAAATATAAGAAGAAAAAAATTATTAATAAACAAAATAAAAAATATTTAATTACAAATTAATAGTTTATACACGAGGGAGAGAGAGACGTCACGACGAGAAGGTAGGGGGAAGGAGAACGCTTCTAAGATTGAAGGAAGAGAGAGCATTAGGGTTAGGGGTACGGGCCATTTTCGGGTTCGGGCAGTCCGCGGGTCGAGCCCGGCCAGGCCCGAATTTTGCGGGCCAAAATTTTTCAAGCCCGAGACCGATCCGATTGAAAATAGGCCTATAATTTTTTGTCAAAACCCGTAATTTTTCGGACCGAGTTCGGACTGAGCTTGAAATTGACATCATTGATATTTATTTATTGTCTTTTCTTTTTTTACTCGCTAGTGTTTACAATTTCATAAAATTGTCTCCCATTTAAATGACATGAAATTTCCTCACCATCTTCTTGACATAGTTGCTTGCATCATAGTTAACTCCAAATTATGGTTAAAAAAATAACGGTGGAAATATCAACGCCTTAATAACCAGAATAATGTTAAGAAATTTTAAGGTAATTGTCATGTAATTGGTTGAGACTACCTAAACAAATATTTTTTTTGGATAATTCTATTCATATTCATACGTAATAAAAATTCTGGTTCATATTTATATAAATTTTTACAATATAAATTCTTAAAAATAAGATATTAAATTCTTATGATAGCATATAAGGAGATTTTTCTAATTATAAACTATACCCCAATATCCTAATAGTAATTAGCTTACCGTTGTTTTGTCCTAAATTGTTATGCAACTTTAATACAATTTGCGTTACATCTTCTTCAACATAATTTGTGTTAAAGATATCAAAACAAATTTCAACAAAATTTATGGATTGAAAATTTTAATATTTTTAAACAATTGCCAAATTTGCCTGTCGTAAGACAAATTTTGCCTTGATTTAACGTTAAAGACTTGTTTTTCGATGTGTGTTTTGTTTTTCTCAAATCCAGATCAGGGTTGACAATTGTTTACTTTTTTTTTGTTTAAATGTTAGCTTCTGTAGAAATTTGTATAACTGGATGGGCGATTAATGTTCAATCATATTTTGTGATATTAAAATTAGTATTTACTTTTATTATAAATTTTATGTATTTTTTTCAAATAATCAGTTGGATAAAATACGTGTTCACCCCAAGAAGTTTCGAAACCAAATAATAACCATTGTGACTTTGTACAAAAGAATTATGAGGTTTTGATATTTACTATGTCACCAATAAATTAAAGGATACAACGATACCCACAATTCTATTCACAGAATCTATAATGATCATCCAGCACTATACATATATACATTATATATACATGTATATTGTAGGATTGTGAACGGGTAGTGGAAGCGTTTTTTATAACAACCTAATATAGATCTAGTCATGTTTCAAAAAGGGATCATATGGGGTTTTACCAAAATATAAAGAACGATTCTTAGAGTTATATGTTTTGGTGAATATGGACAAGTCTAGGATGAGAGTTCCGAAAGTACAAAATCACTAGAATATCCATACCGAGCACTACAAAAAAAACGGCCCATTTCCAACGGACGGTGCAATGGATCCGTCCGTTGATATTAAATTGCAACATATTTAGGAAAACTTCCAACAGACACATTTCTGTTGCAATCCGTTACAAACTTCAACGGAAATGTAATGGATATCGTCCATTGCCACTTCCGTTGCAATCCGTTGTAACTTTTAACGGGATATTAACGGATATCTTCCGTTGGCGTCCTTCGTTGGAAGTCCATTAGAAAAACGGGGAAAAACTTCCAACGAACATCAATTGAGAATTTTAACGGATGCCCATTGACAATTGTAACGGATAGCCGTTGAAATTGTGAATTTCGAGGTTTGCCGGTGGAAATAAATTCACGTGAGCTTGCAACATCATCTGTTGAGGTTTCCAACGGATGTTCGTCGCAATTTAAACTATTTTATGATAACAATCAAGGTTTTAGCATCAAACCGTTAACAGGAAATATATTTTCAAAAAAATGTTTTGTTCTTCAAATCGAGATATATATAGATCTAGAGAGTGGATGTATAGAAGAAAAGATCCTATAACCGAAGAGATTACACAAGAATTCTTACACGGATTGGAGCAATTCGTGAGTTTTGCATCTATACAACCTTTGTGTCAAGAACACGGGTCAATGTTATGTCCATGCAAAAGATGCAAAAACATGAAGTATCGAAGTCAAGAAATTGTTTGCAAACATCTTTACAAGGTGGGTTTCGTTGAGAATTACAAAATTTGGTTTTTTCATGGTAAAAATTGTGGTGTTAGAGATATTGTGCAAGAATCACAAGTAGAAAGAAATGAAGAAGTTATTTATGAAGCATCAACGACCAATCCATATATGGAATGGTGTTAGATGCTTTTCCTAGAGTTGTTAATGAACAAACGCGTGAAGAGATGTCGAACATCGATGCACGCTGATTCTTCAACCTATTGGATTCTGCAAAACAGCCTATATATGAAGGTTGTCGTGAAGGTAAGTCTCGCTTATCTTTATCTTCAAGATTGATGAGTATAAAAACAGACTACAATGTTGCTGAAAATTGCATGGATTCATTTTGTAAAACCATGCGTGAATATTTACGGGAAAATAATCAAGCTCTCGAGACATACTATGAAACAAAGAATGTGTTAAAAGATATGAGAATGCCACATATGAAAAATGATGTTTGTAGAAACAGTTGCATGTTATTTTGGGAAAATGATAAAGACTTGTTGGAATGCAAGTTTTACGGTGCAAGTAGATTTCAGCCTAAAAAACCATCTTCACGTAAATATGTACCATACACGAAAATGTTCTATATGTCTGTAGCAAATAGGTAGAGAAGGCTAGTTGAATCGACAAAACCACTGCGGCTATGAGATGGCACGTAGAACACTCGACGACCGAAGGTATAATGCAACATCCATCGGATGGTAAGGCTTGGAAAGATTTCAATGAAATATTTCCCGAGTTCGCGTATGAAACAAGAAATGTTTATATTTTCCTATGCACGGATGGTTTAGTCCATATGGACAATCTGGAAGTCAATATTCTCTATGGCCGATGATTTTGTCTCCGTATAATTTGCCTCCCGAGATGTGTTTGAAAAGAGAGGTAATGTTTCTGACGTTGCTGATTCCAGGACCAGAACATTCGACGAAAAGTTTCGATGTCTTTTTGCAGCCCTTAATTCATGAATTAAGATATTTGTGGAACAAAGGAATTCTTGCTTATGACGTCAGTACGAAACAAAATTTCACATTGAAAGCGATCTTGTTGTGGACAATTAGCGACTTTTCTGCCTATGGAATGTTATCTGGATGGAGCATTCACGAAAGTTTGGCATGTACATATTGTATGGAGGATACAGATTCATTTTGACCAGTACATGGTAAGAAACCATGTTGGTTTGATTGTCATAGAAGATTTCTTCCTCGTGGACATGCTTTCCTAAAAGATAAAAAATATTTTCGAAAGAACGTGGTACAAAAAGAAGAGGCACCGTGCATACAAACTAGAACACAAATTCTTTACGAAAGATTGAACACAATGGGTGTTTTACAAGAATTGGTAGAATACGGTAGAGATCGTGGACATCGTAAACCAAAAGGCCAAGGTGAATGGCATAACTGGTATAAACGTAGTATCTTTTGAGAACTACCATACTAGAAATCATTGATATTACATCATAATTTAGATGTTATGCATATCGAAAAGAACTTTTCCGATAACATCATCAATATTATTTTGAATTTGGCGGGTAAAACTAAGGATAATATACAATCAAGAAAAGATTTGAAGACAATATACCGACGACCTGAGTTGGAATTAAGAGATAGAAGGTCACCTGTCCCAGTATTCAGATTGTCTAGTACGGCGAAAACGACATTATTAAAGTGGTTAAAAGAAGACGTTAAGTTTCCATATGGATATGCATCGAACATTGCTCGGTGTGTGGATATTGTTGGTTCGAGGCTGATCGGGTTGAAAAGTCACGATTGTCACGTTTTCATACAGCGACTCATTCTAATTGCATTTGTTGAGCTCTTACCCCAGAATGTTCACGATGTGCTATGTGAAATCAACATATTTTTCAGAGATATATGTTCAAGGAAATTAAAAAGGGATGACTTGGAATTAATGAAAAACAATATCTCTGAAGTATTATGTGCATTCGAAAAAGTTTTTCCGTCATCATTCTTCGATGTCATGGAGCATTTTCCATTACATTTACCAGATAAGACAATACTCGGTGGGCCAGTTCAATTCAGATGGATGTATCATTTCGAAAGGTTTTTTCTTTCATTTAAAGAAAAAAGCAAAAAAAAAAAGCAGCGGTCGAAGGATCTATTTTCAAACAATACTTGCTGGAAGAAATCACATATTTCAGTAAATTTTATTTCGAGTCGCATATTCAGACGAAAGAACGACGTGCAACGGATGATCACATAAACTATTTGTATCAATATAATCCGTAGTTTGACACAATTCCTTAGATGTTTACACCGATGGGACGTACAAGAGATAAATGCGAGGAATATTGGTTAACATGAGAGGAGTATAATCACGTCCACACATATAATTACTAAATTGTCAAGAGTTATTACCGTTCGAAAGGTACAAAACAATATTATTCAAACTTTTAAATATATATGTATATATATACAATATTAACGTATTTTCATTATACATGATATTTGATGAAGAATTTCTTGGTACATATCCTCATCTAAACGCAAATGAACTTGCAGACATGAAAGTTCAACATTATGGCTCGTGGTTGAGAGTAAGTATTCGTGTACACATCTATTAAAATTAATTGCATTTATTATAAAGTATTCATTCGTTTTTATGTTATATGTACAGGTGAAATGTTCTGATGAAAGACTTCCAACGTGGTTAAAAGATTTGGCTAATGGTCCTGCACGAAATGTTATGTGTTGGCCAATCTTGTTTACCCGCGGCTACACGTTCCACACGTACGAACATGGAAAACATAGAAACACATACAATTATGGTGGTTGCTTTAATAGTGAAATAGAGAGTGATAACTTCTACGGCATTTTGCACCAAATCCTACAAGTGGAAAATCTCGGCCTCGTTGGGTTGAAGGTGATGCTTTTTAAATGTCAGTGGTTCGACCCAACCGTACGACGTGGAATACGAAAAAACCGATGGGGAGAAATTGACATCAATCCGGCACGACAATATGGTATGTATGATCCATTCATCACAATAGATCAAGCAGATCAAGTATGTTATGTGCAATATCCAACAACATCGAAACGTTGAAAAGAGGAGTGGTGGGCGTAGTAAAGATCATGCCATGAGGGATCATAAGCTCAGATGATAAAGAAGATCCGTTGCAACCCAATCGAGAGGAGATTCTCAAAAGAACTGATATATACGGAGAGTTCATACGCGATTATGAAGACGTTGAACACAAATGATGCTGAAGATGAAAACGATGGTGAACTCAATGAACAATCGAAGGAAGACACACCAATCGATGAATCTACTGAAGAAGAAATGTAAATAAAATAATGTGTAATGTAAATGATGTATAAAGTTTTTAGATGAGTAATGTAATGTAGATGATGTGTAATCAAAAAATAGAAATGTAAATACAATCGAAGCATATATAAATGATGTTCAATTCTTAACTGTTGCAACAGGCATATATAAATGATGTTCAATCGAAAATTCTACATATGATCTAATACCAACGGGCATCCGTTGCAATTCATAACGGATGCCCGTTGGAACACGAAATCGCCTCCGACACTTAGAAAAAAAATTCTATGTTTTCCATAATTATAACGGGCATCCATTGAAAATTTGCAACGGATGTCCGTTACAATTGTGCTAACGGGCATCCTTTAAGAACGGGGTAACAGATAACCGTTACAATTTTTAACGGGCATCCTTTACCACTTCTAATGGACATCCGTTAAAAATTTGTAACGGATGCCCATTAGTTATTGTAACAGACATCCGTTACAATTTGCAAAGGATGCCCGTTGCAAGTGTAATGATGCCTACTCTAGGCTGCAGAAATTTCCAACGGGCATCCATTGGAAATTGTAACAGATGCCCGTTGCAATGGGAGTTGAACCGTCGTTTCACCGTCCATTGCCTCAGGAACACGCATTTCCAACAGGCATCCATTGAACTTTCCAACAAATGCCCGTTGAAGAAACAGAATGACGCGTCAATTAACCGCGTCCGTTGAGTTGAAGTAATTTCCAACGGGCATCCGTTGGAAATTTCTGCATATAAACCGTTGAACAGTTTCATTTTCAACACAATCCAAAACTTCAAAATCCTCTCAAACACTTCTTTACACACACAAAATCATACCTTCAAACACTGAATACGAAAATGAGGCCTAGACAATTTATAGGTGCGGGAGGTATGTTGGCTGGTTCCGCGGGAGCCTCTCCCCCGCCTCCACCGCCACCATATCGTCTGCCTTCACCGATATCGGCACCACCAAGATTTAATGAAGAGGACGATATGATGGATATCGATTCCTTAATTGATAATTTCGACGGGTGTCCCACCCTTCAAATTATCGATCCTGAACATCCTCTTGGGACGCTATGATAACTTTAATCTTTTATACTTTTATATTGTTTTACTTTATAAATGGTATCTAATTATTTAATTTTCATGTGTAGTTTTGACGTGGATGATGTTCTAAAGCATACGAACAACAGCATCATCCAAGAGTCCTTACAGGACCAACTTTATTATTCATGGAAAGTTACGCTAGAAGTCATTCGCCACCGATGGTGGTGCACCTTTATCGTTAGTGTATTTCAAATTACAATTTTATTTGAAATGATTATTTATATATGTTATAAACTAACTTACTATAAATTATTTTGCAGTGCGCATACAGATGGCGGAAGAAGGATATGAAGCGCATCTATACGGCATGGATGCGCGACATGTAGGCTAGGATGCGCTTGATGATGAACAACGCCAAGCGCAACTACTACACAAGAATGCAAACCGACTTGGGAAACAGACGAGGTCTTCAATCAGCTTATTCTGAATTGGGAGTCTGAAGACTTCAAGGCCAAAAGCAAGAAGGCCAAACAATGTCGGTACGGTGAGAAGGTTCCCGGAGATGGTTCGCATCGCCATACTTCGGGATCAAAATCATTCCCGAAGAGGAACCAAGATTTGGTAATTTTATTATTATTTAAATTTTTGGTTTTTTACTATATTTATCTAATTAAAATTATTTTATATCACAGATGCAACTGATAGGAAGAGAACCGACTCTTCTTGAGCTGGTAGTGGAAACCCACGCCAAAAAAAAGTCGGATATCGGGAAAGAGAGCGACGAATCCGAACTTGTTGAACCTCGAGCGGAAAGAACCGTGAGGACTGTGACGGAGAAGATTACACAGCAATCATAACCTTGCGGTTCAACTCCCGACAACCTCAATCCTTTACAAAAGGACAAAATTTATTTGGAGGTAAAAATTTAGTATTTTATCTTTCGATTATAAATAAAAATTTTGTAAAAAATTCTAACTCTAATTTTATTTGTTTTGTAGTCGGTTAGACCGTATGAGAGGCATTTATATGGTCTCGAGCACTTCGGAAAGATATGATCGACGACGCCACGACAGTACCTCCCATGGTCCAAGAGAGCTACACGCAGCAACGATGGATCGAGGATCTCCAAGCACAACTTTACGACACTCAAGCCCAATTGCAGGCAACGCGATAACAAGTGCAAAACATGGAGAACGTCATAAATTTGCTATCCGGCCAGACGAGAGGATCAACGACGCGACAAGAATCGGGTATCTATTCGGATACAACGCCTTCTAGAGAAGCTGGTGGTGACCCCGGCGATGATATCGGCCCAACCGATTTAAATAAATTGTAATAGATTTAGATTTACGTTTTTGTAAGAACTTTTATTAGTTTAATAAAAAAATTTAATTTTTATAAAAATATTTTATTTTTTAAAACATTCCAACGGATGCTCGTTAGAATTTCGAACGGGCATCCATTGGAATTATTTTCCCGCCAAATGGTAATGGATACCCGTTTCTATTTTCTGCCATTTTTGTAACGGATGCCCATTGTTATTTCTCGCCAGTTTGCAATGGATGCCCGTTGGAAAATTTGAATTCCCGCTCTTTTTTTGTGACGGTGTGGCAACGGACGCCCGTTACAAAATTGTAACGGACTTCCGTTACAAAGTTTTAACGAGCGTCCGTTGTAATTTTTTAATGGGCATCCGTTACACATTTTTCAATGGGCATCCGTTAAAACGCCAACAGTTCTATCCGTTGGGCATCCGTCACAAGTTTTCAACGGATATTGTCAGTTGGAAAGCAGTTGCGGATTGCAACGGATCCCGATTTGAATCACGCGATTCCCAACGGGCTAAGATCTGTTGCCATCCGTTAGGAATCGCTCTTTGCAACGGATTTTCGGTGATTTCCAACGAATATGTCCGTTGGAAATCGCCTGTTTTTTTTTTTTTTTGTAGTGGAGATCTATCTTTGCTTTCAACCTTTGATGCGAATCTAATCCCGAATGGAAAATCAGTTCTATCTTTGTTCTTAGTCTCTGTTTTTGGGATCTAGGATTTTTTTTGAGGTGAAGAGAGCTTTTATAATACTAACTTTTTAGCTATTTATAAAATAATTCCATGACTATTTAATATTTTTGCACTATACAGTCAATTTTCCACTTGCATTAATGTAAATAGTCTAAGTACATGTATCTCTCCATACACATATATGTCTGTACATCCAATGTATAAGCCTCATAGATAAAATCAAGTACGATAATATTCGTCGGTGTTAGCAAACGAATATAATTGCATTCTGCACGGATTGTCTTACAATCATAAGCAAAGATCGAAACACTAGTGAGTGTGTGACCTCATAGGTTCATCACTAAACCGGTAGCTAATCAGTTTTCACTAATTATCTAATCGAGGTTGGCGTCTAGCAACACTCCTCAAAGACTGGATAACATGAAGTAACATCCTTACTCATACGAGTAACAACTTTACTCATAACAAACCATGGTGAAGATGATGTTAATATTTCCTTCCATTTTCACAGCTCCGCATAAATCCTAGGCATGGTTTTACTGTCAAGTCTTAAGGATTATCAACTATATTTCATGCCAATCATAACGGACTGGTGAATGAACCCAAGATACTTTTTTTTTCATTCATTCATGTAACCTCGACTGATATTTGTTCTAGTCATTACGATAGTTGACAACATAGAGCTCGAACTCATACCAAGAGTTGACAGATCCCATATTGATCAGCCATTAACTGTGTAAGCATCTAATTACTCCCATATCTATCTAGCTAGTATAGAAAAATACTAGGTGTCTAGAATCAAAGAGTAGTAGATAGAATACCAATTACTATGCTTATCTTAAGTCTAAGAAAAGATCAAACATTTCGATCCTCTAGAGAAATATTATTGATAGATTATTGGTAATTTAACCATTAAGAATTCTCCTTTTAGGTCAGTTCAGTGATCACATCTCAATGTGCATCCCCACATATGTGATTTAGTAAAATATATCTACAAATTTCTATCACCATAGAGACCATCACATACATGTTGTTCTTTCCAGATCACTAAAGTCTGGTTAGTGATCCAACGAACAAGAACAGTTTAGACTAAGCCTTGCCAAAACTTGACTTTCTTTATTATGATCTCTATCATAACATCAAGTTTCTAGACTTAATCATGGGCTCTATCATACACCTATGACAATCATCAAAAGATAAAATAAAATAAATAAAATGCCATATAAAATAAAATGATGTCTAAAATAATACATAACTTGTTAATAATCTCTATAACAATGTCTAAGATATGTTATAACTAATTCATGCTCGTCATGTCCCTCAATCCGATCCTCAACTTATGCTTATCAAACTCATTTGCCCCAAGCGTCTTCGTGAACAGATCCATTATGTTTTCCTTTCCATCTACTTTCTGAATTTGAACGTCCCATGCTCAATGATTTCTCAAATAAGAAGGTACTTCCACATAACATGCTTCGATTTCTGATGAGACCTTGGTTCCTTCGTCTGAGCTATAGCCACGGTGTTATCACACAATAAAGGAACATGTTCCTTTATCGAAGGTACCACACCAAGTTCATCTATAATTTTTCTCATCCAAACCGTCTCTTTAGTCGCCTCACGTGCAGCTATGTATTCTGATTCAGTGACCCATTCGACTACCATAGCCTACTTGGAACATTTCCAACTTACTGCTCCTCCATTCAAACAAAACATATAGCTTGAAATGGATCGACTGTCATCCTTATCTGTAGAGAAACTCACATCAGTAAACCCTTCTAACTCCAAGCAAGAACTTCCATATATGAGGACTTGGTCCTTAGTCCTTCTCAAGTACTTAAGAATGGTCTTTACCAACTTTCAGTATCTCTCACCACGATCTGCCTGATATCTACTCACTACACTTAGCGAGTAGGCTACATCAGACCTAGTACATATCATGGAATATATGATGGCTCCCATTGTGCTAGCATATGAGATCTCAATCATGTGTTCTCTCTCTTCTTGGGTCTTAGGACAATCCTCCCTAGAGAGAGTAATTCAGTGTCTATCGAAATAGATCTTTATTCCAAAAATATAGGTCACTTCTTCTAGATCCTTCATGGATAACTGATCAGACAACCATGACTTTATCTTTTGCAAGACTTGTGTGCCATTTCCTATGAGCAATATATGATCTACATATAACACAAGGAATACAATCGTGTTCCCACTAACCTTCTTGTACACACAAGGTTCTTCTTCGCATCTAGGAGTGTCAAAAATGGCCCGAGCCCGCAGGCCCACCCGAAGCCCGCCCGAAACTAAGCGGGCTCGGACCGTTAAATGGGTGGCCCGAACGAAACCGGGCCTTCGGGCTCGGGCCTAATCAAAAGCCCGTTATTTTACACCCCGGCCCGCCAGGCTTCGAGCCGGGCTTCGGGCCGCCCGAATTGCTGTTAGGGTTTTTCTGAACCTGTCGTTCTTTCTGTTCCAACCAGACTCTTTCTTTCAGTCACTGTGTGTCGTTCGTTCGTTCCCCCCTCCCTTCTCCAGAAACTTTGCCGTCGTCAGTCTCCCTCCCTCCTCTAGAAACTTTGTCGTCGGTCTCCCTCCCTCCTTAGCGACTTTGCCATCGGTCTCCCTCCCTCCTCCAGTGACTTTGTCGTTGGTCTCCCTCCTCCAGCAATTAGGTTTTTCGCCCAAGTTCGACTTTGCTGTCGGTCTCAACTTTTGCTTCTGTCATTCCTCGTCAGAAGCTATTTCACAACGGTAAAGATTCTGTGTCCTCCGAGATGGTTCACCATTTTTTCCTCCGTGTTACCATGATGTCTTTTTATTGAGAGTTTCACCATTTTTATAAGTTAATGTTCTTCGGAGTTGGTATGTGTATGACAAGTTACAAAATCCTAGAAGGTTTCTAAAACAGAAAAAGGATTTCTTTGAAATCAAAGATTCAGTATTTGGCCTAGAATGGATTCAGTATTTGGCCTAGATAGACGGAGTGGGTTGTTTATGTTGTGTTTGTCTGTGTTTAATGTTTGTCTCTGTTTCTTCACTGTTTGGTGATGTTTATTGAATGATTGTTGATTGTTTCTTCGGAGTTGGTATACGTATGACATTTTTATAAGTTAGTTTGGTCGCCATTTGGTCATCTGGTTGTTGAATACAATTTCAATATTTCCATTGTTTATTCAATGTTTGGTGATGATTGTTGAGTGATGGTGGTGTTCCACCCTTTTCTATTCTGTATTTCACTCGTTTGTTAGGAAAATTAGGCATTAAATCTGTAAAATTAGTATTTGATGATATTTTTGTTGCAGATTTCAAATGGACGATAATTTTCGTCATGCTGAGCAAACGGTTGAGCAAACGGTAGATGAACAAACAGTAGATGATCATGCTCAAAAAACGGTAGAAGATCATGACGATGACGACGGTCAACCCACTCCTTAAGTAAGTGGTTCTAACAAAAGGAAAAGGTCTGATGTTTGGGCACATTTGATTAGTATAAATCCTACTCAACCCAAATGCAAATATTACGATAAAGTGTTATCCGTATTATCAAGTAGGGGTACATCTCATTTGAAACGTCATGTGGATAATTGCAAGTGTAGACCTAGGACCAACAATCCATTGGAAATGTTGATTGATCATGATGGAAGTTGAGGGCAAAGAAACTAGATCAGCTCACTTTTAGAGAAACTTGCTAGGTGTATAATTGCTCATGAGCTTCCATTCTCATTAATTGAGTACCCGATCTTTAGAGAGTTGGTTCATTATCTAAACCTAGATGCGAAATTTATATGTATGATTGTTTGCAATGTTATGAGCGTGAGAAACATTTGTTGAAGACTGAATTAGGAATGGTTCATAGTAGAATTTGTTTAACTACGGATCTTTGGACCGCAATTAGCCATGAGGGATACATATGTGTAACAGCATATTATGTTGATAAAAAATGGAATTTGGCTAGTAAGATATTGTCTTTCATGACTATACCTCCTCCGCATACTGGACTAGAAATATCGAACAAGACAATCGCTTGTTTGAAGGATTGGGGTACTGAGGATAAAGTGTTTTCGATTACCGTAGATAATGCTACAACTAATGATAGTTTGATGTTCATGTAAGATGTAGTGCACATATATTGAATCTTATTGTGCAAAGTGGATTAAAAGTGATTGAAGGTGCATTGCAAAAGATTAGAGAAAGTGTGAAATATATAAAAGGATCTGAGTCGAGGATGAGGATGTTTAAGGAATGTGCAGAACAACATAGAATTGAAATTGAGGTTTCTTTATCTATGGATGTTAGCACTCGTTGGAATTCAACGCATGTTATGCTTGATAGTGCTTTGAAGTATCAGAATGTTTTTGTTAGTCTTGCGTTGATTGATAATAATTATAAGTGGTGTCCAATGAATTAAGAATGGAATAGAGGGGAGAAGATACAAGATTTTTTAAAACCGTTTATGGACATTACTACTCTGATTTCGGGATCAACTTATCCAACTGCCAACATGTACTTTATGAAGATTTGGAAAATTTAAATGGTTCAGAGAAAGTATAGGGAGAATGAAGATGAAGTCTTAAAGAAGATGGCTGAAAATATGCAAGCCAAATTTGATAAATATTGGGATATTTATAGTACGATTCTCTCAATGGCAGTTGTTCTCGATCCCAGAATGAAAATGCAATTACTGAAATATTGCTACGATGCCCTTGATGAGAACACAAGTCAGATGAAAATTGATGAAGTTCGAAGTAAGATGTTTTCACTTTATGAAGAATACAAAACCAAATTTGGAGTTCCTACATCTTCGACATCCTCTCAAGACACCAACAAGAAACCGACCAAAGGCCGTAGTTCGAGTTATTTTGATGTAATTTGTTTCTTTTATATACATCATTTTATATTTGGTTTCTTTATATAATTTTTTTTATTATTTGTATTTATAGGATATTGCAGACTTCGACGACAAAGTACCTTCTTCATAGGATGGATTAAGATCAGGTTTGGATAGATATTTAAGAGATCCTAAGATACATGTGCAACGAAATTCGGATTTGGATGTCTTGCATTTTTGGAAGTCTGAAATTTATGGTAAAGAACTATCGTTAATGGCGTCCGATATTTTAAGCATTCCTATTACCACGGTTGCTTTCGAGTCTTCATTTAGTGCTTATTCGAGGGTGCTTAACAAATATCGAAGCCGCTTGTTGGCTTCTAATGTTCAAGCGTTAATTTGTGCTCGTTCATGGCTATTTGGTTATTCCAAAGTTGGTAAATATCTACTTATTATTTGATTTTCATATCGTTTATTATTTGATTTTCATATCATTTATTAATTTTTTTGTTAAACAATTATAGGTACTGCTACCTTGACTACTTCTTCTAGCGTTGCCACCACGACAATAGCTACAACGGAGGAAGATATGCAAGTTCATATGTTTGAATGTTGAAATTTCAGAATTTGATATTTCTTTTGATTATCTAATGCTTCTATTTTTATGTTAGTTTGACAATTTAAGGATTTCGTAACGTTTTTAATGTAATCCGGAACACTTTAATTAATGAAAAGACATGTTAGAGACGTTTTTTACGTTAGCCCGTGGGCTGCCCGAAACCCGCCGGGCCGAGCCGCGGGCCGCATAATTTCAGCCCGTTTGAATTCGGGCCGGGCCAGGCCCGAACACAATAGCACCAGGCCAAAACGGGCTCGGGCTGGGTTCGGGCCGGGCCAGGCCGATTTACACTCCTATTTGCATCTAACAAAGTTGAACTCTTTAACTGATTTATTAAAGCGAATGTTCCAGTTCCGAGAAGCTTGTTTAAGTCCATAGATTGACCTTTGAAGCTTGCAAACCATGTCACATTCAGATGAAAACGTGAAACCCTTAGATTGAGTCATATAGACTTCTTCTTGGAGCTCTCCGTTACGGAAAACTATTTTCACGTCCATTTTTCATATCTCATAGTCATAGTAGACATCTATTAAGCAGAATCCGAACATATTTAAGCATTGCCACAAGTGAGAACGTTTCTTCATAGTCAATCCCTTCATGTTGACTATAAGCCTTGGCCATTAAACGAGTTTTATAGGTCTTTACATGCCCATCCTTTCCAATCTTCTTCTTGTAAACCCTTTTAAAACCAATTGGTTTAGAAGTCCTAGAAGAATCAACCAAAGTCCATACTTCGTTGATCTTCATAGATTCCATCTCGGATTCCATGGCTTTCCACCATTTTTCAGAATCTGTATCTTGTATAGCATCTTGGAAAGTCAACGGATCATCATCTATATGACGAATCACGTCCTCTTGCACCATAAGATTCAATCTTTTAGGCGCACGTCGAGAACATATATACCTTCTCAAAGAGACTTGTGCAATAGGTCCTACTTGCACATGAATGTCTTGTTGAACTTGTTCTTGAACATAATCTTGAACTAGTTCCTGAACTGGTTCTTGAACTTGCTCTTGAACAGGTGCTCTCACTTCAATAGTTGAAGATGAAGCCATTTGGTTCAATAGTAGATCATCCAGCCAAGGCTGCTCACTTAACATATGTTATTCTTGAGCTTGTGTTAGTTCATTGGGTTCTTGAATTTCATCAAGAATGATTTATCTACCATGAATTCCTTCTTCAAGAAATTTCATTTCCAAAAAGGTTGTAGTTTAGGCCATAAACACTTTGTGCTCAGAAGGGTGGTAGAAATAATATCACATAGTTTTCTTGGGATAACCGATGAGTCTACACTTATCAGACCTAGCATCTAACTTATATGATTGCAGACTCTTTACTAATGAAGGACAAACCCAAACCTTTATGTGTTTTAGGTTAGGTTTCTATCATTTTCCTATCTCATATGGTGTCTTAGAGACAGTTTAGTGGGAAATTTATCAAAAGATATGTCTCCGCTTCTAAATCATAACCCTATAAATTTATTGGAAGATCTGTGAACCCCATCATGGATCAGACCATATCTGATAAAGTTCGATTTCTCCTTTCGGTATGTTGGGGTGCCCTGGGAGAAGTCCATTGTGAAAAAAATCCATTTTGTCTTAGATAATTGAGAAAATCACGACTTAGATATTCTCCACCTCACTCAGACCTCAACACCTTGATACTCTTTCCGGTTTGTTTCTCCACTTTACTGTGGAATCTCTTGAACATTTCAAAAGATTCAGATTTATGTTTCATAACATACACAAACCCATATCTCCATATATCGTCAGTGAAAATGATGAAATACAAATATCCACCCTTAGCTTGAACTTTCATTGATCCACATACATCTTTATGTACGAGTCTTAGAAGTTCCATAGCTCTCTCTAATTCCAGTAAATTGAGATTTGGTCATTTTACCCGACAGAAAAGACTCACATGTTGCATATGATTCATAATCATAATGATCCATAGGGCCATCTTTATGCAACCTGTTGATTCTCTTCTCACCGATATGACCAAGTCTACAATGCCAAAGGAAAGTCTGGTTTAGACGATCATCTATTTTTCTCTTATGAGCATAAATGTGCATATCAATAGATTGAACATTCACATGAGGTAAGACATATATACCTTATTGAAGATAACCATTCACACATAAATCATTGCAATGATAAATAAAGCAAATGTTATCACTGAAAACTGTCTTAAAACCACGTCTGTCTAACATATGGAAATGATGTTGGAAACAAATTTCGGAACATAATAATAGTCTTCTAATAATAAGGTCTTGCCCATAGGCATACAAAGAGAAATCAATCCTATGGCTAGAGCAGCAACACTTGCGCCATTTCCAACCTTCACACCGAATTATCCTCTTTTGAACCTTCTACTGATCCTAAAGCCCTGCAACATATCGCATATGTTCAAGCTGTTACCGATATCCAATATCAATTTATATGAATCAATAGTAGTTAAAGAGATCATTAAAACATTTTTTTATGGAAGTCTTACCTTGTTTCTTGTAACCAAGAGACACAAGATATTTGTTGCAGTTCCTCTTCCAATGACTCTTCTTACAGAAGAAACACTCAACATTTTATTAGTTGGCTTTGCTAGTACTACCTTTGGCCTTGGTCACACCAGCCTTAGGTGCACTTTGCTTGGTTCTGGGCGTTTTTTTGCCTTTTCTCTTATCATGAGAGGATTGACCACAAAAAGCACAGAACTGGACTCCTTCACCTCCATGGATGATGTCTGCTTCTGGTAATCCATTAACATGTTATGCATCTCATGCAAATCAACATCCATCTTGTTCGTGTTGAAGTTATCAATGAATAGTGAAAATGAGTCTAGGAGTGACTGTAGGATCAGATCCTATTGCGCGCTCCTTTCTGAACGTACACTCTAGCTTCTCAAGCTATTCCATAAGACTTATCATCTTTAGAACATGAGGTGACACTAGGGATTTTACAGTCACACTAGACTTAGACAAAGTTTTCGACAGCTAATACCTTTTCGTACGACTTTGAGATCCATACATCTTCTTAAGATGTTCGATGATCTATGGAGAATTCATATCCTCATGCTACCGTTGGAGTTCAACACTCATTGCTACCAAGATAATGCACTTTACAGTAGTGCAATCATTATCATGCTTCAAAAAAACATTGATGGTGTTTGGATTCGCGGGGTCAGGGGTTGCAGAAGCGGGCTTATCAATCACATCAATCAACTTCTCATGAGTCAGAACCAGTCACAGATTGCATTTCCAATCCTCGAAGTTATCCCCAACAAGTTTTTGGGTCTCGAGGATGGAACGTAGGGACAAAGAGGACATATTATACAATCTATTAACAATTAAACATGAAAACATAAATAACAGGGAATGAACATCAGAATATCATAAAGATATAAACTTTTTATCTATATGATATGCATGCTAATCAATGTTACAATAACATCAAAAATCCAATATCATATTAGAATTAACCTACAACTATATGCATGAACCCCTTGGTTGTCAAGACGTTTTCCAAACATATAAAGTAGGTGGATTACAAATTCTATCACCGTAAAATTCATAATCTAAACATGAAGCTCTACAGCACATAGTCATCTAGTTGTTAGGTCATTTCTATTGATATAGTTGAGTTCATCCTTCATCTTGTGGTCGGATAACAATTAAATTCATGTCACCCAGATAGTTCAGGCGTATACAACAACTAAATGTTTCCTCCCATTAAACATCTCATGTTATAGACAAATTAATCTAGTTCTTGAAATACATGCCTCCTTTTTGCCAGATCGTCCCATGTAAACAAAAACCAGTTCATATGTCTAATTTGAAGAAAAAGCTAAATGGTAAACAATTTATCATTAGAACTCAATTATTTGGGATTAGACAAAAACATCAATCGGTCCGATGGTCGAACCATACAGTCGTTTAATAAAACTGTCACGATATCGAATTTCAAAGTCATATTTTATGAAGCTCTTCAACATCTCTATCGACTTGATAGAGTCATCTCATGGCTCAATCAAGCGATCATATTTTTTGGACGACCCATCCCGAAGATTTAGCTTAGACTCAATCGAGTCAAAGTGCCGCTCAATCAAGTCGAACTCTCGGGAAAGAACCATCATCGCGGTTTTTGACGGATTTTGATATATTTTTCGTCCAAAAAATTGATCCTCAATCTTAAATACAAACGACTAGATGCTCTGATACCACTGTAGAGTTGCTAATGGGGCAACATAAGCATTTTTTATAACAACTTAAATATAGATCTAGTCATGTTTCACGAAAGGATCATGTGGGGTTTCACCAAAATACAAAGAATGATTCTTAGAATGACCTGTTTTGGTGAAAATCGATAAGTGTAGGATGAGAGTTCTGAACGTACAAAGCCTCTAGAGTATCCACACCAAAATCTATATTAGAAGATATTGAATGTACCAAGATTTAATATACTAATATGTTTTTTAGATTCATCATTTATTTATAAGTCTATGTTCGGTGTTCAAACTGCAAAGCATTTCTCAGTGAACCTACTAATTTGTTGGTGGTGAATTTGGTAAAATGATTCTACGATGACACTTATAACAAGTATTGTTTGATTTCTATCCGGTCATCGATTTAATTTCGATTAGTTTTTCAATTTGATAATATCACTAAACTCTTTTAAAAAATGAGGAAGAAAAATTGTTTCAATACAGAAAATCTTGTTGCTTACAAAGAGTTTAATGGAGCTCAATTCATACAAATTGTAGGAGAAGACGACAAGAGAAAAATATTCAAGTTATGCCCATAACAATCAAGGGCAGAGTACAACAGATGTCGTTCTAACGTTTAGGAAAGACAGTAAAAGGAAATTACTATTTCCAAATGGAATTTGTGAACTGAAAAATTTGTCCCTAAATTTTCGGACAGATTAAATACGAAAAAATAAATCCATCCGCAAATTTGCGGATTGAAAGATGGTCCCTGAGTCATTAAATAGTAAATGTGAATTCGTTTACTGCAGTATACTAAAATACTCATTTCGTATTTTTATATTTATTTAAAATTTTATTGTATTTTTAAATAATATAAAACAATTATATCAATAAATTAATATTAATCCTCTAACATAACAAATATTTAGATAATATGTGTTAACATTTTTTTAAATCTCGCATGTTTTTTATAATCTCGTTAGTTTTATTCAACATTTATTTTTTTCGAAAGTTATATATATCATTCATTTGTCAAATAAATATATTATAATCGTAAATAAATAATTATAAATTAATTAAATATTTTTAAGAAATTTTAAATAAATCAAATATAAGATATATTTTCTCTAGTGATATATCATGTTTCTTTGAAATATATTATTTTTCATATTCAATTGATGTTTTTCATATTAGTGAATGGATGAATCTATTTTCATATTTTTATACACCTTATAACTCGTGAAATAACTAAAATTAATTATTATTTATTATTTATTTTCTTATCAATATTTTATATAATTTAAAAAATTGTTACTTTTTATCTGTTATTTATTTTAGTTATTATTTACATTAAGATATCTAGAATTTTTTAGATATATTTCTAGAAAAGGAAAAAAGAGAAGTGAATCATTGGTCATATACCATCCCAAGATCGTAGTAGTTTGATCGCTTAAACATTATAGAGGTTCAAGCTCACGATCCTAGATTTTATTTGCCTTTTTCACCCTTTGTGTTCATTTTGAACGCTCCAACAGTCTCAAATGGTCAATTGTTGTTCATTTTCTTTCGACAGCTTAAAAAATTTCGTTATAACATTATAACTAACAAAAAAGAAACATGCGTAAAAATTATTATCATCATCATGTGTTACTTCCAGCTATGCAGTAAAGACTACATTTATTGGTGGATATCATACTAAACCATGGACGCTTCGGCCCTCACCCTATTCCATAAAGTTTAGACTTCTTCATGAAGCTCGAAACATCCAAGTTAGTCTCAATATTCTTGTAATTTGGGTATAATATAAAAACAATATGAATTGGAATTACATCTATGTGAATGAATGGAAAAATCCCATAATGCTAATGTTGCTAATGCGATGAAAAAAAAAGATTTAAAACTACCTACCATCACATCTTTATCCATACATATGGATCTTGAGATGAGTTTGGTACATCTATCTTTTCATCGGTTTAAAGTAATTTAATATGTATAAGGTTATTTAGATGAATGTGTTTATGATAATACTCATAAAACGTTAGATTCATAACATTTGAAAGAGAAAAGAATTTACAAACCTCATACGACTTTGGATTGCACGAATCAAGAGTTCTCCATCCTCCAAGAGACTGAAGTGTTGCTTGTTATCCCTTCAGGCTGGCTGAAAGCAGCCACAACCTTATGCTCTTCAAGATACACCGGATCGACAAATCATATACAACTCAATCATCTTCAATGACATCTAAACAAAAAGCTTATAATAAATAAACACAATGCAGAAATGACCTCCCTAATTTCATCAACTGTGTGTGACCACAATGGGATATTTGCGAATGTTTTCACGTTTAGCTTGAGAAAATCCTCAACTTTAACATTCAATGAATCCGTCCTCCATAAAAAATTATAAGAGATAATGTCTAGTATTACATTTAAAAGTTTAGATGGATGTAACGAAATATGTATAAACTTATTTAGAATGATGTGTTTATGATAATACTCATAAAACTTTAGATGCGTACAATTTGAATAAGAAAAAAATATACAAACCTCATAATTTACAGTGTGAAGAACCTATCACTAAAGTGATCAATCATTTCATTTAAGATATACAAAAACCTTAAACATTTACAAAGATCGAAGGATACGGGGCTAGAGGATCTTAACTTACTTGAATCGAGATCATAAATCCAACGTGAGAGTAGTTTGGTAGGTGGAGAGAAAGGAGAAGGGTTAGAAATTTACATTGAAGAAGAAACATAATGATAATGCCTGAGAAAGAACGAACACGGGGATAAGTGGATGCTTCAGATTGAATGCAATCCTTGATGCTAGAGAAAAATCAAACGAAATACCTAATAAAACAAATACTTTATGCAACCAGCTGACCTCGTGACACATTTTTTCAACTGATCTGTTGTGATTTTTGTTGTAGGATTGTGAATCGATCTTCCATGTTTAGTCAAAGATCTTATAGGATAGAAGAGTCCGCCAATTCTGAGAATAGGTGATTACCCCATGAGATCTTGCTTGCTTCCTTTCTTGTTGCATCATATTCTTCCGGAATGATTAAAAAAAAACAAATCCAAGAGAAGAGAAATTCACCAAAAGAAATCGGGTGTAGTTGAATCACAAAATAACCTAAAATATTTGATGAGTGAGAGGAAATGGGACAAAAAAAATCCTCAAATCTCTAGCATGAACAAAACTACACTTGGTGATGGTATTTTTATCGCACTCCACCACCTCCATCCCCCCGGTCTGATCGAATCTCATCCACTGTTGAGCTTCTAACCCATTGAATTTTGAGAATCGGAAACCTACTTGGAAGAAACAATCATCAGCCTTCTAGTCCCAACACGACCATCTTCGGCCCAGACTTTTATGTGGTTCTCATTGGTAGCAAAGGGTAACGAAAGAGAGATTCTCTAACGTTTCAGCTTCTACCGTTAGGTTTTTCTCAGTAAAATGGTATTAGAAGCGAGAAGAGGATCAAAGAAAATGGAGCGGTAAGGAGAAGACCTATCATTATTAAAAAGATTTTTTAAAAAATAACAATGTTCAGTGACGTGGAACACTGAAAAACCTCAATTTACCAAACTTTTTTGAAATATATATTTTTACACCATAAAATTATCTTCAATCCCATATATATATATATATATATTACGAAATAGAACAAAATTAATGAAATACTTTTTAAGAATTTAATAATATAATCAATTGATTTTAAAATAAAAAAATTGATCAACTTCGTTTTATAGTGATTATTAAAAATAATAGTAATGAATATTAATTTAGGATAATGATTATTACAAATAATTATAATGGATATTAATTTTAGGTTAATAGATATTAAAAAATAATTATAATGAATAGAAAATTTTAAAATGTTCATTGAATTATAAATAAAAAATAAAAAGATTTATGATCGTGAGATGAGCAGGGAGGTGGGGATCCAACTTTTATACTTAAAATATATATATATATTCGGGTAAAATCACTATAATGAGGGTCTTGTATCGTGATGAATAAAAGTCAAATAATAAATCTTCGGGCTATGTGCCTAAGGCCCAAATTATGAAAGTGATAGCCTAAGGCCCAAATGGTGAAGGTACTTATTTCATCCTGTATAAAATTATTACCGGCAAATATAATAAGTTGTTTCATACAAAACAATTAAAGAAATATAAATAGTTTAATAAGAATTACACGTTTTTTATCAATAAAATTTTGCAATCATCTACCGATTAATTCAAACTCATTTTTACAACTATGTAAAATGTAGACATTTTGATCTGCAAAAACTTGGGAATTTTTCGAATTAAACTGAAGGGCTAAATATTTTATCTGGGTTTTAATTTATTTTTTAATGTTTGGTTTGAAAACATATTTTAATATTTTATTGCATAAATAATCTTATAATTTTCGTAAAAAAATATATTATTTGGCCAAAAGTTCCGCAAACATGCGAATTATGTTTGTTACTCCTTAATTATAATCCAAAATCGTTCTAATTTGATAACTCTAAATTTTGTGTTAAAATAAATAAAATATTGGATAGTAGTTAACCATCATTCAATTTTGTTATTGAGCTGAAATTTATGTATATTTTTTCTTCACCTGTTTTAGTTATTGGAATTCCCCATTTGTTTTTTTTAATATAGATAAATATTTTGTTGGGTTTTATTTATAGAGAATGTCATTTAAGATACATTATCTTAATTAGAAATAAAATATATTTTGAATTCCATTTCTCATTTTAAAAATATATACATTAACGGGAATTAGATAAAGAGCTGTAATAGACATACTATTTATAACTTTTCTAAAATAAAAAAAATAGAAAACAGTTCTTTATTACAGTGAATTAGTCACATCAAAGTCATGATTATATGCCCAAATCAAGACAATTATTTACATCACACATTGAATTAACAATTAATTTGCTCTTTTAAATATTATTTTAATTTATCACAAGTTTTTTTTAATAATTAATCAGTTCTAATTAAGATTTCCAGCGCGTGAATCTCAAACGAGCACCCTTGCAGGAGACATGCTGGAGAAAGTGTACGGATTTTGAATAATTTTTTATTTTACCATTCACATGCCTTCAAAAAAAAAAAATTACGCCTTTAGTTTTCTTACACATATATTTTCGATATTAAAAATATTTTCCACATGAAAATAATGTACAAGTAATATTGTCAAACCACATAAATTTTCCTTATACATCCTTTATTATTGTATATATGAAATTATATATATAGCCTATGTAGCCAAGATATTAATATATATAATACATATTTTTGGTAATATACACATATACAATACATATTTTTTAATATATATTCATATATATTTTTCAGTTCTGCAGAAAAAACAATAATTTGGTAAAACAATCTTGTTAAATCATACATATTTTTGCAATGTCTTTTAGCACCAAATTCCAACAAAAAAAAGTTTCTCACTTTTTTTAAAAAAATTGAACTTTCTTGAAGAAATATTTTGGAACTTTTTTTTACAATTCACAATTTTTTTGTGGTTACTCACTATGTAATTTTAGTTGCCTTCAATGTTGTCCTAAATATGCAAAAAATAGTTTTCTGAAATTTGAGGAAATAAATTGAAAGTATTTTCGACATTAAAAAATAGTCTAAATCCTAAAATGTCAGCTAAGGGAAAATTGAGTGAAAAAAAATTGTATGCATGTGGAAAGGGAAAAAAGGAAAATAAAAAGATAAATTGCCAAAAAAAAGGAGAGAGAAAGAGAGTAATGAGAACAGAAAATGAGGCAGCCATAGCCAAAGGGTTTGTGTCGGCTTCAACCAAACACTGACGGTGTATGCATACACCTTTACATACACGCTTCACATTCATATGTCTGTAATTCTATCTACAATTATATACAGTTCTCTGTATTACTGTGAATCGTTTTGATGATTGTGATAGCAATTCCAATTCTTCATCTTTCTAGATTTTTTACCATGCCCATCATTTTCATCATCGTTTGTTCAGGGTTCTTGGAACCCTAGCTGGTCTCAGGCGATTTGTTTCTATCTTGGCTACATTCAGGTTAAATAAAGGTTTGATTTTGATTTCTGGGATTGCTTCTTTCTGCTGATTTGTTGTGTGAGATGCTGTTTGGTTGCTTAGCAAATGCAGAAAAATGAGGATACTTTCAGGGTTCTTGGTCGGATTTTGTGCTTTTGATCTATGTCTTTGACTAATTGGATTTGATTTTGGGTGTGATTTTGGTCAAGGATTGTCACTATGTTACAGATCCAAGATTCAATACCTTTTTACTTTCAAGATTTTGTTTTCCTCTGAATATCCTCCTTTTCAAGCATTGTATAGAGATACATCTTAATTGATATGTCTCCTTTGTGTTGATTCGTTTTGTTTTTGGGTGCTTGAAATTAATCCTTAGCTTTCACTTCCTTTCTTCCAACACTTGAGGCCTTGTCTGAGATTTGAAAGGTGGAATTGAAAACTTAGGGTTCTTGATATGATTTATGTACACCATGAAGCTTAAGTGATTCGCGTGTGTATAGTCTGCAGGTGAAGTACTGATTAAATGTCCTTTCCCTCAGTCCTTGGTACCTCTCTTCTCAATCTGTGATAGAATTTGAAAAGGCATTTCTTTTGGTAGACATAATATAAAGCAAAACAGATATCTAAATAGCTGATATTTATCTGTCGATAATTCTTTAGAGAGTTTGATGTTGCCAAGTGAAAACTATCTGAATGTTTGTTTGAAGTAGAGGATTAGTGCTTGGTGTTTTCTTGTTTTAGATTGACAATTCTAATGTAAATTTTCTAATCTTTTCTTTCCCCTGGTAGATTATTGTCATCTTCAAATTCAAGTGGATCCAAATGGCATACACAGCCAGTAAGAATTCATCTGGAAGACCATGTGGAGGTTTGCAATAAACATAAAGCTTTCATCTCTTTTACGTTTATCGTGTATCTTTGTTCTATCTGATGTAAATGAAATCTTAGGTTTACTCTTTCTAGAACTATTATAATACCTGTAATCACATGGAATCATTACGAACATATTTGATTTTAAGAGAAATGAAACTTGCATTTGTTAGGGACATAGTAATTAAGGGCTTTAAACACTTAACCCAGATGAACGTTGGATAGAATTTACATGGGAAACTTATTAGTATTAGTACAACTTCTGGTTTTGTTCTTGAGAGACACATACTTGAGCCGTGTAATTTTTTTTGTTTTCTTTCTGTTGGTCTTAATGGGCATTCCATTCTTTTGTAGAGGATTCTACTGATGCATTATATAGGGAGTTATGGCATGCCTGTGCTGGACCTCTAGTAACCTTACCTCGTGAAGGCGAGCGAGTTTATTACTTCCCAGAAGGTCACATGGAGCAGGTAATATGGCAACGAGTTTGAATCTTGTATTGCGGCATTGTTTAACTCTGTCCCTCTTTGCTAAAATTGGAAAATATAAATTGGAGTATCATTGTTTGCCTCTTCATTTGGGAAATTCTCATTACCTTGTTATTGTTGTGATGTATTGTCCCACATCGGCTAAAGACATGGAGCTTGGTCTCATATATATGGTGTTGGGCAACCCTAAACTCTTGAGCTAGCTTTTGGGATATGTTAGGCCCAGACCTATATTTGACTTGATATTAGAGCTAGCTTCGTCATGATTTGAGTATACCGGTGTTGGGCCCCTGATTGTGCCCACATCGGGTAAAGACATGGACCTTGGTCTCATATATATGGTGTTGGGCAGTCCTAAACTCTTGAGCTAGCTTGTGGGATTAGTTATGCCCAACCCATACTGGATAGTTATTTCTTTCATTTTTCAAAATTTAACGTACAAGTTTTGTTACATAAAAGGGACAAATGAATTTGTTTAAGTGACATAACTTTCTTTTCTTACATTGTTTTTTTCATCTTATATCATTAGAGCATTTATTAAGTTTACGGGTCGATTCATATGCAGCTCGAAGCATCTATGCACCAGGGTTTGGAGCAGCAGATGCCTTCTTTCAATCTTCCCTCTAAGATTCTCTGTAAAGTGATCAATGTGCAGCTTAGGGTATGTTAATTTATATAACAAATAATGTTATTTTCTTACTTTCACTTCATTATGAATGATTACTTAACGAATTCTCATTGTGTTTCGCTTTCCGAGTTCAGGCAGAACCTGAAACTGATGAAGTTTATGCACAAATAACCTTGTTCCCAGAAGAAAATGTAAGTTCTAATTTCCTTTTTTTATGATATGGAGAATTTTGATGGCATAATAATTGGAATTTATTCATTCCTCGATTTTGGTTGAACTGTGGTTGAAATCATGATCAGCAAAGTGAAGTTACAAGCCCGGATGCACCAGTTCCAGAACAAGAAAAGTGCACGGTTCATTCATTTTGCAAGACGCTGACTGCTTCAGACACAAGTACACACGGTGGATTCTCTGTTTTACGAAGGCATGCGGATGATTGTCTTCCACCCTTGGTAAGTATTGAATCCGATCTTTTTTGTGAATACCATTCTCGAATAGCTATTTTTCTAAATATTCCGCCTTTTATTTTATAGGATATGTCCCAACAGCCACCATGGCAAGAATTGGTTGCTACCGATTTGCACAAAAACGAATGGCATTTTAGGCACATTTTCCGAGGTTCTTACAATTTCTTATGTACGAGATAGATTATTTACTTATGGTCATTGAATATAGCTGAAGCTTTTGACTGTCCAGGCCAACCGAGGCGTCATTTACTAACTACTGGATGGAGTGTGTTTGTGAGCTCTAAAAAGCTCGTGGCTGGTGATGCGTTCATATTCTTAAGGTATGTTCCTCGTCACTTGACATAATTTGTATAAATGGGTTTTGGGTTTGGGGTGAAAGAAGGATTCTCCAGAAATATTCCTTCATTTGTAATAAGTTTATCGGCTTTTATCGGTTAAATTCTAGTCTTTGGTGTGATTTGTTCATAACAAAATGTTTTTATTTTATATCATTTACGAGTTTGTATTTCAGGGGTGAGAATGGAGAGCTCCGTGTTGGTGTTAGAAGGCATATGAGACAACAAACCAACATGCCATCCTCTGTTATTTCAAGTCATAGTATGCATCTCGGGGTTCTGGCAACGGCTTCTCATGCTATGACCACTGGAACAATCTTCTCTGTTTTCTACAAGCCAAGGTCACGATTCTTTTCATTACCTCGATTGATCACATTTCGAAAACAAGAAACCCGTTTCAATATTCATAAGCCAGTAATCATCGTTGCATCTGATTAGCACCGAAAACTAGAAAAGATTTGGAGTTCCTTAGCATTCAATTATCATGATGGTTGGATCAATGACCGCAGCTTTATGCATGCCTTTTATATATCAGGACAAGTAGGTCGGAGTTCATTGTAAGCGTCAACAGATATCTTGAAGCTAAGAACCATAAATTGTCTGTGGGAATGCGTTTTAAGATGAGATTTGAGGGTGAGGAAGCTCCTGAGAGAAGGTATTTTATCTAAGCAGATCGATACTAAGACGAAGCAAAAGCGTATGTTATTCATGTAATCGTTTGCCCTAATTCTCAGGTTCAGTGGCACAATTGTTGGTGTGAATGAAAATAAATCCCTCGTTTGGCCTAATTCCGAATGGAGATCGCTAAAGGTTCCTTTTTTTTACTTGGTTATTCGGTTTTATGCTTTTTATTTGATCTAATCTTAATTCTTGACATAACCTAGAGAGGTTCATAGAAAGGTATTCCCTTTACCTTAATTCATTGAAACCGTAAACCAGAATTCACGCCAACTTTTTCTTGGAGCAATTCGGGGCTCTGCGTCTGTTGAGCCGCGTGAAGAAGATGATGATGATGATGATGATGTATAAATGTTTCAGGTTCAATGGGACGAACCCTCATCTGTTTCACGTCCTGAAAGAGTTTCACCTTGGGAAATTGAGCCCCTAGTCGCGGTTAATACAAACCCATCCACGAGTTCTCAGCCACCACAAAGGAACAAACGGGCTAGACCACCTGGTTTACCATCACCAACCTCTGGTCCATCTGCTCTTGGTATTCTTCTCACTTCTTTATTAACTGATCTCCCAATATTGCATCTCTCAGTTATTTGTTGATCCGTTCGTTGTATATTCCAGGCATGTGGAAACCCTCTGCAGAAACTCAATCTTCGAGGCCATTGTTTTCTCCTCCTGCTAAGACTGTTCCTTTCGGTTTTGGTGGCAACAGATCACTTGGGGTGGTCTCAAACGGCTCGACCTTTTGGATCAACCGAGCAGATAATGCAGTTGAATCTGACGTGTCAGTCTTTGAAAAAGAATCCATAGAAAAGAAACAGATTACCGGAAATGTTTGCAGACTTTTTGGTATCGAGTTATTCGACAATGCTAACGCAGAAGAGTGTTTTTCCACGGCATCTGTGTCAGGAGTAGCTCTGGTCGATCAGCCTGTCCTTTCGAATGAGTTCGATTCTGACCAGAACTCTGACCCGTTAAACATTAGCCAATCAGATATTCCTTCAGGAAGTGGTGATCACGAGAAGTCCTCACAGAGGTCTCCTCAGGAGTTGCAAAGTAGACAGATACGTAGCTGCACAAAGGTTAGTATTTTCGGCTACGGTATTCAACCTCTTGAACTGTTTGCTCTGTGGCAATGTTCCAAAAACGTTAGGCGCTAGTAGGACGATCACCCAAAATAATTAATAATATTATATAATGATTCATAAAAAACGCAAATTATAAATTTATAATCAACCCCTGAAACTTTCTTATTGTACAAAACTTGCTTCATTTATTGACAGAATATATTCAATCTAGATGGACGTTTAGATATCTATTAAAACGTTTAGACGGTTTTTAATTACCGTCGAACGCCTAGAAAAGCTTGAATTGTGTCTACGAGTTTTCTCTTTTCATTGTTGCTTCAAATTAAGGACTGAGGTTTGGTCGCCTTTGAGTAGGTACACTTGCAAGGCAGTGCTGTTGGGAGAGCTGTTGACTTAACAAGGTTAAACTGTTATGAAGATCTGTTCAAAAAGCTGGAAGAGATGTTCGACATAGACGGTGAACTCCTAGAATCCACAAAAAAGTGGCAGGTCGTATATACCGATGATGAGGATGACATGATGATGGTCGGAGACGATCCATGGCAGTAAGTTCATTACTCGTATGTACAAAAGACAAAAAACGTTGTTTCGAGTGTATTGCTCATGACCCTTTTGTGTATTTGCTTTTGTACAGCGAATTCTGCGGTATGGTAAGAAAGATATTCATCTACACACCTGAGGAAGTGAAGAAACTATCACCGAAGATAAAATTGCCCGTAAAAGAGGAAGCAATGGCGTCTAAAGACGATGTAGACGAGGTCGGGAATATGGAGGGAATGTCGTCGACAATGGGTGGATCGAAATGCTAGTGTGATGTTATATTTGGATGCATTGCCATTGGAACCTTAGGAAGTAGCAGAAAGACATAAAATATGAAGGAAATAAGAGGGAAACATTGGGAAGGTTGTGAATAGCAATGAAATTATGTGATGTTTGAGAAACAATGAGGATTTGGGGGTAAAGTAAAAGTC
>CM071864.1:7702848-7738849 GCA_036759665.1 Gynandropsis gynandra
TCCCTAGGAAGTGTTTTTAAATGGAAATGTGTATGTAAGGCTTGCAAAGGGAAATGGGGACTCTGAGATTTAACCTAATTTTCCTTTTGCTTTGTTCTTGTGAGAGCATGGAGTGCTTTTCATATGTAAGCTTTGACAAACTGTTCTTGGATTAATTAGGCTATTTAAAGGGTTATTCCAATGCACTGTTGGGATATTTTTTTTCATTTCATATTTTATATGAATTAGAAATTTTAATTCAAATCCATTTATCGATTGTATACAAACATAATATCATAAAACAACAGAAATATAATTAAATTTTCAAAATATAAATGATTATAAAACAACAAAAATGTAACAAAAAATTAAAAATATGAATGACTTTTCTTTCTTCTAACATCACTAACAAATATAATTAGAGCTAAAAATAAAAATGTTTTATAAAAATAACATGCGGTTTGATTGAGCAACGGGTTGCAAAATCCTATAATGCATTTATCTATTAATATAGAACTGCGTAGATATGGATTTTTTTGATACGGATGGTAGATAATGAAAATTATATACGAATAGGTGTATAATTAAAATTTATATTACTAGAGATGCATTTTTAATTTTTATTTAAATTTCTATGTTTCTTGTGCAAATATAAATAATCACGATTGATTAAAATAGGGCTGGGCAAATAACGGATATTTGCGAATATCTGACTATTTGTATTTGTATTTGTATCCGGCGAATATCCAAATTTAGTATTTGTAAATTCGGATATTTGTCGGATATACAGATATTTATATACGAGCCTAATTTTTTTTTAACGTAAAAAATATATAAAAGAATGTTAATGAAAAAAATCAAATATAATCTAAAACTAAAATTCAAATCGCACAAAGATGCAAAGATACATACTATAAATAAAACAAAGTACCAAATCTTCACAATCATCTCCACATCAGTCATTTAAATTTAGTTTTGTCGATGATTCTGCAATTAATCTAGAACAATGAAACAAATTGTTAGATTATACACTAAAATAAAACTTGCAAAAAAGTTATATATTTAGTGAGTTTTTTTCATATATTGTAGTGTCTCTATAACATTATCCAACTCATTTAGATTAGAACGATTCTCGAGTGTAAATTAAATCTTCAACAATATTAGTTATTTTAAAATATTTGATATTTTAGTACTCCACTCATAAATATATTACATATTTATCTATATATTTATGCAATAAGTGTTTAAATAAGATTAGTAATGTTTTTTATTTCCAATTTGATTATTAAAATCATTTTTTATATATGTATATATATATATATATTAACTACATTTTCTATTTAGTATTTATGGATACGAATAGTTCGGATAATTGAGTCTACTATTTGTATTTGTATTTGTCGAATATCTGATTCTAATATTTGTATTTGTATCCAAGGATATTCGAATTTTCGATTCGAATACGAATATTTCGAATATTTTGTCCAGTCCTAGATTAAAATTGTGTACCGTTTCAAGTTAAAAAAATTATCATTATCCATTTGTAAGTGGATTTGATAACAACATATTCCTTCATGAGGCATTATGGAAGTGTTGCTTGTACCAATAGTGTGAACAATATGAATGAATTCTTGATATAAACTACAAATATTCATCCGATTAAGCCAATAAATAATAATATAAGGTTACAAAATCTCTTTAATTCTGAATAATTTAATAAAAAAACCAACAAAATCACAAGTAAAGAGAAGCTGCAAAAACAATGTCTCTCTTGATCATAGAAACAGCTTCTTCAAACTTCATCTCAAGCTCAGTTTCTCCTATGGATTTTGCAGCTACAATGAGCTGTTGAAGAACTTCTTCCAATCTCCTAATTGCCCTTATCAAGCTCCCTTCGAAAACGTGAGCCATCTCCATGATCTCGTAAAACTTCGACCCTCTCGCCCACGCGTACACCACTTCCATTATGTCCGGTCTGAACGAATTCACAAAACTCTCCACGTCGATCTGAACCTGTATCATATCATTCCCACGCCGTTCTTCAATTCATGAGTTGTGGATCGATTTACACGAAAAGGGTCACGAGATGAGCGTTTGTGGTAAATAGATTACCTTACAATCGAGCTGAACCTTGGCAACCCGTCTTGCGATTTCTTGTAATTGAATGAAGAGCAAGTCGAGTTCTTCCCTTGGCTTAGCGGCATCGTGAAGTTTCTCTTGCCACACGAAACACGAGAGAAGAGAAACCAATTCTTCTACTTTTATTTCCTTGAAAACTCCGCTGAACATGAGTTCTGTTAATGTCAATTCTTCTGCACTACTGATTTCACAGGCAACCTTCCCTTTCAACTCTACAACATTATCACTTGTGATGTATCTGCATCAAAGAGCAAGATATATTCATATTATTCAAGAATCAGAATCGCCATGTTCAAATAATTTTAAAAGGAGAAGATTTAGATTAGAGACATATGAAAAGATACACTTCAACTCGTTCCATCCACCAACATAAAGTCTACTTGCGTCTCTCGCGAGGCGATGGCTAGGGGTGGCATGAGTCGAGTATCCGAAAATTTTAGGGAATCCGATCTCGTACTGGTAGTGTTTTCCCTACCCAAATTCAAACCCGTGACTCGCGGGTACCCAATCTTCGGATACCCGAAAAATTGGTCGAGTACACGACCCATGCCAAACCTAAAACTAATGGCAATTTTGTAATTATCATAAAGAAAGTTTAAGGGTATTTCTGTCCATTTGTGAGAGTGAGAAACCCGAAACCCAAAAACGAACCAAAACCAAACTCGTGGGTTCGAGTATTTTTTTCTCGCATTCAGGACAGGTTTTTCCGTGTATTTTGCCCAGCCCTAGCTATGGCCAGACAATGCTTGTGGACGGAACGGATTGAAGTTTTGTTTTTCTATAGGATGACCGTCTTAGCTGTGCATCTGTTGTATGAAATCGAAACGAGCCCTTGAGAACACAAAACTTACGACAATATGAAACGGTCACCTTCAAAGAGTATACTTACCCAAGTCTGCGCAAAACACGTTTTCTGGCCTTAAGTTCGTCCTTAAACGCCAATGTCGTTGAGGATCGTACAGTTTTCTTCAGTGATTTGATCTTTGCATTTAACTCTTCTTTCTTGTGTAAAACTTTCAGCTTCAGTTCAATCAGAGGAGATTTTGCGATTTTGTGCTTCTCAAATAGGTTTTCCAGAGCCTCCAGTCGACGGACCGCCTTCTTGTATGAGCCACTGCGAATCTAAAGAGGAAATTTTCTGATTGTCTCCGAGACAAAATCATAAAACGGAATAGTGAAACAGGTGAAAGAGCGGCAGATACCTTCATGTCTGCCTCGGGATCAAGGAGTAATCCATCGGGATGTCTAGAAAGTAATGCAGAAACCTTCTTCAGAGCATTCTCTCGAGCTTCACGTGGTAAAAGATCTGCTGGTATATTCATGATTGCGCTACTTAAACTCTTAATCTGTCCAATCACGACGAGATCACATGTGAGACAGAGTTCACAATTTTTCGTAAGCTTTAAGGTGAATAACAGAACAGATTGCAGCAAAGAAATTGAATGATCGCGTCATTCGAACAGAATATCATCTGGATAAGGAAATTGGAATAAGGATTAAGATTCATATCATAGTAGATCATCTACTGTTTTTCATCCAGAAAAAAAAAACAGTATATTAATCATATTCTGACTTTTATCTTTACGCGATGAAAATGATAAAGCCATTACCTGAGATACGGGAATAGAGACAACAGCAGCTTCTCCGCTCTCTTTGAGCGGCACAATCTTAACTTTCTTCTTTCCGACTTCATCTTTGCTAATTATACATCTCGTAAGAACATCCACCGTATAATCTGCATCTTCTGGTTTTTTATTCACATCATCTGGATGAAAAACAATAATCAATATCATGATTCATAATTGAAGAGAATTGAATTTAACCAAATAGAAACCCTTAAATATGTTACCTTCTGAAGAGCTTTTAACTCTGGTAAATTTCAATATCACTCCCCATGTATCTGGGTCTTCGATGGAGAAAGATGGTTGGTTTTCTTCATTGTTGCTGCAATAAATGCACACAGCTCTATTCGGCCGCAAAAAGGGTAAACAATGCTTTGGTGAGAACACGATATCACGGATTTCCTTCTTCAGACTCTTATATTGTTGGATTAGATTATAATAATTTTTCAAGCTTTCTTCCTCTTCTATAACCATAGAGTCTCTCTCTTCTTTAAGAGCTTTCACTTGCTTCTGCAAAAGATGATGAAGCCCATTAATAGCGATACCGATGATATGTATCCACACAATTTAGCATCGTATGCATTCTGAATCTATACCTCAAGGTCAGGAATAGAACGATCAGCTTGAAACTGAAAGAAAGAATTCCGGAGCAGATTCTCGGGATCACCATCTTCGCTCCGCAATTGATTCAGAAGCATGTTATAGCTCAAGTGGAAGGCACTGAATAACAAAGAAAAATAACGGTCAACACATGTCAAATAGCTAAAACTCTTCAAGCAACATTCACTAAACTAATATATCGACAGGTTACAAGCATTAGATTCAATATCTACGAGTACCATTCAATAGACCAACATAAACAAAATCAGGTTGACCTTTTTTTCATTAACTCTACAGGAAATTATGAATATACTTAATACTCGTACCTGTTCAATGAATCAGCACTTCCTTTAAGCATTGATTTAGCAATAGCAGGTTCCATCTTCTCATCAATCATGAGGATGCAGATACCACGTTTGTCAATACCTCGACGCCCAGCACGACCACTCATTTGTATGTACTCTCCACTCGATAACCATCTGAATTTGTCTCCGTCAAACTTACGTACATTTGTAAATACGACTGTTTTTGCAGGCATATTCAATCCGATACTGAAAGTCTCTGTTGCAAACAAACACTGAAAGACAATACTTTTAACCTTAGGTGGCAGAAAAAAAGACACAAGGAAGAGTGAACCTAATGCCATATTGGGGATAAAAATAAAGACTGGAAGGCACTGATGCATGTCAAAGAAAAAGAAAACAGAATGAAGGCCTGAAAATGGTAGTACAAGAAAACGTGGATCTACAAATTTACAATACGTGCCATCAGCTTAATATAGGAGAAAGAAAATTAAGCTCATGTGAACACTACAATAGGGATTATGTTTGAAATCAAAGGCTGTTGAAAAATACGGTAAATTTTACGTCACAAACTACAAAGATTACTAGCTTAATGCAATACACTGCATAGGATAACACAACCTTTAGAAACTTAATTACTAGTGAACACTAACAACACAATGAACTTCACATGGGATAATAATACGCAATCAAGACATATAGATAATCTTGCCGAATTCAAAAGATGTTAAAAACCCAGCATACAACATCATGACTCCACCCAGATCTCGAAGATAACAAGAAAAAAAAAAACAAAGAGAAAAAATTTGTACCTATTTGACCTACCTTGATAAGGCCTTCTTGAAATAATATCTCAATTACTTCTTTCAAAATTGGAAGCAAACCAGAATGGTGTACACCTACACCACGTTTTAAGATAGGTAAAATATTCACAACCTGCAATAGATGAAGCCCATAATCATGTCAAATTAGCCAAGGAACTAATATTAATGAGGGCTGAAAACTAATTTAAAACAACATTCACACAAATAAGAAGCAAACTGACCCATTGTACGGGTACCATCTTTTGTTCTAATTCAGATTTACGGTCAACAGTAATTGAAACAACCCCATCATTTTAAAATGTTATAGAGGACGACAGTACTTCCCAAGAGAAGAAAACGAATATCTTAGTGGGAACTTGCCTGTGGTAGTTTTTTATCGTCATCTGAAAGCCCATCAATAGCATTGGTGAATATTGCCTCCACAAGGTCTTTCTCATCATCGTTGTTTAAATCCATCTTTGACATCTATGGGGGTCAAAAATCAGAGGCTTTAAGATCAATTTGAAACATCAAAATACAAATTATAAGCAGGCGATAATCTAATGCCCACACCATTGTAGATATGAAGCAGAACCAACCACAGACTTCATTTAAGATGTCGGGGTAGCGTATAGTAAGCCAGAGAAACATATTAGATTGATTCAAATTGACAAACGCTAGACTGTCCGTACAAGCAAACCAAACAAAGAAAAAATATGGAAGAAATAAAAAGCTACCACAGATTGACAACAATCCTAACTCCAGATTATCTTAAAAAAAATATGATTGGTCATCTACATCACTAAAGAAACACAAAACCCATGTTACTACAAAATTCCCCTTTTCCAAGAAGTAATAGAGAGCATGAAAATATAAAGCATTGCATGATCCTGTTTGGATCGGGAAAATGAACTCTAGAAAATCAACTGTTTAACATGAATATTTCCTCCCATAGTGACAGCAGTTCGAAAGAATTGGTAGCTAAGATTTGCTCTACTTTCAATGAAAGTTGCTCGAGTAAAAATTCACAAGAAATAGAACAGAACAGAAAACACTAACCTGCATTGCAAGTGCCTCACATTCTTTTTTACTGAAACTGAACAAAATCACAGGATCATATTGACGCATAATGATCATCTTTACCAACTTGAAAATGTCACTTTCTTCACCAAGTTTTCCAACCACTAATCCCTTTTGAAGCTTTGCATTCCCTCTTTTCTTCTCACCCTCATTAGAAGGAACCAGTGCATTTAGAGATTTCTGAAAGCTATCCTCGTGAAATTTTCCCTTTTCGTTCACAACCAAGTAGAGCCCATTACCTCCAGCAGGAAAGACGTAGTGCTGAAGAGGTGTTGGCCGATAATCAGTGTACACAATGTGACATGGTTGTTTGTGAACCTGAAATACCATGAACAACTAACATAATTAGAGCAACGAAACCACATACCAAAATAAAAGATTTTAGCCCTTATAAAAAACAGATTCTTGAACCCCTTTCACGCTCATGTCACGTCAAGGTACTGCAGAAGAAAAAACTGCAAAATCCGATCCAATCCAATTTATCGTAATCGATTAGTAAACATGTTGGCTAACCGGTCCAATCACACGATCTTATAATAAGAACAAGATATTTTTCTCGTTCAATCTCTTTGCCCCTCATTCTTCGAGAATAAGAAAGAGATTTTTCAAGTTTTTTGAATATTCTGCTGCCTTCTGGTGCTTTAAAGAAACTTAAGTAAAACAGAAACCTCAAGCAAGCGAAAGACACGCATGAAGCGGGCACAAGGACAAAATCACTGCAGTCAAAATCCCGATTTGATATGGAGAGATAACGCTACGTAATATTACTATGGCTTGAGAGAAAGTAAAAGTATCTACTCAGACACTACAGTGTATTTACAAAATACCGTCTCATTCATCCTATTTCATCAGATCTGGGATGTGATATGACCTGTAGCTCGATACAATTTGAGGCCAGTTCCTTACTTGACTTGCCTATTCATCACGCAACAGAACAAAATCTAAAAGTATGAGCAAGAGTGGATCACCTTTGCAACCCAATCGGCAAATTCTTTGGCATTGGGCACAGTAGCTGATAGAAACACAAAGCGAGAATTCTTCGGAGCCATTACAATACTCTCCTCCCAAACCACCCCTCTTTCACTATCACGCATGTAATGTACCTCGTCAAAGATGATCCATGCCACTTCCCGCATAATCTCTGACCCCTTATACTGCATGCTACGCAAGATCTCTGTGGTCATGACCTGAAACAAAACCACAACTAAGAAAGACTAACAAATAAATCAATTTCAGGCACATCAATCACTACATCTACGAGTACTTACCAGGCAAGAGGCATTAGGTTCAATCGTCACATCCCCAGTCATCAAACCAACATCAGAAAACTCTTCTTTGAAATCTCTATACTTTTGATTGCTGAGGGCCTTAATGGGTGATGTGTAAATAACCCTCTGCTTTTCCCTCAAAGACATGGCAATAGCATATGAAGCAACGACTGTTTTACCAGCAGAAGTATGAGCTGAAACCTACAGATTAATAAGAATTTTAGCAATATCTTACTTTCAAACAAATTACACTGTTCTCCAAAACCAGATAGAAATCATGAAACAAAAACCAAGAACTCGATTTTGCTATTTGAAAATACACAACCATCCAGATTCTCACTATAAACCGATTCGAAAAGAAAAACACAAATTCAGCGGCCAAATAAATTACATTACTACAATACCAGCTGAAAGCCAACTGAATCACCACTAAAACAAATCTCCACACTCGCGTAATCATTGAAAGTTTTGGACCTTGAACCGATAAAAAAACTCAACCATACAAGTTCGACTGAGCTTACCAAGACCGATTCTCCATTATCGAGGCACTTAATAGCTTCAGACTGAAAAGGGTCGAGAGCGAACGGGAACTCTTTCGCGGGTTTCTTGTCTCCTTGACTGGTCGTCGCCGGAGGAACGTAATTTTCCGGGAATGAGACATCATGAACGCATCCCACCAACTCGGGTGTGACCGAAGAATCATCTTCTCTCTGCTGCTTCTGCGGCGGAGCAGAATCTGTGAGCTCCTCTCCCGATTTTCTCTTAATCGAACCCATGAAGAATCTTCAAAGTGTACCAAAAAAAACTCCTGATATACCCAATCAGGCGGCGACTCTCCCTCCGAATTTGCCGGAGAGTTCGAGAGCACAAGAACACGGAGGCGGAGGAAAACGCCGTCAACCGCTAAATAAAATTTGTATAAGAAGGTAAACAAGCATGCGAAGAAAAGGGTATAATTGAAATTATAAAAAACAGACCGATATTAATTGTTACTCTCCTGACCGAGAAACCCTAAAAGAGCCGCCGAGTCCTAAAAAAACTAACTTATTATATAATTTCTTTTTAAATTTTATATAATTATAAAATTCCAATATATTATTGTCATTGAAAACGAGATAATAACAAAGGGAAAACAAATTAAAAAGCATTAACTATTAAAACAATATGCCAATGAAAGAATTCCAACGTAAAAGTCTAAAACGATTGCGATCAAACTAATTTATATAAAATTTTAAAGATTTATATTTTAATATATATTTATATATATCAAAGTATATGAAATTATTGGATATATGATGGGATGGGAGTATATGATATTTTGATTAGTTTGTTTTTAAGAAGTCTTATATAGTAGATATGTTGGATTTACATAAAAATATTGTAGGAAAACTAATAATATAAGCTAAAGCAAAAACTAGAGAGAAAGTCTAAATAAAATTAATTTTTATTTTTTAAAAAATAGTTTATTTTAAAATCATTAAATTTAAATATTATTTAACAAATATAATTTATTTTTTCTAAACAACTACAAATTAAAATATAAATAAAATAAAATTTTTTAATATGTTAATTGTTGAATCCAAATATAAAATAATTAATTATTTAATTTATTTTGAAATAATTATTTTTAAAATTTAATATAATCTTTTATTATCCAATAATAATTATTATTTAAATAATAAAATCATATTCCATATTTTAGTTTTACTTTAATTTTATTTTATTATTATAAAATATTTAAAAAATAATTTTAAAATCATTTAATGTTATTTGAAAAATTATTTACATAAAATTTAGATCATTTACATTTTCATAGCTATAAATCATTTATATATACAATTTTTCTAATATGTTTTTTAAAATAATTTTGTTTTAAAATAAAATCAAATGAAAGTTTTAATATGATATTTATTGTATCTAAATATAAAATAATTAATCATTTAATTTATTTTGAATAATTATTTCTAAAATTTTAATATAATTTTTTATTTCCCAATAATAAAAAAATCTTATTCTAGGTTTTATTTTACATTAATTTTTTTATTATTATAAAAAATTAAGAATATAATTTTAAAATCATTTAGTGTTATTTGAAAATTTAATTCACCAATAGAAATGGTTCTTATGGATGAAAAGTTTGTTTGGTCTTTTAAATTTTATTTATTTTATTTTTTGGTCTTTATTATACTAATTTTTTTTTTCAGGATGATAGAATTCAAGCATATATAAGATTTTATGATGTTTCAAAATTCAAACATCTAATCAAGGAAGGAGAATGTTGCAGTATTTTTAATTTTGATTTGTTTCCGAATCTTGGTCTATATAAGTCATCAAACCATCCATTCAACATTAATTTCTATTCTACGACATTTGTTAGACCTTGTGATTCTATCAAAGTTAGAATTTTAAGAATTTTTAATATTTTTTAAATAAATATTACTAATATTTAACATAAATTCAATTTTGTTTTTTTTTGTGTGTTTTTGTAAAATCTCATAACAACTATTTTATATGTTATTACTATTAATATATAAAAATTAATTTTTTAATTTATTTATGATTTCAAAATTTTAAAAGTAATGATTATATAGAAAAACTAAAATATGTTTTTTAATAAATTCATCATCTTTAAAATGAAATTTATTTTAAAATACAATAATCATATATACAATTTGATTTTACTTTGTTAAATTAATTATTATAAATATAATAATACTTTAGTCTCATTTATTAAGATAAGTTGTTTTTATTATAATTTTTGAATTCTAATTTATTCAAAATTATTTAAGTTGGAAATTAAAAAAATTAAAATTTTAAAAATAGATATTATATATATAATTATTATGGTTTTAGTTAAATAAAATTGTAATAAGTTATGTAAAAAAAATTTGGATGGAAATTTAAATATATATATATATATAATTTAATTTAATTTTTTCGTGTGTTATATTTATTATTCAAAAAATCTTTATAAATATTTAATTGTAAAAATATTGAATCAAATTAGTTATGTAATAATAAATATATATATAAATAAGAGCAAAATCTTTGGCTCCTATGATACCACTTCATCATCATAATTATATTTTTTTAATTTTAAAATCAAATTTTAAATATCCATTAATACACAAATTAATTAATATATGAAATATCCATTAATACACAAATTATTTAATATATGATAATAATATTAACACTAATCTACATCTATATATAAATAAGAGCAAAATCTTTGGCTCCTCATGATGTCACCTCATCATCATAATTATATTTTTTTTTAAATTTTAAAATCAATTTTTAAATATCCATTAATACACAAATTAATTAATATATGAAATATCCATTAATACACAAATTATTTAATATATGATAACAATATTAACACTAATCTACATATAAAAAATTAATACATTTCAGTTATAAATAATACTATATATAAATAAGAGCAAAATCTTTGGCTCATCATGATTCCACCTCATCATCATAATTATATTTTTTTAATTTTAAAATCAATTTTTAAATATCTATTAATACACAAATTAATTAATATATGAAATATCCATTAATACATAAATTATTTAATATATGATAACAATATTAACACTAATCTACATATAAAAAAATTAATACATTTCAGTTATAAATAATACTATATATAAATAAGAGCAAAATCTTTGGCTCCTCATGATGCCACCTCATCATCATAATTATATTTTTAAATTTTAAATCAATTTTTAAATATCTATTAATACACAAATTGATTAATATATGAAATATCCATTAATACACAAATTATTTAATATATGATAACAATATTAACACTAATCTACATATAAAAAAATTAATACATTTCAGTTATAAATAATACTATATATAAATAAGAGCAAAATCTTTGGTTCCTCATGATGCCACCTCATCATCATAATTATATTTTTTTTTAATTTTAAAATCAATTTTTAAATATCCATTAATACACAACTTAATTAATATATGAAATATCCATCAATGAGTTTGTGAAGCCGCGAGCAAGGAGAAAGGTTCGAAGTTCCGAATACTATGCTCGAGGAGCTTGTTTAAGTCCATATATTGCTCGCTGAAGTCTGCACACATGATGAGGTTGATTTTTATCAAGAAAACCCGGGGGTTGAGACATGTATACCTCCTCCGATAGACGGCCTTGAAGAAATGCGTTATCAACGTCAAGTTGTCGTAGAGGCCACCCGCGAGAGATCGCAAGACTCAAAACAATGCGAATGGTGGTAAGCTTCACAACTGGGCTGAATGTCTCATGATAGTCTATGCACGGTCTTTGATGAAACCCCTTTGCAACAAGTCGAGCTTTGAATCGTTCCACAGTTCCATCTTGGTTTCGTTTGATGCGAAAAACCCATCGGCAACCAACAATATTCTTAGCATGAGAGGCTGGAACAAGTTGCCATGTTTAATTGCGATGCAAGGCTTGCAATTCTGCATCCATTGCTTCACGCCATCGAGGGTCCTTGAGAGCTTGAGTAATATTTGTGGGTTCACTATCTACCTGTGCAACAAAGGTAAATTTGTTAGTGTTCTTTTCAACATTGCTATTTGAACGGGTGACCATTGGATGTGAATTGGTTCGAGAGTGCTGTGTTGCACCCTCTTGCTGCCCGAGCGTGTTCTCCATGGGCCCGAGTCGGGTTAGGCTACGGGGATTTTCGTGCATAATTTCTGTAGTTGTGCCCGAGCGGGTCCTATTTTGTAGCCCGAACGGGTCCTCTTGATGCCTGTGCGTGTTCTCCATGGGCCCGAGTCATGTATGGCTACGGGGATTTGCAGCCTCAATTTCAGAATTTGTGCCCGACCGGGTCCGACCCATGCCCGAGCGGGCAGCATCAGATGGCAGCAGTGGCGAAGGATCCGAGCATAGGGGCTGAGACGGCGGTGGAGCAATGAGTGGCGGAGAAAAGGTTTGAGTAGGAATAACACATGGTGTTCAAGGAGATTTTGGGGTCGGGTTGTGGGAAGAATTTGGTAGTGTTGGCAAAGGGGTAGACGGACTCAAAAAACCGAACATGGCGTGATAGGAAGATACGGGACCTAAGGAGATCAAGACAAACATACGCACTTTGAGTGGATGAGTACCCTAGAAAGACACATGGATCGGATTTGGGTTCTAGTTTGTGTGCGGTATAGGGGCGTAGCCATGGATAACATAGGCATCCAAAGACTCAAAGTTTAGTGTAGTTTGGGGGTTGTTGAAAGAGACACTCGTAAGGAGAGGACATATTAAGGTTGGGTGTCGGGAGACGGTTAATGAGATAAACCGCGACGGAAAACGCATATGACCAATAGGGTAGGGGCATGGAAGAATGCGTTAGGAGGGAGAGACCGGTTTCTACTATGTGCCTATGTCGTCTTTCGGAAATACCATTGTGCTCAGGGTGTGTGGCGGGGATGTGTAGTGAGAAATGCCATGTGAGGCCAGAAATGAACGCAAGGCAAGATATTCACCCCCGTTATCTGAATAGAGTGTAGTAATGCGGTTTTGGAATTTCATTTCAACAAGGGATTTGAACGGAATGAATGTGTCACAGACTTGAGATTTGGTTTTGAGTGGATAAAGCCAAGAATAGTGTGTATAGTGATCAACAAAAAGAACATAGTATTTGAATCCATCAATGGAGTAAACAGGAGACGTCCAAACGTTGGAAAATATTACTTCAAAAGGAAGAGAGGTGATAAGAGTTGAAGTGCAAAAATACAATTTATGACTTTTATTATGACAGCATGCATTGCAAAACAAGTGAGGGGAATCCCGAGACAATGATAGTCCAAAACGTGTGAGGACTTTATTTAAAATAAAAGACGAAGGATGACCTAAACGAGAATGCCACTCGGACGAAGTGGTCTTGACACTATGGAAGGCATGAAAAGATGACGGAGTACTAGATTGGACGGGCCACTCATAGACTCCATTTTTAGTGCTTCCTTTCAGAAATTACGTTCCCGTGCTGAGATCTTTCACCTGAGAGTCATATGGAGAAAATTCAACAGATACGTCATTATTTTTGCACAACTGATGGACAGAGATTAGATTCTTGTAAATCTTAGGCACACATATAACATTTCGTAAAGATAACGTTCGAGTGTTAAGGGGTATAGAAATGGAACCCGTGTGTGTGATGGATAACCCGTTGCCATCACCAACAATTACATCGTCGTTGCCGCGGTAGGGACTATGAAGAGCGAGGTTGGAGAGATCCGATGTAATGTGATGAGAAACACCACTATCGAGGAGCCAAGAGTTTGCATCATAGGAGGGGGCAATGGCATGATGTGCTTGCGGACGTGACTTCCATTCGTGTGGAGAATGCTGCCACGGTTGCATCGGCGGATTGTCAAGTATACCGGGGGAGGAGGAGACAAGGCGGAAGCGCTGACAGCGTTGCGCACTGTGGCCGTGAACGCCACAAGCTTGGCATCGTCTTTGATATCCACGGCGTGTTGGTGAATTTTGACGGGCGCGAAGAGACCAGTTCTGTGAGCCGGACGACCAAGGGTTTGGTCGCGAGCGGGTGGCCGTGGGATTGGCTACGATTGGGACAATAGCCGAGAGGGAGTGGGGTTCGGCAGTAGCCAATTTGGCTTCGTGGTGAAGGAGTTTTTCATGAACTTCTTCAACGGATGCAGCGGTATCTTTTGCTCGGATTACATCTGCTATGGGTTTGTACTCCTCGGGAAAACCTTCAAGAATGGCATCGAGGAGATCTTCGTGGTCAAACGGTTTCCCTAAAAGCGTAAGTTCATCGGCGGTGGATGTGATTGTCCACAAATAGTCATCGATCGTTTGAGATCGCTTGGAGCTTCGTTTGATTTTGTCACGGAGTTGGAGAAGATGACCCCTAGATGCTTTTCCGTGGGTGTTGGCGAGGGTTTTCCACGCGTCATAGGTAGACGGCGCACGAGCAATGAGCGGCTGAAGGGTAACCGAGATGGCTCCAAAGAGAGCCGAGAAAAGGAGTCGATCTTGTTGCTTCCAAGGCTGGAAATCGGGATTGTCGACGGATACACCGTCACGGCAGATCTTGGCTGAATGAACAATGGAATTGGCCTCAATAAAGCACTGGAGGTTGTGGCCTTCAAGGAGGGCTCGAACTTGAACGCTCCATGTGAGAAAGTTGGTCGGCGTCAGTTTGGTGATGTTGGTCATGTTCACCGTGAGAAGGGTGGTGAGAGGATGTTGAGTATCAAACGTTGGAGCAGCGTCGAAGAGACGTGCGGCGGCGACGACGGAAGGATTGCTTTGGCTGGCCATCGGTGGAGGCGTCTGAAGGAGCGGCTGGAGGGGCGGCGGCTGCGGCGGGTGATGTAAAATTAGGGTGTCGTTTAGACTTTCTTAGGCTCTGATACCATAAAGGATTTGAATTAACAAAAGTAATTAACATTGTACAAAGGATTAAGAGCACTTGTAAGAGTAAATACAGAAACCCTAGTATATATAGTGAAATGACAGAAATATCCTTAACACTATATACCTTTTATCATTTAAAAATTATACATATTATATTATATTCAAACTATTTATTATTTTCAATTTTAATAATTTTAAGATCCGTACTATGCATGGGTAATATCTAGTTTGTGTATATTATCACTTAGATATGTAATCTTTAAATAAGTAAGACAAATGGGTAAAAATCTTTTTATTTATTTATAAATTTATTATTTCAAATTATTTTTATTTTAAAATATAACATAATTATATCAACTGACAAATGCCTATTCTCCTTTAATTATATTTTCTTTCAATTTTTCTATTTATTATAATTCCTCGTAAACTATCATTTATAATTCATTTCCTCTTAAACTATCAAAACACATCATATTTTCTCCATCCGTGAAAAATAATTTTTTTATGTTAAATCTTTTAATAACCTATCCCCAAACTATATGATTTTTAGTTTATTCCCCCATTGTACATTCAACCTATTTTCCTCTAAGTTTGTTAAGTCATTTTATATTCTCTAAAGTTTAGAAATTTATTATATAACTCTTCAAATTTATTAAGTCATCATATATCCCTAAAGTTTAGAAATTTATCTTATCTCCCCCTAAAATGTGTAAATAAAATATAAACACAACATATACATTTAAATTTATTATTTTTTTCTTAAAGTTTATAAAATTTATAAATGTGATATATTATATTTAAACTTATGAACGCAACATATTACATTTAAAATTTATAAACGTAACATATTACTTTTAATAGTAACACATTTCTAAATTTTGGTTATTATATTCACATTTTGATGACTGATAAAAAATATTAAAATAAGTGAACTTTAAATTATAAAAGATACTAAAATCTCTTCAACATGAACATTTACATAAAATTCTAACGATTACAAAACGATAAAAAATATGACATGATGTCCAATTACACAATAGATTTACGATTACAAAACGATAAAAAAATATGACATGATGTCCATAATGATCTTCAAAATGATTTTGCCAACACAGTTATATGTCAAAATAAAATAAACACAAAAATATTAAAAGATACTATAATCTATAACAAGTTGCAATATAAATGTTACCTACACGTCTTGAGAAGAAGAGAATGGTATAATATGAGATTTCGGAGGCCGAGAGGATATTGTGACATCGTCGTTTTGCTGAAAAATAACAAACCAACAAAAAATGATTTTTCTCGATATCTAAAACAAAGTATAAAAAATACCTAGATTTATCGTGTTTGTTTACACGATCACATTGCCACAATGAATTTTGGTTCCGCATTTGCTTAACTTGGATCTTTTCTTCAGTGGATATTCGTTTGGATTGTGTCTAACATTATGTCTAAATTACACGAATTTAAACTCGATCATTTTGTAATCGTAAACCTATTGTGTAGTTGGACATCATTTCATATTTTATTGTTTTGTATCTTTTATAATTTAAAGTTTTCTTATTTTAATATTTTTTTATCAATCATCAAAATGTTGATATAAGAATCAAAATTTAAATATGTTACTATTAAAGGTAATATGTTGCGTTTATAAAATTTTAAATGTAATATGTTGCATTTATAAGTTTTAAATGTAATATGTTGCGTTTATAAATTTTAAAGAAAAAAGCAAAAATTTAAAAATGTAATATGTTGCGTTTATATTATATTTACACATTTTAGTGGGAAAAATTTTAATTTCCAAATTGTAAAGAGATATAAGATGACTTAATAAACTTGACGGGGTTATATAATAAATTTCCAAACTTTAGGGGAATATTAGATGACTTAATAAATTTAGGGGGAAATTGATTGAATATACAATATACAATATTTAGGGGAGGGGAAAAGGCTAAGAGTCATATAGTTTGAGGGAGAATAGACTGTATTAAAAAGATTTGATGGAAAAGTTAACAGATTTTTAATGGAGTGGGAATATGATGAATGTTGATAGTTTAGAGGGAATAGGATTATTAGTGATAGTTTAGGAAGGAATGTGATGAATGAAAAAGTTTAGGAGGGAATAAACATTTGTCCCTTGTATAAGTATAGTAAAGCTAACAAAGTTTATATTAGCAATTATAAATGCATAATAAAAAAGGAGTTGTTTGTGCAATGAAGTTGTCTTATGTAAATTCTTATATACATCACCTTCTAATCAATTTTTTTTTTCAAATTTTATTGGACCAAAAGAAATATTTTTTATTGATCGATGCACTTACATAACAATATATTTTTATCTACTTCATTTTGCAAAATAAAAACATCGGAGTTGTCTTCTTCTTCTTCTCCTACATGAAAAAAAACTCTTATTCTAGGTATTATTCCGTTTCTGAACAAGTAATGCATGTTTGCTTTTCCATCTTCTTCATATGTTCGTTCTTCTTTTGAAATTTGCTCGTTCTTCTTCTTGTTCTTCTTCTTCATATGATCATGTCGGGCATGTATCACACTTTTTTGTGTGAAAATTTGTAAAATATCACTCATATTGTGCCACTAAGTTTTAACAATGTGCATGGTTGTTCCTTTTTTTGTAACAACATCACTACAAGAAAAAACTTGTTTACAAATGATCAAATCCGTTTGGAATTCTAGAAATAAGGTAACGTCGGATGAAAGCATCCCTTCGAAAACGTGTATTCATAATTCTCGACGGAGATGCCAACGCAAAATACCTAAGAAAACATTGCCGGCCATTTCCAGACGGCATAATAGGCCTTGAGAAATATGTTTCATGAAAAAAATAGAATTTCAAAAATATTAAAAAATTAGAATATGAATTTAAAATAGTAAAAAATATTAAAAATATTTAATTGTAGTTATTTAATAAAATAGATTCAATAGAAAAAGCTACAATGTATTCGGAGGTTGCGAAACCCAATTTAGTGTCAGTATGTTTATTTAATAAGTAGCATTCGCTTATCAACATTGGCCTCATTACGCTTCAATTTACTTTCGGTGATGTCAAATTTATTTTGAGTGGCCTCTCACGCACTTTTAGTTTTAATCGTGCAAATCTTCATTTCTTTTGATATCTTTAATTTTTGAAAATGTCGCATATTGCATCGTATTCTTCCAATACCGAAAATTCCATATTTATACGACATAATGCTATACAAATATAATGTAAACATATTTGCTAATTATATATATATATATTATATGTATTTAAAAATTTTAAATCATGAACCGCGAGATAAATCACATTCAATTTTTGCTATCATGATGCATATGAGATGACAATGGCTCGACAGATGGTGGTGGAATAGACTAATAATATCGATACAACATATATTGTGCTAATACCCGTAAGGATTCATAAAATAAAAAATTTGTGAGTGAGGGTGATGAGATGGGTCGTTAGAAATTTTTTCAAAACCATGTCTCGAGCATGATCTTAAACCACATTCTCTTTTGAGTTTGCTCATCTTAATTAAAAATTTAATAATAATAATTTAATCATCTAATCCTTGAAAAGTTACGAGATTTATTAAATATTAACAATAATGTGACCCATGGATCAAGCCACGAGTCACGAGCATCTCACAAATGTGGCTTAAACTACGATCTTTGAATACCTCTTAACGTGACCCATGGACCAAGCCACGGGTCTTAAGCGATGAACGTCTCGATGAAGACGGTCTAAATAACAACGATTAGACACTACTAGAAATTTTAAGACTAAAAATGGAATTTGCGGACTGACCAGTCCGTCCCTAAATTTGGGGACGGATTACAGAAGAAATAGAGATCGGAAAAGAAATCCGTCCGAAAATTTACGGATGGATAAACAGTCCCTAAATCGTCCGTATTTGTGGACAAATTCGAAACGGATCTGGAGGGTGTCCCCAATTTGCGGACGGTTGCAGCGTCCGTCCGCAAATTTGGGGACGAATAAGGAGACGTCTGCAAATCGGGGATGCCCTTCAGTAGTCGTTCCTAAACCGGGATGACCACATATTTATTTAGAGACGGATTCGGGATGGCTCATTGGCAACTATTTGTCTTAGTTTGTACACTACTAGAAAGTTGAAGATTGCAAACGAATTTTGCGGTCCTTAATGTGGGACGTCCACATATTCTTTTAGGGATGGCTTCGGGATGGCTCATCGGCATTCAGAGCTTCTTCCCATTTTTCCTTCCCTTTCACTTCTTTGTATGTCCTTGGCTCGATTTCCTTATCAATTTTACTAAAGAACGCTTGATGGCAAGGTGAAAGACTCAAAACGTGTATATGTTTATGAATGGGATATGCAAGAGCAAGATTGTTGAAGAATACTCTTCTATCATACTCATCTAGTTCAATTTGTGAGCTCGTGACATCACTCATATTATATAGGAGGGACAAATCCTTATCTCGATCACCCAACATCTTACTAGATAAGCAAATTGCATACGCAATCACTATCTTAAGTTATGTGGCAATTCACTTTGGCAATTCTACACACATCGATCTAAGGTAGACATTTATTGGTAGACATTTAACTTGACTTAATCACACGAGGGATTTCACCGGAATCAAACATATTTCATAAACCATAAACATAATCGGGAAAAGAACTAACATTCGGAGACATACTGCTGTTAGATCCCATTATTTACGATGCAAGTGATAACCTTAAGTGTTAGTTAAGTAGTTCCCAGGTAAGAGAGAGCCAACTCATAAGAGAACATAATTATATAACCTCTTGTCCTTAGTCAAAACTGACTTAGGCAACATTTATTCGATCACGAGCATTCACATATCCCAATTCACCGAGAATCGATAGATATTGCATTGTATTCCGATTCACCGAGAATCAATAGATACTGCCTTAGGGATTTAACAGCCGCTAGCCTACGACCGATTGACTTGTCCTTGGCTACATCGTCCGTCTGTGTGGAGTTACTTGAATGAATGCTTTTATTCTTGTTGGTCGATTGACTTGTCCATATTGCATGTCCAATAATCGATCGCAGAACAAGAATAAACAAATTAGGCATTATAAACGTATGCTCGGGACAGACAGATGGTGTCAGGTCACGGATGAAGAAGGCTCGTGACAGATGGACGGTGTCGGGTCACAGATGGAGAAGGCTCAGGACTGACGGACGATGTGGGGTCACGAACAGAGAAGGCTCATGATGCACGAACGGTGTCGAATCACGGATGGAGAAAGATCGGGCCAGACGGTCTGCAAATTTGTGGATGGCCATGGGTCGTCAGCAATTGTTTTCTTCTGTCTGCAAATGCGGACGATCGTTTTCTTTTCGTCGGCAATTGTGGACTGTCGTTTCCTTTCCGTTCGCAATTACGAACGGTCATTTTCTTTTCATTTGCAATTGCGGACGGTTTTTGGACGGTTTTTCTCAATCGCTAGGAAAAAAGGCTATAAAATCCATCTCACCCCATTGTTCATTCTGTCTAATTTTTCTCTCTCGCACACTCCTTTCTCATCTGAATTTCAGCGGTCGTCTCGAGTTTCGACGGCCGTCTCGAGTTCCGCTGACCATCCTAAGTTCCGATAACGATAATTCTGAAATACCAGTAACGGCGATTCCGAAATACTGTCATGAGTTTCGGCGGTCGTCCCGAGTTTTTATTTAAAATATATAAATTAAATTTTGATTTTCAATTTTCAATTTTTGTTTTTTATTTTTTTAATTACGAACGGGTGCCCCGTCCGCATTTTTCAGACGCCCACGTCCGCCCCCAAATTTGCGGACGGATTGGCCTTCCGCAAATGCGAACGGGCCATCCGTTCGTAACTTTTTTAAAAAACAAAGTCCCAGACTTTTCTCGTCCATTTGCGGACGACATGAAATTTTTTAAAAAACAATGGATGGTTTGCGGACTGAAATTTTCATCCTTATTTGTGGATGAATTAAGGACATATATTATTTGTCGACGCTCGTTTGCGGACTACTGTTGGTCGTCCCTAATCCGTCCCTAAACACGTTTAGGGACGGATTCTTCAATCTCTAAATCTTAACTAGTAGTGAGAGGGCGACCATCCAAACAATGAAAATTTGGAAAACCGCAGGCTAAAGGGCGACAGTTTGGATGGAGACAATCTAGACAAAAGTGGGCAAGAGGCTAACGGTGTAGAGGCTAGTGTAGAGGTTGAGTTAAAGGAACAATGATCAAAGAGCGATAGACAATCGATATAAAGCAATCAACCAATGCGAGCAGAGGAACATCATGTAAGAGAATGATGGACAAGGGACATGCGACTGACATAGAGAATCAACGGACACATGACAGAGAAAACTGACGAGAAAGTGGTCAACAAAGAAAACTGGTATACATGCAATATCACTAGAGGAACATTACGGAAGAACACAATAGGCTACAAGACAGAAGAACAACAACATGAGATACACATTGGGACAACGTGATGGGCGTTGGGAGAAGTAAACATTGATGATTTGGACGACAAAGGAACAATGATACATTGACAGGGATAAAACAAAAAAAAATGAAAAAGATGACAACGAGATGACACTAACGAGCAACGACGACCGACTCACAAAATCAAACGAATTTCGGAAGCGATGTCATTAATACAGTTTTCCGATGAAATTCTCATCTATAGAAATTTATGGGTTTGAAATCCATCGCTAATTTCTAAAAAGATGAAGCACATCCAAAATTCGAGATGCATTGTTTTCTATATTTTACACACTCAGTTCGATGTAAGAATGTCGAGGTAACCATGTAATAAAGTTACGACCAAATACTTGGAGAAAGATTGTGGTTGGAGAGTGTATTGTTGGGTTAAGAAGATGACGAATAGCTAGAGGATTAAAGTGTATAATTTTGTGCACAATCATGTGCCTAATGGCCATTTAGAAAAATTTTCGATGAGGCACATCATAACAATGTTTTCAGATATAATAAGGAAATAACCAACTTACACAACAACATAAATAAAGTGTAAAATAAAGGCGCATTGGAATATGATTATCCCGCTGTCAAAATATTTCTAGGAACGACAAATTGCATTGGATATGGTGATGGAAACATAGAAGGTCAAGTTCAGTAAACTTCGGGATTACGAGTGTGAGCTTTGTAGATTCAATCCAAATACTTCGGTAGAGATTGAAATAGTTCCTTGTCAAGGGAAGAACTCGTTGATATATTCAATGTATTTTTTGATGTATTGTGATAGATTTGGAAGCAATAATGTCGTCTCGTTATTGGATTGGACGATTTTTTGAAATGGGACTTCAAAAGAGAGTTGTTGGCGGGTGTTGGTCAATATTTCGATAATTATATACCTTATCGCTTGGGTTGTAGCCCGTCTTGAAATCTATGACACTTGGGCTTGGTTTGATTGTCAAGGAGGATCTTTTGACTTTCGTAAGGTACTCTTCAAGAAATTCGATCTTTAACGGTGGATGGAGGTGGTTGACGGTGAAGGATCTCTTGACTAGCTTAACTGCTCTCTGCAAGATTTGTTCAACGACGATGGAAGATGAAAGTTGATGGTGGTTAATGAGATGTTTAATTTGGAGCGAAAGACACCACAAGAAGTGTTGAGGCCTCTTGAAACATTTGGATACAATTTTAATTTTTCTCAGAACATGTTCAAGACATTGTGCTCTTGACAATGATCAAGAAAAAAAAATTATTTCTTCTCAAATTTCAAGGTTTCCATTATAATTGGAGTGGGGTCCTTTATATACGAGAGACTCCACATCAAAACAAATAAAATGCACGTTTTAGAGGTGCGACTCGTGAGCCAATTCAAAGTCTTGAACCTATATCAAAAGATGAAGTCTATGGATGGTTCGTCTATCCTTAGAAACCTCAAAGCCTTATCGTTTATCAAGCATTTAATTTGGAAAAATGTTTCCTGTTGTGTTATTTCATCTGGTTCCACGAAGGTATGTTGAACTCGTCTAGTGACAAGGAGCTCTCTACTTTTTGGATACATAATCTCTTCCTCGAGAGTTTTTTATTCAGCCTCATCCATTGATTCGTACTCTTCGTTATCTTTTATAAGCATAACTCGTGGATTTGGACTTTCTGGTGCCTTGCCCATATAGGGGTCCCACTTCTCTTCTTTAGTCTTTTTTACTATTGTGTCATAGTAGGAACTTAGACTATGTGTCTGGCTAATCGTGACTTGCTTCTTCTTTTTCTATTGCTCGATTTGAATTTACATACGCAAAAGATCTTGCAAATTATGGTAGCTTTGTATTTCTACCTCTCTAGCAATCCGTTCATTTAAACCAACTAGAAATTGAGCCATAACTAATTCTTCATTTTCATCAATTTGAAGCCTACTTCAAATATGCTCAATTTCTTGGAAATATTCTTAGACAATCTGACTTTCTTGGGTTAATTTACGATATAATTGTTCTAAATCTCAGTAGATGTGATATGATCCTAGATCGATGTTCAATTATTAAGAGGATGAATTTTGAATAAAACACACTAGCAACTTGATAGTTGAACCTAGAACTTGTCTTCTTAAAGAAGCGACACCCTAAACCCAGACTAAAACTTGACTAAATAACCTCAAACAACGAGAATGATACCACAACACTTGTGATCTAATGCTGATAATTCAAAAAACCTCAAAATCTCTTCAAGAGTTGATAGTTAAATCTCTAGGATTATCAAAGAAAAATAAAACTTTATTGATAAAAATTTGAGTAATAATGTCATAGAAAGCGTCCTCTATTTATAAGGACGAAACAATGACAGAAATAAACTAAAATAAGATAACTTAACGAGAACCAAATAAAATGCTCGGTCAAGCGGTACAACCGCTCGGTCGAGCGCCAACCCTAACTTTACAAACTAATGTACATTTGACCGAGCAAAAGTAATGTGTGTCTGAGCTATTCAATGCTTGGTTGAGTCCCTTGGTGCTCGGGATGAGCGGTCAATCCTTTTGCATGCTCCTTTAGTCCAGTGAGTTCACTTGGGCCGAGCGCTCCGCTGCTCGGTTCATGCGCTTCAGCTATCTCTTTTCTTATGTGTTTGCTCGGTTCGAGCACCGCTGGCTCTCCTAGGTTCTTGTTTCCTTCAAACTCGTTCACTTGTAGCCATGTCACATAAGTTTCCCTTGATGTCTTTTGACGCTCTTGTGGTGCCTTAGCAAGTTTGTCTGCCACCAATTGAGGAAACACGTTTTGCATCCTCCTAACTTTAGCTCTGGTGACGGGTCCTTGTGTTGTTGGTGTGTCGAGTGGAGCCTCATCATCCCTTCCTTATTCAAAATGATTTGTCCTCAAATCACAATCACAATCTACATCAAAATGAGTCAAGTCAGTAACATTAAAAGTCGAACTAACATTGTACTCACCAGGCAACTCGATCTTGTATAAATTCTCATTGATACGTTCGATCACTTTGAATGTCCATCTCCATGAGTCATAAGCTTGGACTTTCGCTTTTGAAAAAAATGCTCCTTGCATAAATGGATCCACACCAGATCCGGTTGAAAAACCACATTCTTTTGTCCTTTGATGTTTGGTATATCACTCGGTCTTTTTTTTTATTTATGTCAACTTGTGTCTTCTCATGTATCTATTTCACAAATTCAATCTTTTTCTTTCCATTAGGGTTAGTAAATTCCAACGACAGTAAATAAGCCATGTCTAACGGTGTAAGTGGATTAAATCAATACACGATCTCAAAAGGTGAGAATTGAGTAGCACTATGAACTGCCCTATTATATGCAAACTTAACATGTGGTACACATTATTTCCATGTTTTCATATTACTCTTGAGCAACGCTCACAATAAGGTTGATAATGTTTGATTAACCACTTCTATTTGTCCATCGATTTGAAGGTGACAGGTAATGGAGAATAACAGTTTTGTGCCTAACATAGACCAAAGCGTTTTTCAGAAGTAACTAAGGAACTTAACATCTTTATCAGACATTATTGATCTAGGAATTCCATGCAATCTTATGATGTCTCTAAAGAATAATGCAACAACATGGGATGCATCATCAGTCTTATGGCATGCAAGAAAATGAGTCATCTTATAGAATCGATCAACAATGACAAAAACGTAATCATGTCCTAATTTAGATTTAGGGAGACCTAGCACAAAGTCCATGGAGATATTTGTCTTTGGTGACTCAGAATAGGTAAGGGTGGGTACATATTCTAGGGCTACAAACGAGATTTAGCCATTTTACATGTGACACACCTTTCATAGATGTGCTTTACGTATTGTTGCATATGAGGCCAATAAAAATGTTCCTGTAATATATACAAGGTATTGGCCACTCAAAAGTGCCCCATTAGCCCGCCTTTGTTTGCCTAAAAAACCAATAAATCTCGGACATAACTTTTGAGTACGCACAACTTATTTTCATGGAATAAATACTCGTCACCTCGAAAATACTTACATGTGGTTGTGTTCTTTCATGGGTTGAATATTTCACCAAAGTGAAGGTTGGTGTCAAAGATTTCCTTAATGTGTTCAAAGTTGAACACTCTTGCGTCTACTGCAGAAAACAATGTATAACATCGAGATAATGTATCAACAACAATATTTTCTTTACCTTTCTTATACTTGATGACGTAGAGGAAAGCCTCTTTGAACTTCACCCACTTGGCGTGTCTACGATTTAACTTCTGCTGTCCCATGAGATACTTGATTGATTCATCAGTATGAATCATGAATTCCTTCGGCCACACATAATGTTGCCATCTCTAGAGCATTCGCACCAATGCATACATTTTCTTATCATATGTTGATAAGCCTAACTATGGTCCGTTGAGCTTCTCACTGAATTAGAAAACGGGTCTACGCTCTTGCATCAAAACCGCTCCAATTCTTACACCTGATGCATCATATTCAATTTCAAATGTTTTAGTAAAATCATGTAATGCCAATAAGAGAGTTTGTATCAATTTATCTTTTAGAGATTGGAAGACCCTCTCTTGTGCTCCCCTCACTGGAACGTGACATTCTTCTTGATTACTTAAAGTAAGGGTGCAACCAAGGTGCTGAAATCTTTAACCAAACGATCTTAAAATTCAGCTAATCCATGAAAACTTTGAACCTTTCCAACCGACTTAGGGCTCGACCACTTGTATATGGCCTCTATCTTTTCATTATCGACGTGTATTCCCTATTCACTTAATACAAATCCTAATCGAAGTACACAACCACGAATTCATGGTTGTATACTTTGATTCTTACAAAAAATGTTGTTCTTAAGATTATTGTACAGCTTCTCACTTCGCAACACGTCAAGAACCAATAGTAAGTGCTCGATATGTTCCTCTAAAGTTTTGTTGTATACTAGGATGTCATTGAAGTTAGGGATGTAAAATAAGTTGGCTCGATGTAGCTTGGTTCAACTAGCCATCAGCTAATGAAAAAAGGAGCTGGCTCAGCTCGGCTCATGTTCAAAACAAGCTAGAAAATTCCAACTCAGCTCAACTCGCCTTTAGCTCGCCAAAAATAAGCTAGCTCATAAGCTAAACTATTTAATTTAAAATAGTTGTAATATATTAATATTATATGTTTTTCATTCTCAAATCAAATAAAATATATAAAATATAAAAATATTAATTCGATTACAAAGTTATTAAATATCCAAATACTAATTAGAAAATAAATTTATCGAATATCAAATAAAATATGAAATACATAAACATATTTTTATAACAATTTTTTAAAATATTTTTTCTTTATTTTTTAATTAAAATATATTAATTTGGTGGAAATAGCAAAATAATAATAATAATGATAATAATATGTAAATAATATATTATTCTTTTAAATAGCATTTAATAAATGCAAAGAATATGTATAATATATTGAAATGGAAAAATATGTGATTTGAATGTGATTTTATACTCAGTTCATGAGCCAGTTCGTCTAAGCTCTAATTTATTTCCAGCTCAGTCCGTCAGTTCGTTTTTCAAAAGAGTTGAAAAATACCTAGTTTGGCTCGCTCAAATATGATTCGAGTTAGAGTTGGCTCGCGAGCTGACAACTCATTTTACACCCTAATCGAAATACGCAACCACGAATTTGCCTATAAACTTCCTAAGAACATGATTCATTAGTCACGTAAATGTCCTAGACACACTAGTTAACCCGAAAGCCATGACTAACCATTCATACAACCCTAGCTTTGTCTTGAATATGCTCTTCCACTCATCACCCTTCTTCATGTATATTTGATGGTATCTGCTCTTCAAATCTATCTTAGAAAATACAGAAGATCCATGTTTAAATGTCATCTAAACAAGGTATGGTGTGACGATACTTTAACATAATATTGTTGATTACAAGAAAATTAACACATGTCTGCCATGTGCTATCTTTATTGGGCAGATTATCACCAGTACAACGCACGATGACATACTTTCTCTCACGTATCCCTTCTCTATCAGCTAACACACTTGTCTCTCAAGGTCCTTGCTCTCCTTAGGATCAGTTTGGTAAGCTGGTCAATTCGGAATGTTTGTGCCATGTACAAAGTCAAATTGGTACTCAATCCCACAAGATGGAGGTAAGTCATTAGGTGTTTCATCGGGAAACACATCCTAAAAGCCCTACAATAACTCGTTGATAACACTAGGTAATAGGGGTGAGCTCGTGAGTGAAATACGACTCTTTGAAAAAAAAGTATAAAAGGCTTGATTGCAAAGCCCTTTTAAATTCGCTCACTCTCATTGAAAGAAAGTTTGTGTTCACGGGTTGTCTCTCAAAGGTTTGTTTTTGTTTCTCTCGAGATCTCACCATTTTTGTGAACTACCTCATGCTCATTCACTTGAATTTCAATCTTCTCGCTCTTTATTAACCTTCCTTAATCCTCAAATACCTCTTTGGATGTAGTGGAGCTAGATGAACATCCTCAAAGGAGTACTTGTTGTTGAACCTGTCGTGTTGCACTCGAGTATCGAACTGTCATGATCTTCCCAACAGGAGGTGACCTGCTTTCATTGAGACTAAATCACACGCTACCTCATCCTTATATTTTCTAATGCTAAAATCGACATTTACTTGATGATGGACCTTTGTTTCATCCTTTTCGTTCAACCACTGTAAATTTTAGGGTTTGGGATGCTTCATGGTATTCAATTCCAAATTTGTCCACAAGCGATGTACTAGCAACGTTCATGCAACAGTCTCCGTCAACTATGATACTACATACCTTGTTTTGCACTAGCCTGCATGTATAGATGTTTTCCCTTTGTAAAATGGCTTCCTCTTTAGCTTTAAAATTTAATGCTCGACGGGCTACTAATAACTTGCCTTTTACAGCCTCGTACTCCTCGAACTCTTCATCCGAATGGGTACTAATAACTCGCCTTTTATAACCTCGTACTCCTCGAACTCTTCATCTTTGGACGGTAACTTGTATCCTGCATCAGCATGTATGATCATGGCCTTTTTATTTAGGCAGTGTCGAACAAAGTGTCCCCGACTTTGACACTTCAAATGGTGAGTATCATTGTTTCATAAAGGTGTCTCGGTAGGAGAGAGTGATTTGGGTCTTGAAGTCTCCACCTTCTCCTCTATCTTTTATCTTGTGTTTGGTTTGTTAAAACATGTAGCTTCAGGTTGATAGTTGGAAGAATTATCGTACCGTTGAGTGTTTTTCCCTTCCTCCTAGTTGCTTCTCGATCTTTACTGCCAGGTGTAGCATATCATCTATGTTCACATAAGGATGTGTTTCCACACGATCCTGTATGTTAGGATTAAGGCCGCTCAAGAATCCACCTGATCTTCCATGATGTTCGCCTGAATGACGAGGAAGTTCATCTCTTTGTAGTAATCTTCAAAACTCTCACTACCTCGCATCAATCTCTAAGATGTTGATGGATCTCTTGATGGTGGTTAGACGGTATGAAACAATGTCGTATGAAGGTATGCATCTCCTTCCAAGTGTCGAATTTATACACTCCTAGACGCCTTCGAGAGTACGACAGTTGATCCCACCTCCGCGTAGTCGCTAAACTAGGCTAATGACACTTGCAACTTCTTGAGTTTAGAATAATGATTACATTCATAAACCATCGCCGTTTTCCATTCCCATTCTATATAAGCTTTGAGATCGCTCTTCCCAATGAACATAGGGATTTCCATCCTGATGTTACTGATTTAATCATCGAATGGATCTCCTGCGCATTGATTGTTCTTTCTAAGACGATCATAACCCTTATCAAGCACATCAACATACACATCTTCACCCATTTCTAGAGGGTATGGATGTCAAGCTATGTTTGACCTCTTCTGTGGTGGTTCTCCAAATGCTACTACTTCCTCCCTATCATGCTTGTATTGGATTGACAGTGGTGAATTCTTGCATCACGCATCAAAATCATCAACTGCCATGGTGGATTCATATGTGCGGCTCCCTCACTGTAATGTGATTTTTGCATTGACTTCCCGACTAGACATATGAATTTTGACAAAAAGGATGAAACAAAAGTAAGATTAATAATCCTCATAATCTCTCGAAAAGTGTTTGTGCTCAATTTCTCTCTCTCTCTCTCTCTCTCTCTCTCTCTCACTCACTTGTCTCTTTCTCAACTCCTTCAATTTGATTAAGTTTAGAACTCAAGAACGAGTTGAAGTTAGTTCCGAATGCTTAACTAAATGTTGACGCTACAAATGTGTAGCATCGACATTTAAGAAAAAATTCATAATTTATGACACTGCTCGATCTACTAAAGAAACTTCCTATTATATCTAAGGACTAGTTTTATTTTCTATAATTTTTTGTGCTTTTATTTTTCTATGTTTGTTCTTTTTTTTGTAATTTTCATTTAGGTGGGTTGATGAAAGAACGAAGCTATGATACCACTTGATATGATCTTTGATTGACATTCTATTTTTAAGACGATGGATTTGGAATGAAATCTATTAACAACCCCATAGTTGAACCTAGAACTTGTATTCCCAAAGAAAATACGTTTTACACCCAGACTACAACTCGACTAGAGACCTCAAACACCGAGTATGATGCCACAACATTTCTGATCTAGTGTTGATAAGTCAAAAACAACTCGTGATTTCTCCAAAAGTTGGTAGCTAAATATCTAGGATTATCAAAGAAAAAGACAATTTTATGATAACAACTTAGCTAATAATGTTATATATAGGGTCCTCTATTTATAGGGACCAAACAATAATGGAAATAAATTGAAATAAGACAACTTAACTAAATCCAAATTAAAATGCTCTGTCGAGCGGTGCAACCGCTCAGGCGAACGCCATTTAATTTTTAACCCTAAATTTGCAGAACTAAAGTATGTTCGATCAAGAAAAAGTAATGTTCAGTTGAGCTCTCCAATGCTTGGTCAAATCCTTTAATGCGCAGGTCGAGCGATCAGTCCTTTTACATGCTCCTTTGGTCTTGTGAGTTCACTTAGGTCGAACGCTCCGCTACTCGGGTCGATGGCTTTGGTTGTTTCTTGTCCAGTGGGTTCGCTCAGGTCAAGCGACATGTTGCTTGGGCTGAGTGCCTCTAGCTATCCTAGATTTTTTTCCTTCGACCTCGTTCACTTGTAGGCACATCACATAAGTTCCCTTTAATGTCTTTTGACACTCTTGTGGTGCCTTAGCAAGTTCTTTCCCCACCAATCGAGCAAACACGTTATGTATTTTCTTAGCTTTCGCTCTGGGGACGGTCTTTGTGTTGTTGGTGTGTCGAGCAGAGCCTCATTCTCATCAGAAAGTCCACTGGTACATACCTTCTTCGCATGTGAGCTTTCATTTCCCTCTATGTAGCGACTTGTTCAAGATGCATACGATGTCTAACGCTCACTTCATGATCCCACCAAGTGAGGGCATCATTCATGAGTTGTGTTGTTACGTATTGTACCTTTTTGCGCTCTGTGTAGATGTAACAGTAGAAAATATGATCCATCCGACTTTCTTAATCAAGATAAGTTTCTAGGTCAACAGGTCCAACAAAAGTAGGTGGTTTTAACTTTAAAGTGTTTTCATCGTGTTCATGTCATTGTCTCTGAGGTGGTTCCTCGTCTGACTCTTCATCCTTGCTATGTGGTGTCGCCTTGGTCTTCTAAGAAACTCTTTGTCCTTATCCTCAAGATCGTGTCTAGATGGTGCATGGCATTCTCGTTGTCTAGATTTAGGATCTGGTTGTTTGCTCAAAGGCAATTCATTCTCAACTCCATTTGTTAAAACATTTGCACAATCACATCGAGTTCTTTGTTGCATTGAGAATTGTCCCCTTGCTATGCCATATTATTTGGTTAAATATATTTTTTACTTCTCTTTTTTCTCTATCTTTTCTTTTAGAATACAAGCATACCTTTGGTCCTTAGACCAAACTGTAATACCAAAATGATACACGCCTCAGGCATTGGATCTCAGGACGCAAATGGAGAATCTATTAACTCGATTACTGGAGGATTCTTGGTTAAAGAGGATCTCTTGATTAGCCTAAAAGCACTCTTCAAAACATTTGGACGTTGATAGTGGATGGAGGTGGTTGATGGTGAAGCTTCTCTTGACTTGCCTAAGGCTCTTTGCAAAATTCGTCCAACGACGGTGGAAGATGGAAGTTAATAGTGGTTAATGAGGTGTTTAAGGTGGAGCGAAAGACACCACCAAAAGGTGCAGAAGCCTCTTGATATAGTCGGATACGACTTCAATAATTTTTTATAAGTTGAAGATACTGTGTTCTTGACAACAATCAAGAAAACAAAAAAGGTTTATTTCTTCTCAAATTTCAAGGTGTCCATTACAAATAGGGTGGAGTCCTTTAAGTATGAGAGGGTCCACATCAAAACAAGGAAAATACATAAATACATTATTATAAATTTATCTACTTGTTTAGGAAGATTTTCTAGTCATTTGGAATCTTTGGAGGATGAAAGTAGAGGATTCAATGGAATAATATCAGCTTTGGGCGATTCTCCTAGCCATGAAATTAATATAAGATGTTTTTTTGTATTTCCTTATCCATGTCACCCAAATCCATCGGTTTTTAGGGGTACATGTTGTGGCCTAATTCAATGTAGAAAACAGATGTGGGTCTTCCTTGAGGTTGGATGTGGTTGTTGGAGATCTTTAGAAGAGAAAAAAATAAAGGATTTGGAGGGATATTGATATCTTTGGGTGTTTTGTTATCCATTGGATAGAATAAGGTAAGGTCTTTATCTTCGACCCTTCCATATCCGTGTGGTCCGAACCCTTCGTAAATCTTCATTATAGTCAAGTGACTCCCATATTACCTTTTCTACCCTTAATGGCTTGTTCCATGAGCATCTAATTCTGCCATGTGCAAGTAAGCCTCGAGGAACTTTTGTCCTTTTGGTTCCATGGTTTAGCGCCTCATCGGTGTGACTCTATTTTGTTGTTTTCTATGACCATATCAAGGTGACTATGTTCAACATATGGATGCAATAAAGCAAAGAAACCATGAGCATATGAAGCCTTCCTGTTGACCAACCTAAAAACATGGTGTAGAGCATTCTTTAAAGTTGAATCGTAGTGTAGAGATGTCCACAACAACTTGTTCGAGAGTTTTACTCGGAATATAAAGGAGGCAAGACTTGGAATAGTTATTTATATGCTTGAAGAAATAATATGACAATGTATGCTACACATCACTAAAAAAGGTGAAAGAATCTGCAAAGCGTACCACATAATTTAGTCCGAAAGCAATGATGGAGTTGGAACTTTCAAGAGAACAAGCTAGAAGATGTGTCGTGATATAGAGTTTTGAGGTAATTGTATGTTTTATGTTGTTTCTATTTTTCTATTTATTCATAATGTTTTTGTTTTGATTTGTTAGTTATGATATTTTGGTATTAGCTATGCGGTTGATTTAAATGTTAGATGGTATGCATATCGACAATGGGATCTCTTGGGTTGCCATGTTTTCATGCATTAAATGTTATAAATGAGAAACAATACAACATTTTCGGGTGTGTTTACCATTCTGTCACCATAATAATCAAACATTCTATGACCATTATTTGTTTTAGGTATGTATCAAAATATTACTCTAAGTCAAGATGGGAAAATACATTTAAAGATAACATATTTCCCATAAATGGAGAACCATTGTGGAAAAAGTTACAAAGGAATGTGATCGGTATTCTAGAAAAGTGAACCATGCCTGAGCGACCCAAAAAACATCATCAACGAAAGGATTCCCAGAGTCTCTTCAAAAGAAGACTCATTTGACTGACATATCAAACAAATGACATGTCAACGATGTTGGCAAGTTAAACATAATTCAAAAGGTTACAAAAATGAAGCGATTCTAATTTACTGACCAAAGAGAAAAACCTGTAGACCTCAGACAATTGAGGTTAGTAACTGTCTCTTTATGCACAAATCAATACGAGTCGACATGTTGTTCTAATTGTGATCTATTTTATTGTAAGAACTTTCATGCCAATAAAAACTAAAACAAGCTTCATCAAGTCAAGTTGCGGAGACTAGTATTGCTTCGAGTCATGAAGCTCGATCACAACCTTCATCACAACAATAACAATCAAGTCATACAAACCCTTGCCATGCAAGATACCCCCCATGGGAATCTCTGACGTATTGAACTGATAGAAAGCGGTTCACAATCATTTGTAATGCCTTGTACATATAAATAATTCCAACTCCTCATCGGAATTCTGATGTTTAGACATTCTATTTGTTAAACCATTTTCTTTTAGATTGTCTATAGGAACATGTCATAACTATATTTTGGATTTATGATATATTAAGTAAAAACATGTTTTTATTTTCATAACAAGACATTAATATAAGATAATCATGTCTTTACATAACAATAGTTCACACAATAGTTTTATATAACAAATATGCACTAATATATTGTAGTACAACAATAAAGATAACAATGTTATTGCAACTACTACTAAATTACGACATAAGGTTTTGAATTTCTCCATCTCCGATTGCACTTTGTTTAACTCATGTCTCATGCCTTCCATCTTTTTAATTATACCTTCATCAACACATTTGAAAACATGTGAATAGTTTCCCTCTTGTGTTGCACATCGAAAAATATCCTCCTAGGATTATTTTGTATTCTTGAAGTCTATGTTGCCATAGTATCTCCACATTCACATTGTTGTAGTATCTCTCCGCTTACTAAACTCCTTTTGCTATTATTTTCCATCAGAAAATGTACTACTTCTAACATTATATGATAGATTACTCATTTTTCCGAAAACGTTCACTGGTTAATGAAGATACAAACCCTAAATCGAAACATTAGATACAATTGGATTCCAAAATCTAACCCCAAAATCAAAATTCTAAACACTAAATCACTTTGAATAATAAATCAAACCATTGCATCCCAAATCAAACTCATTCACCAAACCATTACATTGAATCGATTTACCTCTCCTAATGTGGAAAACAAAAATTCCACTTTCAGTGCCACTAATGAGGACTTTCGCCACATTTAATTGGTTGCCACCCACAATAAAACAATTTTTTGCTGACGATCAATGAACCACTCGCCGATGATAACCAAGAAACATGTCGTTGTTTATTTGTTTCTACTATTGTTTCTTCCGAATGAGTTGTTCGAATCTAGGACCACATCTTAAAGTCAATATTAAAAAAACTACCGTTTTTTGTTTTCTTGGTCGGTCAAACACTAAATAAGAAAAAAATCTACTAATTTAAAATTTTCGAGTGACGTGGCTGCAATGTATTTATTGATGTGTGATAACACATAATCCATCATGGTATTTTCATCATTCCTAGGTTTAGTTTTAATTTCGATTCTTGGACTTTGTCGACTTATTGAGTATATTTGAGTACTTCTTCTATTATTTCATGTGTTATACCACACTCACTGCAAGACCGAGCTGAAGACTCAACCAAGCTGCACGGTCAGGTACCATCACTTGCACGACCGGGGGAGGAGACAAACATGTGAACGGTCGGGCTTAGACTTGTGCATGATGCGTTATCAGAGTTAAATAAATAACCTAAACTACCCGCAAGTGCACGACTCGTGTGTAGTATTTTAGGTGTCGATCCCACAGAGACTACGCAACATTACCTAAACTCGAACTAGGAATCAAACTTGCTAACGAAAGAATGTGGATGAAGAATGAAATACTAAAAGTAAATAAACTACTTGGGTTCTAACGATAAGACAAACGTCCTAGGAAACCGGTTTCACCACAAGACTACCGAAACCAACGAGCAACCTATCTATCATGCAATCCCAGTTAAAGCTATCTAAGGCGGATGATCCTAATATGATATCTACCCTCTCTCGAGGCATAGACACGTGATCTAGACAAGCTGCCCCCTACTTTCGTGGCTGACACCTTGAACTAAACCCATAGGCTCTATGATTCATCCGTTCACCCTCAACCGTTGCTACCCTACTTTCGTGGCCTAACCTCGGTTGTTCTAAACCTAAATTTCTAGGATTAGAATTCTCCTTTCGGTCCTTCTCCTAACCCCTAACACATCCATCTACGTGGCCATCGCAAACACAAGTAAATTCAAGCACTCAGATAAAGAATAGATGAACTAAAACGGGAAGATACATTCAAAATAGATCAAAAGCGGTCTCGGGATAGCCAAGGGCTAATCCCTTCTCCTAGAACAAACAAACTACTCGCTCATGCGTCTGTAAACAAACATAAACAAAGTAGAAAGTCTAAGGAAGATGAAAACCAAACAAAACCGAAGTGGTGGTGCTTGATCTCCAATGCTCCTCGCTTATCTCCTCGCAAGAATCTGCGCTGTCTTTGCTGAATTGTTCTCCTC
>CM071864.1:7752020-7784308 GCA_036759665.1 Gynandropsis gynandra
ATAGTCCAAAGCGTAAAAACCTGTAAGAACATGAGAAACACGAAAGCAAGTAAAACGGATACGGAATCATACGTAAAACATCACATATGTATCAAAAACGTCTCCTAAATCATGCAAGAAATACGTATGAAAACGAGATGATCAGCGCATGACCGGGCTGCTGATGAATCCATGCAGCACGGTCAGGCTTCAACCAATACACGAGGTCGGGCATAACCTTCTGCATGATCAGGCTGGAGGTTAATGCAACATGCATGACCGGACGTCAACACTTGCACGGTTGGGCTCTTGAGACAGAATCACCCCCGTAGCTTATGCACGGTCAGACTTGCTCTATGCTTGATCGGGCACTCAAGGGGAATGCATGCACGATCGGGCATTTACATGAGCACGGTTGGGCTTGCATGCCAACAACTCTACCGAATCACACATGCACCATTTGAATGAGCATGAACTTAAAAATAAAACCAGAAAGAGGAACAAAAGGAGACCAGACCAGAGAAGGAGACAGAGGAAGAAAGAACACGGAGAACGGACCGAGACTAGAGAAGAGAAGAGGAGAGAACACGTCTGAAGAAGGAGACTTCGGGAAACCGAAGGATTCGTCGGAGGCTACAGTCAGAGGATAGAGAAAATGAATACTTACTGTGTTTGTATTTGTTTCTCTATGATTTCTGAGTAGTTCTCTTTATCACGGGTTAGGGATGCTATGTAATGGATAGTTTGGTTCTTAACGCTTGATTTCGGTTTTGTTCAATTGTATGGCTCAATAGTTTGTAGTTATGCGTAATGCATTCATACTTTGTTGATTTCATGTTTGAATGCGACTAGATCCATTCGGGTGAGATTAGACACGTTTGAATGAGATTACAGATTCGTCTAGGCATCAGAGAGTCAGACTTTAGTCTCAGGATTAACCTTCGAATAAATTAGATTAATGAGAATCTTTGTCGATCGGTTAATCTATTTAAGAACGGTAATAATCGAGGTAGAACTCCCATTGTTCTTCATGCGTTTAGATTATAGATTTACCACATAAGGAGGTGACTACGTTTATTTCCTAGATAGAGGATCTAGGCATCTGGAGAGTCATTTTCGTCAATATAGGTTGAGTTCCCATTGTTTCCGACAGTAGAGGTCGAATTCCCTATTGATCTTCATGCATCTATACGTTTCACGCAACATAGAGAGATGAGTGACGTTGATTTCCTAGTTAGAGGATTTAGGCATCGGGAGAGTCATTTTCGACAGTAGAGGTAGAATTCCCCATTCGTTCTTCATGCATCTAGATGTTCCGTTGCTGCATCGGGAGATGAATAATGTTGATTCTCTAGGTAGTGGATTTAGATTTTAGTTCCCCATCGATTGATATAACCCGATTTCATGTTCCATAGAAACTTTCATTGCATCTCCTGGCATTCCCGAAACCCGTGGTACTCTATCTTGCTGAGTTTATTCTCGTTGTTCTTTTATTCTTTATTTCCAGTTTAAAAAATCACATATTGATCGATCTTTTTCTCGTGAATTCTCAGTTCTAACGCTGCACTGAGTCCTCAGAGTTCGACCATGGTACTACACGTACCATATACTTGCAGTAGAGTTGTCTAGGAAATTAAAACCTCTGATTTCCACCATCAATGTGACATCCACATCATCGATCGTAAACGAAAATCGAGGATGCATCACGATGTTAATCATCAATTTAGCACACTAAACTCAGGTTTATGTATTTTTGTGGGACATTTACCAAGTAAAGTGATTATACTATTAAAAATAAAAATAGAGAAATAAAATGATTAAAATGAAATTTTGACTGCACAAATTATTAAGTTGTATATTAAAAATAGAAAAAATCTCATTATAATAGGGTAAAATCGGGTTAAAATTAGGTCAACATCGGGTTAAATTTTGAGTGAAATAGAGTTACAATTTGGTTAAATCGGGTTGACATTTGGGTGGAATTGGGTTAAAATTGGATGAAATCGAGTTAAATTTGAGTGAAATAGAGTTAAAATTTGGTTAAATCGGGGTTGAAATTCGGTGAAATCAAGTTAAAATTGAGTTAAATTTGGGTGAAATTGTGTTAACATTTGGGTCGATATCGGGTTGAAATTCGGTGAAATCGAGTAAAAATTAGATGAAATCGGATTGAAATAGGGTAAAATCGGGTGAAATTGGGATGGAATTATGTTAAAATTGGGTGAAATCGGTTGAAATTCGGTGAAATCGAGTAAAAATTGGGTGAAATCGGATTAAAATAGGGTAAAATCGGGTTAAATTTGGGTGAAATTGAGTTAAAATTGGGTGAAATCGGATTAAATTTGAATTAAAATAGAGTTAAAATTCAGTTAAGCCGGTTTGAAATTCGATGAAATTGGGTGAAATCGGATTAAAATATAGTCAATCGGGTTAAATTTGGGTGAAATTAGGTCGACATTGGGTTAAAAATCGGGACAAAAGGGACAAAATCGGGTATTCGAGTGGGTCAAATCCAAGCAAAAAACAGATCAGAATCGGATCGAATTCGGGTGAAATCGGATCGGTTAACACCATTACACGGTTCGGTTTATATAAGGGAATGGAAAATCGGCTGAAATTAACAAAGTTGAGGGAAGAATCAAATGAATTTTGTAAGATGAAGGAGAATCGATTGTGTGGATGGTTTAGGAGAACTGGAGTAAATCATTATAGTTGGGGTGTTGAAGTTTTTTTTCTAATATTTAACGGAAAATAAATAATATATCATTTAATAACAATTTGGGAATCATCAATTAAATTTGTATATTTTTATAAAAATTAATATAATAATTATAATGATGAAAAAATATTGTACTATAAACAAATAAATAAATATGGATGAGATTTTTGTTTAACAGTATAAATTTAATGTTTAGTAAACAAAAAGCCAAAATATACTTAAACCACAAATATACAAAAAGCCAAAATATAATTTAAGTTACGATTTTTTATATAAAAAATGAATTATTTTAGGAAAAAAAATCTCTAATCCTCTAACTATCATACTTCAACCTAGTCAATTTCCTCTCATTTTATATAATCCATCCGATTTCATTTTATTTTACAAAATCAATCCGATTATATAAATTGTATAATACTGTTATAAATTATATAATAATGGTGTTAACAGACGGACGGAATCATAATGATGTTAACAGAGGGCAAGGACGGAGCAATCGGATGGATTTTATAAGATGAGTAGAAATGGGATATATTTTGTAAAATGAGGGGAAGTTAAGGGGAATTGTGTTAGAGGTAAGGGGTTAGTCTTTTTTTTCCATTATTTTAACCCGTTGCGAGTTCTGCGTACTCGATACTTCCGGCGACGGTACGAATAATCAGAAAATGGAGCAGCACCATGACACTACGAAAGAAGGGGAAGGCAACGGAAATTCTGCGGCGGCGATGAGCCGGATGGAGAAACGGAAAGCGATGAAGAAGATGAAGAGGAAGCAGATGAGGAAGGAGATAGCGGAGAAGGAGAGAGAGGAGGCGGAGGCGAGGCTGAAAGATACGGCGGAGCAGGAGAGACTGAGGGCGGCGGAGGAAGAGGAGGCGCGGCGGAGAGAAAGGGAGCTGAAGGAGTTCAAGGAGAGAGAAAGGGCTTGGTTAGAGGCCATGGAGTTGAAGAGGAGGAAAGAGGAGGAGGAAGAAGCGGAACGGGAAGAGGAAGAGAAACGGATGAAGGATATAGAAGAATCTAGAAAGCTCAAGGTAGTGACATTTCGCTCTCAATTTCTTCTTCTTACAGTGGTCATTATTAGTGTTTGGATGCTGAGAAATTGGGAGGGGATGGATGTACCTGGATCGCAATACGGGACGACAAAACAAATGTGAATCGCGTTAGCAGTTTATGTCTGAATTGATTTGTTTGCTGTGGAATTCAGTAGAGATCCTTAGTTTTTTACCTGGGTTTGGAAGAATCTGAATCAGTGATCCTTATTCACATCATTTTTGCTCGTCTGAGGTACTTGCAGAATGAATGTGATGATGATGATGGTGATGAATGGGAGTACGTGGAAGAGGGCCCTCCTGAAATAATATTTCAGGGGAATGAGATTATTCTCAGAAAGAAAAAAGTGAGGGTTCCAAAGAAATCCATAAACCAGGTTGAAGGAAGCGAGGTACTTCTTAACCACCAACTATCTGAACGTTGTATTTAGGGTTTATTCAGGCTTTGAATTGGCTTTTGCTTTTCAGATTGTTAACAGGCCTACATCAAATCCTCTACCTCCAGAAACAGAAGCTTTTGCTGATTTTCAGAATGCGGGTTCTGCTCAGCAGGTTCTGGAGAATGTTGCTCATCAAGTACCCAACTTTGGGACTGAGCAGGTTTTTGTTTTTGACATCTGGTTATAATGGAATTGCTCCTTTTGTATTATTCATTTATTCCATTTAGGCCAATCCATTCTTTCTTATTTTCTGTGAATGGCCAGGATAAAGCTCATTGTCCTTTCCATTTGAAAACTGGAGCTTGTCGCTTTGGCCAGCGTTGCAGTAGAGTACATTTCTACCCTGATAAATCGTGCACTCTACTTATGAAGAACATGTATGCTGATCCTGGCATCGCGTGGGAGCAAGATGAAGGGCTTGAGGTCTGTAAGCGCTGTGGTCTCATGATGCTTGTATCCTGAGAATATATATGCATCTTCACGCTACTACCAGTGATCATTATCTGACCATAATTCCTTTGGCTCCTTTAGTTATTTCTGTTTCTGAGTGCTCTAAATTCACAGGCGTGTTTCTATAGTTTTTATTGCATTCTTTAACTCGAATCAGAAATTGGTGGAAACACTTCAGTGGAGATGCATGATTATGATCTTGGTCGGAATGGAGTTAAGCCGTTAACTTCATCGTATCCTACCCAGTTAATAGATTAGCTATTATGTTTCTATGGTCTTGGTTGCTTTATCATTTCTGGTAAATTCTCCTGGATTACCGTAGACACCTAGGAGATATGTTACAGAATATTCAGTCTATGTCCAATACTTTGAAAGTGCTTGAGTTTCCTGAAATACTGGCAGAACAGTGTCTTTACTTGTTCTGGCTGGCTTCTTTGGCAAGTAGTATTCAGAGGGGACCAATTGCAGTTATAATTCTGTAAGGATGTAGCTCACCTGGTTTGGCTGATATAATAACTACTAGATTTTGACATGCATTATATATTTATGTCAGTGTGCTTACTTTCAGTGATCTCTTTTAGTTACTCTTGTTCTTTTTTGTTCTCCTCCTTTCAGTATACAGAAGAGGAGGTGCAAAGTAGTTTTGAAGAATTTTATGAAGATGTTCATACTGAGTTCTTGAAGTATGGAGAACTTGTTAATTTCAAGGTTGCTTATGAATCTCAATTCTTTGCTCCTCCTGTTCTTCCATCCCCTCTTTTTATCTATAGCCTCTTGTCCCGTCTTCATTGCTCCTCAATGATTGCCTTACTAAATTACCATAATTTAAAGCTGGACGTTAATTTCTGAACCTTGCTGCCTTGCATTATGTAAAAGCTAGGGTTCTTTAGGTCTCTTATTGTCATTGACTAAGCAACTGATGCAACCAGCTTTAGGAATGAATTTGTTAGATGAAGTTTTCTTTTTATGAGGCAAAAGCTCTTCTTACTTTCTCATCTTTTTTCCTCTCTTAAGAAGGATCTTCTTTTGTTCATTTCAGGTTTGTAGAAATGGCTCATCCCACTTGAGGGGCAACGTGTATGCACACTACTGGTCATTGGAGTCAGCTATCTCTGCTTACCAGTCCATCAATGGTCGATACTTTGCCGGGAAACAGGTATGTTATTTCTGTGACGAGTCGATCCCTCCTTTGATTCCAGTGCAAGAAGAACACCAATATTGGTCTTGGGACCGGATTACATGTTTTAGAGTGGAAAATTTCTGTGATAGTAGGCGCATGATATTTCAACTCTACCACTCATTATTAGTGGGTCAAAACTTGACTATTAGGCCGAATTGCCAAAGATAAAAAAAAAATAGACGCCTGGTATTTGTCTAAATTTTTTTATTGAAGGACAAATATACAGAACAACTACAGGTTGAATATACAAAGGTCTTGGCCTACTGTTTAGCTCGGAATGGCATAGATTTCTTTTATTTCCTGATTAGAGGACACATAGATTTGTATTTACTTTCAATAGAACACTTAAGTTGTTCATTTTCATTGTCATTACATCCTTATCCAGTTACTCAGATCTGTTGTCAGCTTACTGACATGTCCTTTGCAGACCTGTTTCTGAAATCATTCAGCTTGTCGACGTTCTTATTGATAATTATTGCACGTTTCCATCAGGTGCAATGCGAATTTGTCAATATCTCAAGGTGGAAAGTAGCCATATGCGGGGAGTTCATGAAGTCCAGGCTGAAAGTATATCTCTCTCATAATATCATGTTCTTACAATAATCAAGACATCTTTCTTTTTCATTGTGATCTTCTACTGCTGGGTGATTTGAAATTCATCTTTTTGCTTCATCTCTTGTTGACGATGTTTCTACGTTATGACAGACCTGCTCACGAGGATCTGCGTGCAATTTTATCCATTGTTTCCGAAATCCTGGCGGGGACTACGAATGGGCTGACTATGACAAACCACCTCCAAGATACTGGATGAGGAAAATGGCTGTTTTATTTGGTTACTCAGATGAATACATGAAGCAAAGGGAGAGTGAATCTTCAGGCAACTTGAAGGAATCCGGTTTGGATTCACATAGGTAGCTTCGTATATACTTTTCTAGTCTTTTCAGATCCTTATCTATCAATCCAATCTGTGTATCGAAGTTGGATGAATGTTATGCCAATGTCAATGTAGTTCGTATCGTGAAATTGTACGAGAGCCATGTCATGTCTTTGAATGATTCCGTGCTTTGGAATATTTTGCGCTCAACTTAAAGATCTGTTGCCTGCCTAACATACGTTTCTCTATTTCCATGTCAGGCGACCTGCAATACTATCTAGATCGAGGGATGATTATCATGTAAGCTTTGGATCTACACGGTACAGAAGCCGCGAGAGGCGTGGTGATACCCGTGAACGCAGTCCTGGACATAACTGCAGTAAGTTTGAAGATCATGTTCATGATAAAAGTGGAAATCTTTCGAGTGACATTGATGAAGGTAGTTTAGGTAGGGAGTTTTCAAAGAGAACGTCGCATCGTGAAAGCAAATGGTCGGATAACTCTTCTGGACTTCAAGTGACAAGGAAAAAAATCCGTAAGAAATATTCCGATGATGATTCCTCAGATGTAGACGAAGACGTTAACAGAAGGGAAAGCTCGAGGCGTTCTGTTAGACGAGGTTCAGAAGTTCGAGAGGAACATCAGGACAATGAAAATGAACAGAGAACACTTCGATCTCATGCTAACGGGATTTTGAGAAAACGCAACAGGGAAGGATCATCAACTGATCATGGAGAGAGCAACTTTAAACATAGGATCAATAAATATCGAGACCGAACTAAACATCGGTGTGAAAGAAACCGATCAAGATCTTCCCCTCTAGAATGTTCAGATGAAGACTTAGGTGAGAATAGACATCATCCTCATAAAAGAAAAGGATCGGATTCTCAAGATGATGATTCGGAAGGATACAACGTGCAAGAAAACAACAGAGGAAGACTTCATTCTAATCGCACGAGACGCCATGATCCCGGGAATAGCGAGCACAGGAAGCATGACTCGGATCACGAGACCCATTCTGACGCCACGAGAACCGACAGAAGCAAGAAGCGAAAAAGACATGAGTATCATACAAGTTCAGTAGACAGTGAAAGCACTCGAGGATCACCAGGACAAAAGAAGGAGAATTTCACCGCTCCAAGTGAGGAAAAAACTCGAGAAGAGAGTCGACATCGCCATAGAAGAAGAGATTCAAGACAACGGCACAAGTTTACAACATACCCGAAAGATAACAAATCCGAAGCCAATCCGAACAAGTCATCAGCCAATCTAGTTTGTGAACCAGTGGACGATGTTGACAAAATGGATCGTTGGAAGCCAGATTGTTTAGACTACGAGATCCCATAACTGTTCAAGGAGTTGCACCATCGGAGAAGAGGATGGTTCAGACGCTTGAAGTGACTAAGACTAACGGTAGTCTCTTTTGTTTTCCCTCTGTAAATAAATTGCGTACGATGGGTTCGGATTTTTTAACTATATATATATATAATTTTACAAATTGATAATTACTAAAATATCATGAATACTAATCGATTATCCAGAAATTACAGATGATGTGAACCAATATATTCTATTAATTTTAAAATTGTTTCCGGGTTTGGATACACATGGTATTCACTTGGGAACTTCAAAAATACTCCGGTTTAAAACATTTCACAAATATCCTTTCCGGCAAAAAATTCAATTTTGATAATTTCATATTATCTTTATCTTTTAATCAGTCGACAATTTTTCTCTCTCATCTAGAGCACATCGATTTCTGTCTCTCCTATAGCGCGGAAATTACTATTTTCTCACATCACAATAGATTCGACGGGAGTAGCTTGAAATCAGTATCAGATTCGCTGTCAAATAGGTTGAAATCGTTTGTTGTCAACAAAGAAGTTTGCAATTAAGCACGTTCTGCAGAAAAACTAGATATGTACAGTGAGTTTTTCATGTTTCTCTTGTGTTTTTCTTGTTTCTTTTGTGAGTTATGAAAACGGGTCTTTTAAAATTGATGTAGTTGCACGGTTGCATTGGGTCAATATAAGACTCGTTTATTGAAAACGAGTCAAAACGAGTCATATTTATTGAAATGTCAAATGATCGCATGAGTGACTAGGTCACAGAGTCGCACGGTTGCACTGTTGCACTAGGTCACAAAGTCGCATAGTAACACTGTATCACAGAGTCTCATCGAGGGGTCAAAGGGATCAAAGGTCCAAGGTTCGCAGGGGTCCAAGGGTCACAGAGGTAAAGGGGTCACAAAGGGGTCAAAGGGTCGTAGGGATCGAAGGGTCGCAGGGGTACAAGGGTCGCAGAGGTACAAGGTCGCTGAGGCACAAGGGTCGTAGAGTTTCAAGGGTCGCAAAGGGGTACAAGGGTCGCAGAGTGGTCAAAGGGTCACAGGGGTACAAGGGTCGCAGGTGTACAAGGGTCGTACAGTCGCACTGGGTCAATATGTTTTTGTTACAGGTGTAATGGATTCGGTGGATGAGAAAATCACACTGATTTATTTTTTGTATGACGATAAATGGGAAAAAAACCCAAATGGAGAATCTGAATGGGTTGGTAGAGTTCAGGAAAACTAGAGAGTATTTTTCTATTGTCCTCCGGTTAGTCTCACATACCAGCAACTGATTGATGAGTTATTCGCAGAGATGATGGTGGGAAATAATACAACGAATTTGAAGTTAAGCTATTTTCCAAATATTTGTGAAAATAGGAAGCCGACATATATAAGGAATGATAAGCATCTTATTTGTTATTTGTTCGATCGCATAAGAGGAATTCAACCACTGTTGTATGTGGAGATAGAATCAGCAAGTGTGAAGTGTGAAATCGAAATTGAGAGGAATTGAGCTTCTAATTCCTGCTTTTGGAAGAATTGCTAAAGAATGTGAGGATAGAGGTGTTGTAGATTATGATAATTGTGTTATTGTAGGTCCAAATAACAAAAGTACAGTTGGGAGTAATCTGGTGGAAACAATAAATATTTCGGATTCAAATAATTCTGATAGTGAACATACAAGCGGGTTAAGAGAATATGGTGGGTGTGCCAAGAATATGGTAGTTGATGAAGTTGTTTGTGGCAGTAATAAAGTTGCTTCTGATGTGCCAGCAGAGCATAAGTTTGATGATGGTGAGAAAAACTTGGAAAGGGTAGTTCACGAGAAGGCAGACAGCGAAATAATATCTTCGAGTTCGAAGATGGATTGTATCTTCAAATTGAGCAAGAGTTTGATAGCAAGAAGGATATACATGCATTTGTAAAGAAGAGTTCAATTGAAGCTTCTTTTAGATATACAACATTGAAATGTGATTCCAAGTTGTGGGAAGTACGATGCAAGTTTACCGAAAGTGGTTGTAAATGGAAATTATGTGTGGCAGTAATCCCGAATTCCAAACGGTTTAGTGTGAAAACACATAATCTCATTTATAACTGTTCACCTGTATCGAAATGGACCGAAGCTACAAAGGGTACAACGCAATTGGTTAAGGATTATTTGAATGAGGAATATGTCGGGAATTATGAAACACCTCCAGCAAAAGAATTGATTGCTCGTGTAAAAGCAAAGTACGGTGCCAATGTACGGTATTTGATGGCATGGAAATACATGCGTAAAGTGGTTGTTATGCCATGGAAATACATGCGTAAAGTGGTTGTTATGGATGCAATATTTCTGACAGGAGTGTACAAGGGAGCATTGATTGTGGCGACCATGCAAGATGGTGAACATCACCAATATCCTATTGCATGGAGAATAGTCGACAGAGAGAAGGACGAATCATGGACGTGGTTTATGTCAAGATTGAAAGAGGTTATACCGGACGTACGTGATATCATTGTGATATCTGATCGCCACAAAAGCTTGATCAAATCAGTCAAACAAGTGTATAAAAAGGCTGATCATGATTTTTGTGTGCGTCATATATCGTAAAATATAAAGAACTACGTCAATAAAGGGCATGGTAGAAAGACTTCAAAGGGTGATATTGTGGCGGAAATGTTCTTCAAATGTGCAGCAGAATACACAGAAAACGAATTTGTAGTGCTATTGAATGATTTGAAGGTCAGGTACAAAAATGACTTTTGTGATTTTTGTGACCGTTGTGACCTCTACGACCCTTGTACCCCTTTGCGACCCTTGCACCACTGCCACCAGTTTACCTCTCTACGACCCTTGCACCTTAGTGAGCCTTGTACCCCTTTGCGATCCTTGTACCTCTGCAACCTTTGAACTTCATGTTTGTATTTGGATGGTTTTTTACAATTATTCAATAGTAAGTATTATTGTTAGTATCGTTGTTTTGTGGATTTACTATTATTGTAACAAGCGTCATAGAGGTCCAAGGGTCGCAAAGATTTGTGTCAATTATTTGTAAATAATTGTATTTGTAAATAATAAATTATTCATATTAGTTGTTAATAATTTGTAAATAATAAATTATTTTAATTCATATTATTTGTAAATAATTTGTAAATAATAAATTATTTTTATTATTTTAAAAATTTGTTTCGTATCACAACAAGCAAACTCCGGTCGTAGAGGTATAATGGTCGTGACCCTTGTACCTCTGCGACCCTTGGTCCCCTACAACCCTTTGTCCCTGCGACCCTTGTACCTCTACGACCCTTGTACCTCTGTGACCCTTGTACCCCTCTACGACCTTTGTACCTCTGTGACCCTTGTACCTCTGTGACCCTTGTACCTCTGTGACCCTTGTACCTCTGTGACCCTTGTACCTCTGTGACCCTTGTACCCCTCTACGACCTTTGTAGAGGGGATACAAGGGGTTTAGAGGGATACAAGGGTCGCAGAGGGGTATAAGGTTTGCAGAGGGATACAAGGGTTGTAGAGGGATACAAAGGTCGTAGAGGGGTACAAGGGTCACAGAGGTACAAGGGTCGTAGAGGGTACAAGGGTCGCAGGGACAAAGGGTTGTATCCCTCATTTCGTCCAAATCATTCTTCCGAACTTTCTAGAGAACTACCTCATAATCTCCTTCTTCTCTCTCTTTTTGTATGTTAATGTAGAGAATGTACAGATTTTTAACTTTTTCTTCGATTTTTGTTACAGGACATTCCGAAGAAATTATTCGATGAGCATATTTACAGGAAAACGAGGGAGAACAACAAGGTAACGTTTAAATCAGATGTGTCTAACAAAACATGGGATGTCAAGTTGGATGGCTCAAGATTCACTAATGGATGGAAAGATTTCTCCAAGGACCATGATTTTCGTATTCGGAATTTCGTAGTTTTTCGTCACAATGGTGACATGGTTTTTTTTTCACGTCACCGGTTTCAAAGATGATATGTGTAATCTACAATATGCATCATATATGTCATCATCATCCACAAAAGCAAGGTCATCTTCTTCTACGTAGAGGATTTTCATGGTACCAGTCACACGTTCAAATCTGGGCGTAGATTCATTAGTAAGTAACTTCAAACCGATTTATTGGACTCATCAAATCTGGCCGTAGATGCATTAGTTTGGCGTCGTTGTAAATTTATTCGGTTATCGCAGACACTGCCGATAGAGTTTGTGAGGTCTTTGCGGTAGACGATGTAAGGTAAATCTGATAATTAATTACGGACCGACGTGGGAGGCATATCTAAGGCTCGTGGCACGTGGTGGCACTAGCATCAGCAGGGGTTGAAGAAAGTTTTGTCACGATCATGGTCTGAACGTGGGTTATTCCCTCAGAGTCGAACTAGTCTCCGCAGCAGATATACCTTGTCTTCGGTTTTTCCTAACAACATAATTTGAATTCTGTTTTATTTTGATTGCTTTGAACAACAACATTTCTTGAACTTGAACTTGATGTTTGTATTTAATTGTTTTTTACTATTAGTTGAAAATTCAACTTTGTACATTGTTATTTTTTTAAAGTTATTCATATTATTTGTAAATAATTTTTAATATTAAAGCGTAAAGGGTCGCAGGGATCCAATGGTCGCAGAGAGACAAGGGTCGCAAAGGGACAAGGGTCGTAGAGGGACAAGGGTCGGAGCGGGACAAGGGTCGCACGGTCCAAGGTTCGTTTGTAAATAACTTTATAAAAAAAAATTATTCTTTGATTATGGGAGATGTAATTTGGTACATTTTTTTAACAGTTTATTCATATTATTTGTAAATAATTTTTATTTTGGGAATGGAAAATTCAACTTTGTACATTGTTATTTTTTAAAAGTTATTCATATTATTTGTAAATAATCTTTTAATAATAAAGCGTAAAGGTCGCAGGGGTCTAATGGTCGTAGAGGGATAAGGGTCGCAGGAAGGACAAGGGACGCAGAGGTACAAGGTTCGCATTTACCCGTTCGATCCTTGACCCTGCGACCAATTTACCCGTTCGACCCTTTTACCTTTACGAGAAAGAGCATCTTGGGGACAACTTTTCTTAACTTCTCAATCACCGGATCAATATGCGTTTCCTTGAGTATGCTCTGGCAGTCGTATATCGTGATGCATCGGGTCACGAAATCCGCTTTGATGGCTACACAATGACATCTTACATATCGACTTTTGAGCGATGAAATGTTTAGAATCGCGACAAAGCCGTCGTAATAATTCATTGCTTTCGTACTTCTGAATGGATACTTGTCATACAAACAATCACTAAGATATTCCGGCAAAATGTCCATATCCTCGTACATCCACAACGTGAGCGTATGCATGAAAGAAACAGGACAAACGTAAAGTTTCTTATATACCCGGGGAATGTATTTATGTGATGATATAGCATCAACAATGCCCCATCCAATTGCTGCAAAACAAAAAAAAATAACACACATCAATACATATGACACGAATTGACCTCTGTGACTTCGGATTTAAAAAAACTTGCATCATCTTCAAGCCATACGTTGGGCTTTAATATGTTCTCTCAAAACTCTAGCCCCTAGGGAATATTTAGATCAGATTTCCACCAACTCTCATATCCAGGTGTCGTTAATAACATATATAGAGCAGCCAACTTTTCACCTCTAGCGTCAATGAATGAAGGTTCTCAGGTTATCACGCCCTTTACTAATCCCTTGGGCTTCCACCAAAAATATCGTTTCCCTGCAAGTTCTTGAACTACCTTCTTATCGGGTTCTTGAACCACTTTCCGTACGGGTTCTTGAACAACATTTTCTGTGGACTCTCCATAAACATCTTTCCCTCGCCCTGTCCCTTGCACTGTTCTTGCTCTTTTCGCCGACGGAAGTTCAACATATGGCGGAGATTCAACAACTCCAAAAAATTTATTTCATAAAAATTATGAGACCTATGCGATCTATGCGACCTTTTGTGACCCATTCGACCTATACGACCAATGAGACCTTTGTGACTCAAAAGTTATTACTTGCTTAGGGGTACTTCGGCATCAATGACACTAAGTTTTGGAGTTACACCTTCTTCGACAGGATCCGCTGGAGTATCCTCGGAAGTAACCTCCTTATCCTTAGAGTGGACCTCTTCCACAGGATCCGCTGAAGTATCCTCGGAAGGAACCTCCTTAGCGGCGACCTCTTCTACAGGATCTGCTGTAGTATCCTCAGAAGGAACCTCCTTACTCTTAGAGTGGACCTCTTCGGCAGGATCCGTTGTAGTATCCTCGGAAGGAACCTCCTTAGCAGTGACCTCTTCGATATAACCCACTTTAGTATCCTCGACATGAACCTTTTTATCGGGGACGTATTGGACAGGATCCGCTGGAGTATCTTCGGTAGGAACCTTCTCAGCGGGGATGTCCACAGGACCCACTAGATTGTTCTTAACTGGAACGTCCTTAGTGTGATCCTCTCTGTCGAAGACTTCATCGACAATAATTACTTCATCCACCGGAGCATCTGCATAAAATTACTTCATTCATTAGACTCATCGTTCGTTACTTGATGCGACCCATGCGACTTATACGACCATGTGACTTATGCGTCTCTTGCGACCCATTCGACTCCCATAGCTTAGGGGTTAACTCCTGCTATTGCTTCAACCCAAAATCTTGGTAGTCGAATAGTGAAATACTAAGGTTAGAATGAGACTAAGATCAGGGAGAGGATGGAACTTGTAGCAAGCTCTTTCATACCTTACCGATAGAAAATACTAAGATGCCTTTCTTAGCCCGAAAGCAGGAAGCATTCTAACTCCAGACCTTTACGTCGGAGACTTCACTTTGAAGCAGAACGAAAGTAAACAAACAAAAATAAATGATTCGATTATACTGAATTTTTGTTTTGACTAAAGAGTTCTATATTCCTTGCCAATCCACTCTGATTAGAATCGATTAAACTAACCATTCGACTCTTGCGACTCATGCGAATCAAATGAATTTTTTCACTAAATATTACTTACTTGGTGGAACTTCATCTATTGCAACAACTGCAGTAACCTCTCTGGAAATGAGATTTTCAATTAATCTCGAAATATTTTGTCATATCCTCTTGTAAGCCATCTCTAGAGTTATTTTCAGCCTCTGACTCAATCGGCTCTTCGCTTGACTCTTGTCTTGACACTGGATATGGACGTCGAAGGAATTCAAAATCATCATCTCTAACAGTGCAGGAAGATTGGTTTGCGGTGCTCGCATATTTCTCGGAAGATTTTGATTTTTCCTTTTCAGCACCTTTGGGATTTGCCGCCTTTGATTTTGGTTTAGGCAAATGAAACCCAACATCCCTTAGAAGGTCTCTTACGGCGTTGATGATTCTTTTCTCTAACTTTTTTATTTCCTCTATTAATTTCTGCTTCAGTGTCAAAGGGACTGCAGTTTCTTCTCCTTCAACTGCAACTTCATCATTACCTTCTCTTTCAGCTTCATCCTCACCTTCTCTTTCAGCTTTAGCCTCGGCTTCAACAACACCTACCCTTCCTTCGTCTTCGTCATCTTCAACATCTTTTATTTTTTCACTCACTCTTTTTTTCCTCTTAGTCCCCTTTTCTTTCCCTTTCTTTTGATCACCAAGAGCTGCTTTTCGCAACAGCAGTTCTTGCTTACGGATGTCCTCCCAACAAATACCCTTCGAATTCTACGAATATGTTCCATCCGTACCTGAATATCGTGATCGTGGCATCTCTCGTAATTCTCCATATAAAAAAGTAAAGCTTCCTCTTCGTGTTCAACAAGAAAATTACTTCGAATATCCTGAAAAATAAAAAATAACCATTATTACCCTCTATGTAATTGTTACCCTTGTGTAATTGTTACCTTAGAATCTCCGATAAGCCTTATCACATCTGCATACTTCAGGTTAATACTGGATTTGACCATCTTCTTGCACATTCTTGGGCATGATGGATCCGCACCATAATATCAACATACCATCTCTTTTCGCCCAAACTAAGGATGGTTTCGAATGGAAGTAACTAAAACATTAAAATAATATGATAAGAATGCAAAAAGTACGAAAATATTCAAGTTATTCGAATAATATATACAACTTACCATTAGTAGGATCATGAAACCACCATAATACCATTTTGATTTCGGTGATTCCCCGCTAACGTGCTTGCGACAAGTCTCCATAATTTTCTCGAATGTGTAACGCCCCCATGGAAAACCTTCACAAAAATCCAAGTCATCAACCATGTCAATGAGATCATGGCTGATAAAGTTGTCTGCTGAAAGCTTGTGAGCCATAATTTGCACCAACAACATCAAAGTTGCCAACCTCGTTCGATCGTCGGAATTCTTCGCCTTGACAAGCTTTTCACTGACTTGTGCAGGGATCACCTTTCCACGGTCGAAATTCTTCAGCTTGAATGTATCACCCCTTTTGGACTCCCATTCTTTGGGATATGGTCCGCATTTCAATCCGCCAATTAGCGTGTGCTCCACTATAGCATACCGGATGGGAACACCATTTAAGACAAACCACAACTCCTTCTTGTCCCGTACAATTATGAAGTGATTTAGAAGGATAGACATTTGAACATTCGTCAATGTGGAGTCACATTGGAAATGGAATAAATGCCTAAATTGCGACTCCTTCTAGAAGTAATACAACTCGTATTCATCTAAGATTCTTTTCAGCTTCGTTATTTTCTCGTGAGGATAACACTTGGTGGTGATCTTTGTCATTCTGTCCATGTGTTTGAATTCATACACAAACTTTGGCTTTGGCGCCACCTGCAAAATGACCAATTAAGAATACATTAGACTTCTACCGACTCAAGAGACCCATGCGACTCAACCGACACTTGCGACCCATGCGACTCAAACGATCCTCTGTGACACTCAACCAACTCACTGAGACTCAAGCGACCCATGCTACTCAATTGACCCATGCGACTCAAACGATCCTTGGACCCTCTACGACACTCAACCCACTTACTGAGACTCAAGTGACCAGTGCGACTCAATTGATCCATGCGATCCATGCGACTCAAACGACACCTTGGACCCTCTACGACACTCAACCGACTCACTGAGACTCAAACGACCCATGCAACTCAAGCGACCCATGCGATTCAAGCGACCCATGCGACTCAAGCGACCCATGAGGCATAATATCAAGCGACCCATGCGACTCAATGACACAAGCGACCCATGCGACTCAAACGACCCTTTCAACTCAATGACACAAGCGACCCATGCGACTCAAACGACCCTTGGACCCTCTGCGACGCTCAAGCAACCATTGCGACCCAACTGACTCACTTAGACTCAACCGACGCACTGAGTCGAAGATGGTCATGCAACTCCTACGACCCTTTCGACTCAACCGACTCACTAACATTCACACCCATTTCAAATCAATAAACCATTTTGCGACTCGACAGCCTACAAAACCCTAGAAATCGATCTACTTACACTTATTGACGCTATTGAAGGTTGACTCATGCTCTCTTCTTCAGTGCTACTGCTGTTGTTGATTCTAGCCATTTCTTTCTTTCCAACTTCAAATCGATCCATCTCAAGTTCAAAATTACTTCTTTTTTATTGCTCTAAACTTTGAAACAGATTTTCAGGTCGACAAAGTGTTCGTCTTTCTTGCTTTTGGTATGGTTTGACAGTTTTTCACGTCGAAAACTATAGAACGTGTGTTTTCTCACGTTCGAAGAAGAGCAAATTTATCTTTTCGTCAATCTTTTTATCCTATTTAATAATTATTTTCACGAGAATATTTTTGAAGTGTTTTAGTCATATCTGACATTCTACCTATTCACTTGTTGCGGTTTGATTTTAAATACAAAATATAATATTCCTTTGGATTTGGTTTCAAATATTCTACGACATTTTTGTACTACTAAACTAATCAATTTTATATTAGAAAAATATGCATTAATAATCTCAATTTATTTTCTATTTTTTAAAAATCTGGAACTGGCTATTTTTTTATTCTGATTTCCATACGGAGGTAAAATTTTGTCATTTGAAAAAAAATAGCAAAAAATTGTATTAATTAATTGTTTGTTTTTTAGTTACACTATTATTCATTGATGTATATGGGTTTTGTATAGTATTGTTGATTAATATTAGAATCGTAAAGCAAGGTTTTCAGAATTCAACTTGATTAAAATCGGAATCAGTCTGTGTTTTATTTTGTTTCAATTTGATATTAATATCTTTAAATCTTTCGATCAAACAGAATTAAATAAAATAAAAAACGAAATTCCAATTCAAAGTTTGTTTAAATGTAACCTAACCATATCCAACCGAAAATTTGGACCTAAACTCCCTCCGCTAGTATACTATATCCAAAATCCTCTCAAAGAGAACCGCAAAATTTGTTATTTCCCTTCAGAGGTTTGATACCGGAAAATCCTACCGGCGAGATAGACGCGCCGAATTATGACGACGGCGACGTCGTTTAGCGGTGCGGCGGCGAGGACTGTTCTCATAACTGGAGTGAGCAAAGGCCTTGGTAGAGCCCTAGCACTCGAGCTCGACAAGAGAGGCCACACAGTCATCGGATGTTCTCGTGCTCAGGAGAAGCTCTCCGCTCTTGAATCCGAGTTCTCATCGCCTGCAAACCATCTCCTTCTCACTGCCGACGTGGTAATGACGCTATCCGATTCCCGTGCCTATATTCATCGTAAATTAGTATGAATTCAGTCTGCGTCTGTGGTCATGTGATGGAAGAAATCGTGGTGCCTTGGTTCAATGGTTGAGTATTGATGTTGGACGATCAAAAATAATCTTACGGGTTCTTTGTCCTCTGTTTATGAATGGTGAGACAATCTGTTGGTTGGCTCGATTATGTAGGCATCCTTTCACATTTCACCTGGTTTTGCTGTCTATACCTTCGGATCTACATACAGAAATGTGTTTGTTGTATTAAATCCAGAAGCTCTAATGGAGTAATGTGTTGATTGCTGGCTTCTCAATATGGTTACTTCATTCATACATCTATGAGTGTAGAAATGTATTGTGCATATTTTGCAAACCCCTTTGATAACAATGTGGCTGGTTATTGCTCTACTCTGAGCTTATGTATATACAGCCTGTTGTGAACTTAACTTCTGACTAGCAAGATCTCTTTCATATGTTTGCAGAAATCGAATAGCAGTATGGAAGAGCTGGCACGTGCAGTTGTAGAAAAGAAGGGTGTGCCAGATATTATAGGTTAAATCTGTTCATGACACTCTGCCATTACCTTTTTGAACTCTTTTCACGAATAATTCTAAATCCTTTTTTCATGCTTCATTACACAAATATCCTTTACTGAGGGATAAATCTGTCATGGCATGTAGATGTTCTATCCTTATTTCCTGAATATATAGACCCTTCACACCTCTCTGTATGAGGGTTCATTGTTTTCGTTATTGGACATAAATCTGTTTCGTCTGTTGCATGTACTCAATATTATTATATATAGTATCCAGCACCGTTACTTCTGGGGAGAACTCTAATATTAGATGTCGGTGTAATGTACTTTGCAGTTAACAATGCCGGCACGATCAATAAGAACAACAAGATTTGGGAGGTTCCTGAAGAAGAGTTTGACACTGTTATTGATACAAACGTTAAAGGGACAGCAAATGTTCTGCGGCATTTTATCCCATTGATGCTACCACACAAGCAAGGAATCATCGTGAACATGTCTTCTGGATGGGGAAGATCTGGTGCTGCCCTGGTGAGATCCTATCAGCCACTTTCTTGAATCACGAACTATTATCTTGTGCTTATCCCCAGTTAAGGCAATGATTTTAAACATGAAGTATTTCGTATCTGAAATTATGTAATTCCCTGAACTAGTCCTTTCCATAACATGGAAATGATGTTATGCGATCTATTCAATCTGCTAGAGCTAACACTGTTATATTTTTTTTCTTGATTTGGAGTAGAAGCTCTTGAGTTGTGTCCCCGCTTATGAATAAAATTACGAGCTTTAGAAAAGAAGTGAGTTGATGTTAGGATCCCACATCGGCTATGTATGAGAAATAGTTGGTGCTTTATAAGGCTATGGTTCTTCCTCTATTAAGCTGACTTTTGGTGGTTTGGGCCTATGGGCTTTGGTGATAGGTTTGGGCCTAGTATGGGATAGTTCTTATCAATTGGTATCAAAGCAGTTCGATCCAGCGGATATGCGGCTCATGATGTCTGAAGGGAGCGACCTGGTAGGGCCCAGAATGGGCAACCCGGAGTGCGCCGTCAGCATGGGAACAATGATGACCGGAAGGAGTGACCTGGGGGGCTGAGTGGGCTAACCGAAGTGGGCCGTCAGCGCCATAGACGTCGCTGCTCTAACGGGGCGATATTGTTAGGATCCTTATAAGGCCATGTTTGAGCCCATGAATCTGAAGTCTCATGATATCACCGTAGGTGGGATGTTCGACGACCCCAGTTTCGCCGGTCGGGTCGATCAAGTCCAACGATGTTGCATTCTCTACTTTTCCATGCGTTACTTCCTTCCACGTCACCCCTATTATACTCTTCTTTGCTCCTCTTTTCATCATCCTCTAATTTACAAATTCTTCCGGACAAATCCTCTGAGTATAATTTGTAAATCAGAGGACGATGAAGAGATGAGTAAAGAAGAGTATAATAGGGGTGACGTGGAAGGAAGTAACGCATGGAAAAGTAGAGAATGCAACGTTGTTGGACTTGACCGACCTGACCGTCGAAACTGGGGTCGTCAAACATACCACCTACGGCGATATCATGAGACTTCAGATTCATGGGCTCAAACGTGGCCTTATAAGGATCCTAACAATATCGCCCCGTTAGAGCAACGGCGTCTACGGCGCTGACGGCCCATTTCGGTTAGCCCACTCAGCCCCCCAGGTCACTCCTTCCAGTCGGAACTGGGGTCGTCAGACATCCCACCTACGACGATATCATGACATATCAGATTAAGGTTGACATCTCAACTGACGTCGTCTTCGAAGCTCGCTCTTATACCAATTAATAAGAATCTATCCCATATTAGGTCCAAACCAATTCCCAAAGTCCATGGGCCCAAACCACCAAAAATAAGCTTATTGAAGGAAGAAGGACCATGGCCTTATAAGGCACCAACTATTCTCATACATAGCCGATGTGGGATCCTAACAATACCGCCCTGTTAGACCAGCGATGTCCACAATGCTGACGGTCCTCCTAGGTCGTCCCTTCCAGTCATAGTTGTCCCCGTGCTGACGCCCACTCTGGGCCCTACCAGGTCGCCCCCTCCAGACACCGTGAGCCGGTACCAATCGATAAGAATCTATCCCATACTAGGTGCAAACCAATAACCAAAGTCTATGGGCCCAAACCACCAAAAGCGAGCTTCTTGGAGGAAGAAAGACCATGGCCTTATTATAAGGCACCAACTATTCCCATATATAGCCGACGTGGGATCCTAACGGTTGACAAGTTAGATAGTAACAGATTGAGAGACAATAACTTCAACCAAAAGGGCTTTTTGGCAAACTTCTCAGTTGCCCATCGATTTAAGATGCTTAACAGTCACATTGTATATGTATTTTCTTGCCATCCTTGTACTGATTTTAATGGAGAAACTGACACATTGATTAACTGAGATTCTTGTAGACTTACATTCTCTGAAAACCTCCACTATTATATCAAGCCTGAATTCCAGTGATACTGATTTCTGAAATGTAACTTTATCTACGAAGGTTGCGCCTTACTGTGCATCAAAATGGGCGATTGAGGGTTTAAGCAGAGCAGTGGCAAAGGAAGTACCTGAAGGAATGGCAGTGGTTGCACTTAACCCAGGTGTGATCAACACAGACATGCTCTCTTCGTGCTTTGGTAATTCAGCTTCTTTATACCAAGCACCGGACACCTGGTAAGCATCACTCAGACCTACTCGAATAATCGAATATTTTTTTTTAACTCGTAAGGTTTGTTAAGATCTTTCTATGGAACTTGAGCTCTCTCTGCTGATTCAAGAAGATGTACTCATAATGATTTTGTGATGTTCTGCATTTGCACAAATGCATTGCTCATCAATAGTTCTTCTGCTGATTCAAGTAAATGGTTGTGTTCTCCTGATTCTTGTAACGATGACAATTGATAGAACATCAATATGTAGCCGTATTATCAAATGCTCGAAGCCCTAAACTCTTGTTCGGGTTTGGTCAATTTAACAGGGCCGTGAAAGCTGCGACGATGATTCTGAACCTTACTGCGGCTGACAATGGTGCATCTCTAACAGTCTAAGCTTTCATTCGACATTTTTTTTCGATAGTTTCTTCACCAATCTTATGGATAGGAAAGTTTTTTAGGGAGAGTTCGCAGAACATTGATAGTTTATCTCTTTAACCATGGCTCTGTTTCATCCCGAAATTATCTTTCTATATCCTTGGTTTTGACTTATATCAATTGCTTTCATATAATATACGAAAAGAAGTTCCAGTCATGTTTTAACTGTAATTCTATGGAATTTATTTTGTAATCTAATATTAAATTAATTCAATCATTAAATAATTGTATAAATTATCATCGTAAATAATATATACATGTATCTATAAAATGTCGTTCAAAATGTACATGATTTAAGGTATATAATCTACAAGATGTGAATTAATTGAATGTACATTTTGAACGACATTTTATAGATAATAAAACCGCGTATATTCAATATGATGTATAAAAATATATATACATTTTTTAAAAGTTATACAACATGTATATGATTTGAGATATATAAATAAATTGGATGAATCAAAATAAAGTTTAATAAAGCCATATATAATTATTATGACATAAAAAAAATACATAATTGAATTAGAAGAAAATAATCTCTATTAACGAAAAACTAGATGATATCCGTGCTACGTGCGGATTTGTGATAATTAAAATATATTTATCTTATATTTTGTATATAATTTATTAATTTGAATATTGTAATAAGATTTGATATGCATACGGAGTAATACAAAGACACGAAATAAAAGTTTCAATATATAAATTTGATCAATAGATTTATAAGTTGTAATGTAAACTAATAATGCAATTCGTTTATATTGTATTTAAAGTTGTAGAATATAAATTGTCGGAGAAAACGATTGCACGATTTGAGCCGTAGTGTTTTCATGATTATTTTTCTTATCCGTATCTATATAAATATTGAGGATTAAATATAATCAATAACACGATTTAAGAACAATTATTAAGATACAAACAAGATTGAGAAATTTTGAATACTTACCTAAATTTGAATTTCTTGATTAACTTGAGTTGTGGATCTGTGTAGATGTGTGTGGAGCAGGACAGACGAAGCGTTAACAAACCTGTTTGATATATTTATAAAGAATAAGTACGAATAACATTGAAAAAAATTATAAAATAATACATGTTATCTAGTTTTTTAATATCGTTGATCATAATGGGAGTAATGTCTGTTACGATCATGACTGTTTCTTTGACGATCATTTGAGCAACAATTGAACGAAAATGCATAGCAAGTTCGTCCAACATGATTATTTTTACGAAATGTTTTCTGTATTTGAAATGTTGAAGTGATGTGAGTAAATTTTTTATAGTAGAACAAAATAGGTTAATGGAGTAATAATATAATACTTATCTATTCAATAACAATCAGATTTCATTTTTTTTTATCGGAGGTTGACAGTCGCAAATTTGATCCTTGCATAGCAATGAGGAGTCCAACATCTACAACTTTCAACATTCCAATAGATGAGTTTAGTAGTAAAAAAATAGTATATTTGATTTATTGTAAACGTATTTACCCGATACAACTTTTTTGTGGCCAACCAATCTAATCAATTGTCCATATGAATGCATCCTGAATTTGTATTTCGGAACTGTATGAATTTGGTGTGTCACTTTCTCAACCATATCCTCTTTAAAAGATATGTGTATACTATTATCGGTTAACTTGTAATTACCAATATTTGGTAGTATTGTCAAATTTTTAGGATAAATATATCTCATTCCCTTATACATTAGTTGTATTTATTAACATCGCCAAGAGATATAGGTCCTTTAATAGTACTTCCCTGCAATATATCATATACATGATGATGAAAGATATTCATATAATGTGGAATACACAAATACATTAACATAACTTACTGTTTCACAAAGGAATAAAAACTAAGACCAAGCAAACGATTGTCAATGAATGTGTTTCGTCTCCACCAAATTCTTTAAAACGGCCTAAAAAGCGTTGTTCTTTAGCATGTAATGTAATAGATCCATGATATGGTACATTGTGTATGTATCACACTTCTTGAGCTTGAATCTAAATCATGTAAAGTAAGTACATAATAACATCAGCGAGAGGAAAACAAAAGGCTGTTGCAAGCAAAAGTTAACAGATCTTGTTAAAAATAGTGATTTTATATAAAATACTATTGGTCATCTGTAAACACGGAAGTCAATAACATGTCAGTGCAGTTCATTAAATATTATTCAGTATAATTGTGGTAATACATGATAGGTTATTTGGTGTGAGTTCAATTAATATAAATGTTTTGAATGACATTGATTTCTTTTTTAAATTGTGTAAAGAGGTAAATTGACACTTACCTCAAGATTTATGTAGACCTTTGAAAGTTTCTCTATAAACGAAGTTTGTTATAGTTGGTTCTTGTTCAGAGAAATTGGCACGATCAATGATCCTCAACCCATTAGCTGAAGTCACGCGAGACAAAGATACGTATAATTGACCATGACTGAAAACTGATTTTGGTAGATACAATCCGATTTGTTTTAAGCTCTGTCCTTGACTTTTGTTTATGATCATTGCATAACATAGTCTAACAAGAAATTGTCTTCTTCGAAACATAAAAGGTAAGGTTGTATCAGTTGGGGATAAATAACCTTGGAATCAAGACTTTATTGCCGATATGCGTGCCAGTGATAATTTCTGCCTCTAAAACTCTAGAAGCTAACTGAGTGACAATTAATCATGTTCCATTGCAAAGGCCTTCTTTTTAGTTGAGATTCCTTAACATCATGACAGGAGAACCAACCTTCAAACAAAGCTTGTGCCTTGGCAGACTAGAGCATTCAAGAGAGTTAAGGTACTCGGCGGGATACAATGATTGTGACTCGGTTGTAGGAGCACAATCAATTCCAATTGAATCAGAGCTTAGGTATTCAACAGTTTTTCCAGGAAGTTTTGATAAAAAACATCATTTGCTTCATCAACGTCTTCATTCCGGGAGTTAGAACAGCTCGTTCCCTGAGATATCCAGGGTTCATGTACAGTTCACCAAACCATGGATACGTTGCTTCAAAGATAGACTGCAAAAGATTATTTGTATTCTCGAGCATTAATTCCTTGTCGATCAATATGTTGTCTTCTTCTAATGAATCGTTAATAGTAATTCGCATACTATGTGTTGTGCAATCTCCAACATCTAACAACCATTTTTCAAATTTTGGTTCTTGATGTCGTAATCTTATTTTGTGTTTTAAAGTATATATTCGAAACGATTACCATAGGAATGAATGATTTATTGTTAACATAAATTTTTCGGCACGACCTCCACGTGTGATCGATAATATCTGCCAGAAATCACCTCCTAATAAAACAGTTTTCCTACCAAATGGTTTTCAATGGCATGGTTGTCGTCCATCGAAACAATGTCTTTCAATGTACGATCAAGTGCCTCACATGTATTACGATGTGCCATGGGCGCTTCATCCCAAATAATTAAATCAGCCTCCATGAGTACTTTTGCTAGCAAAGCGCCTTGTTTGATATCACAGGTCGACCCTTCATGCAAATTGATAGGAATTTTGAACCGAGAATGTTTTGCCCGACCACCGGGCAAAAGAAGCGTGACTATACCAGATGATGCAACCGATATGACGACTCGACGCTCAGATCGTAGTTTTGAAATGATTGTCCTGTATAAGTACGTTTGCCCGTCCCACCAGGTTCATAAACAAAAAAAAAAGCTTCCCCTGATTCCTTTCGACCGAGTCAATCACAGCTTCATAGATTTCCTTTTGTTCTCCATTGATTGTTGAGAATAATTTTAAATGCTCTTGACGTCCAAACACCTCATCAAAATGAATTTCTTGTCTTATAAAGGAGTTCGTTATTTCATGCAAGATTTGGTTGTCAGGGGTCGACATATCAGGATAATCTATTAGTGACTTTTCATGCTCTCTAAGAAGTTTCTCGATTTCAATCAAAGTGTACACTTCAATTTAGATTCAGACAATCTCAGGCCATCAAAATTAAACTCTTTTTTCTTCTTTAAAACTATATCCTCACTAAGGGATCTCCAACAACCTCTCCATAACTCCAATGGTTTGCTTACCTCACAATATAGTAAGAGCGTTACAAACAAATGCCTCAAATGCGTAGGCATCGCCCATCTTATATCATATGTCATAGCTTGACGACATTTATTATCCTCATCTAACAAACCTCTTGCAATGCATTCATCTTTAAACGTATTATATATCACACCTTCAACCGTTTTTATGCCATCATAACTCGTTAGGCCTTTTGCAATGTTTAGTAACACTCGGATGTAATAAAACTCTCCTGATGCTGGATAAATGTCAAAAATTCGACCAAGTGACAAGCCTTGATTTCTTTTGGACCAAATTTTATCGGAGTTGTTCCATACAAATCTTGTTGGGAACTCAACATATGTTAAGTGTTTGGCTTTTTCACATAATTCGTTTGTTCTCATTCATTCTGTAAACATCGTGGCCTCTGCACCTGGTTTATTCACAACACGTTCTAAATTAGTTGAATCTTCAAAAGTTAAACTCTATTCATTTTCAAGATGCACCGATAAACGTAACACCAGGGGTTTTTGGTGGTGCATGTTAAATGCCAAGATCCTCCAAACCGCTTCACACGAAGACAAATATCTACACTCGAGGTAGTTATCAATTTCATTGATTTCAAACGTTTGAGCTGTCCCAATATCAGTGGGAATATCTCCATTCGAACCTCTTTCAATCAATATTGATGCCTTATCAACACCTTTGGTAATGTAATTGAAAAGATATTTAATCGCATGCGCCTTATGGCACCATTTTACGTTGATATGCGATCTATACTTTTTCAATAGGTCTAAGCTGTGTGGGACAACAAATTTGTTCTACAATCCCGAGAACTTCACTAGGATCGTGACCCGAACCGTGGCTTAGATCGATTACAGCGCCAAAACGCGCTTCAACAATGGAATTGGTAAGGTGTATTGGATTGTAGTATTCACCGGAAAAAAACGTAAGTGTTCAAAGAGGGAGGAGAAGTGGCCTGATTATCGTACCTGTGAGTGGGTAGTTAGCGCAACTCCGATGGCGTAAGGTAAGATCAATTGAAGTAGTTATGTTTGTGCTTATTCATCCGCCCCTGGAAACGTAATTTGTTCGTTTGATATGTTGTATCTTTTGTGGAAATGGTTGATAGGGTAGGGCAATAGTCTAAGAGACATTTGCACTACCCTTTAAACGTTAAGTGTTAAGTTAGTTTCAATGTGGCACAAGTGTTAAAAGGTGATCTGCAATAACAGTTTATGTGCATAGCATAACTAGTACCTTGGAATATTCAACACTTTCCCTTACATGGTATCTTACGGTATTCTCATGGAAGATGTTCTACACTTAACAATAGAGGATACAAATCCTAAACGTGTTAAGGCATGTCACATTTAGGTGAGTAATAGTCAATGGTTTATTTCTTTCTTTCTTGTTCTGTGGCTACTTGTTGTAAGCTGAGATAAAGAAATATGCAACTGTTGATAGCTTTAAAGTGGCTCCTTTCTGAACATTGCTGCTCCAAATGGTTTGTTTTGTCTGGGCATGGAAAAGATCTATGTTCCAATCATTTTGTCAAGGGAAGGTCTGATTGATGATTTTTTCTCCATGTGTTTTGGACATGATGGATTTGGAATGATTGGTTTTGGGGACAAAGGCATTTCTGATCAGGAAGAGATACCTTTTAACTTGAACCCATCATAGTAAGTGGTAGTTACTTATGCACTTATTCTTGTCCTTCAAAATCTGGTAAAACATAATGTGCTCTCTTGATGAAGCTAACTCTATGGACTTTCCTTTTGACTGGCAATTTCATTTTAGTCCAATCTACAACATCACGGTAGCAAGGGTGCGTGTGGGGACAACTCTAATTGATGTCGAATTTATAACGCTCTTTGACATCGGAACCTCTTTTACTTATTTGGTTGACCCAATTTATACTATGGTTTCAGAGGGTGTGAGTACCTAAACATCATATTCTGTGCCTCCTTACACTCATTCTAGTGACATTGTCTCTATCTTCAGTTCCATTCTCAGGCGATAAAAGACATCATCAAGATTCAATGATCCCCTTTGAGTATTGTTATGACATGAGGTGTCCATCTCACATTTCTTCTGAACCATTTCATGGTTCTGTCTTTTGTATCTAACTTCTCTTATATGATACACAGTCCTGAGGAAAATGCCGCTTTGGTACCGAGTATGAGCCTAACGATTAAAGGAGGTGGCCACTTCACTGTCAACGATCCTATAATTGTCATCTCCACAAAGGTACTTCTATGTTTCTTAATCTCCTTCAACCTTGTGAGTAAAATTGCCCATAACAGATCTTGTTGTTACATATGTACCCACATTTAGCAGGGTGAACTTGTGTAATGTCTGGCTATTGTCAAAAGTTCAGAACTGAACATAATCAGACGTAAGTGTCATGTGATCGATCGTTGTTCACCTTTAATTCTTAATTCTTCCTCGTCATCCAACTGCTCATTATGAGATGTTTTCTATGATCTACCAAAAACTTCATGACAGGCTATCAGGTAGTATTTGACAGAGAAAAACTTGTATTGGGATGGAAGAAGTTCGACTGTGAGTTTCCTTTTTTTCTCAACCTCTTATGATGTTCTATGTGTGATACCATGGTTTGAGATGTATGTGTTGTTGGAAAAGGACTTAAAAGATTTGATTACCTATATTACCAAATTACCAAGGTTTATCTTCCTTTTCAGTAACCTTGGTCCCATTTCTTTGTCCCATTTCTTGGTCCCATTTCCTTTCACTCATCAAACATTTTTACCGAAAGCTTATATAATTAACATTTTGGCCGATTTCCTTTGGTGAATTTCTCTTCTCTTGCATGGCTTTTATCAATCATGTTGCTTCATGTCCTAATTTTGTTAACATGCTTGGTTGAAAATGTGTATCATAATTCCTTTTGCTATACTACTCTTTATAAAATATGGTCTAATGTTAAGAGCTTCTACACTACAGTTGTTGTAGGTACACATATAAGTTCACAATCACTATTGATTTATAGCTGACAACAATCAAGCTTTCAAAACCGGACGCGAGGTAAGATGTTTTCCCTATAAAAACCCAGCTGCTATTGTGTTCAAAATCTGATTATATAAACAACCAACCAAAAAATAGGCTTCTTTAGTTTCGCTTGCTACTTTTTTGTTTACAGGTATGCCTTATCCAATGACAAAGTATTTATGAGATAATATTGTAATTATGATTTAAGATGTCTCAATGTTTGGTTTGTTTATATATACATGGTTAAGAGGAGGAGACAAGAGACAAAAGTAAGATATATTCTGTTTACAAGTATCTTTATTTAGAATAGTGATAGACATTCTTCTGTTTTCAGGGTTATGACTCAACCAACATTCTTCATCAAATTCAGACATAATACAGGAGAAAAAAGCAATGGAACCAAAGAAGTGAATGGTCGAGAGAACCAAAGGAAAAACAAAGGTGAGAGAGCATATTGATAGGACAGAGAGCAGCCGAATACAACCACTATTCCATCATTTATGATATATAATAAGAGCAAGACATTAAGATCTTAGTTGAAACCTATCTCTTGGTAAGTTATACAACTTTTGTTTATGTGGTCTTCCAACTTTAACCTCTGCTCAATTCATCTTTAGAATATTGTTGTTGGGATTGTACCTTTATTTTATCCATCTTTGGCACCTTTTTTCATCTGATGGTGATACTTTTGACAAGTGGAATACTGAAGAAGGTTTGGCATTTCAGGTGAACCAAGCACGATGATTGTGAGGATTGTTTTGCAGTTGCCAACCCACCACATAACATAGCGAATGAGGATGGGAAATGGACATGATTGGTGCATTTTCTGATTTGTATTTTACAATATTTGGTTAAGGTGCAATCCACGACGTGTGAATTTGAAAATGGTTGGTTAATATGCACTATATGACGTGTGAAATGGATAATATACAAATTGCAACATATGGCTTGGTTGATGTTAGAAGTTGTTTGAGATGAGAATGTAATTTAAGGAAATGGTTTACATAAAATGAAAAACCAATACTTTAAACGAGAAAATACAAATTGCTTTGAATTTAATTCAACAATACTATTATTGAAAACACTTAGAAACGATCGTAAACAACTAAGTGGTGTTAAAATAGATCGGTGATTGCTAGACCTAAGTGAGACGGATATTCTTTCCACGTTTCGATTTCTTCTCCTTCATAGGAGCAAAAACGATTGTATCATCGTGCTTGGTTGCTTCCTTTTTACCCTTGTCATCGACTGGAGGAGCATTGTCCGATTTCTTTTCCTTTATCAAAGCAACCCCATTATCAATCTGAACATATTCTCTTCCCCTCTCATCATCAAACCCAAGAGGATCATTAGGGACGACCTATTATAATAAAGTTGAGGATCAATGATCAACTTTTGCAATTCTGACCTAGAACAAATCCCAAATATAATTGAATCTTCACTAACCAAGAACATCAGAATTGGTCTAAGTTGGCGTCAGAATTTCCATAACACGTGTAACAATAAAAGATCGATGATTTGGTGAGAAATTGTAAGCAATAACTTTGATATGGAACTTATACCGCTTACCAACCATATTGATTAAAAATTTGGAAAGTTCATCTCCTTTGGAAGCATCCTTAAAGAGAGGAAAAACATCACATTACACATTTAGCAAATGAATATAACCTCAAATAAAGTTAAGTAATACATGTGGTGGATTGCTGTTAGAATGAGGGTGTTGGACAACCTATTATTTTCTCGATCAAATACAACAAATGTCGCAAACTCACCAGCATCTTCAACCAAGAATACAACCCTATACCTAGGAAAGACAATAGAGGTTAGAAAACATGGAGTGTGCCATAATTGAATCTACGGTACCGACAGGGGTGGCTGAATTCTAAATTACCTTTTGATCCCAAAAGATTTTTCCTCTACGCAAAATGAGCATTGTAGGGACTCGAAGGTACGTTTTAGTTTTTTAGAACACTTTGCACATGCCACATAGGTCAAACCGTTGTTGGTCAAGATTTGATTCACCGTGCCTCACATTAAAACTCATATTCCTGGAACAGAGTATATAGGATATCAATCTCCACAAAACAGGAAATATACCTTATTTAGAAATGAAAATGATAATGAAGAACCTTATGGTGAGATGTGGTGATTAATTTGCAAAGCTCCAAGAGAGAAACCAACATCTTAATCCTAAGCCGTTCCGATTAGTCGTGGTCGGAATCACTGCTCTGAACTGCATCCCAATCGATGTTAGGCATTTGCGCTTTCATCATGCGCAGAAGCTTATCCATACGCCTATCTGATCGTTCAGCATGCTTTCTTGATAGTTCAGCCTCCTTTCTTGATAGTTCAGCCTCCTTTAGTGCTTGTTCAACCCGTTTGTCGAATTCTTGGAACCTTTCGGATATTTGATGCCGGAGCTCGTAATCCGATATTTTTTCTTTACCTTTGGATGAAGTTGAATGTTTTGAGACCATTGCTCCAAGTCTGAAAATACGACCTTTGTATGCCGTAACTTGCTGTAAAACAAATATCGAGAATTAATAACATTTATAAATAGTGAAATTAGATCATAGTAGAATGTCATTATTACCTCGATATACAACTCGTTGTACTCTTCCTGACTAAGAGTAGTTTGTGAGCCGTCTTTTCTCGGGGGAATTTGTGATACTCGCTCCGCTGCCATGTTTTCAATTTCATCGTAAACACTTTTCGCCTTGGGATCCACCCACGAACCATCTGACTTCTTAACGTGCATACGTTCCAACAATTCTAGATACGATGGTTCGGATCCCTTCTCTTTCGCTTGAAAAAAATAAAAAAGACATAGTTTAATGAAATGTTAATTTTATATAAATGCATAAAAATTGAATAAAGCTTATCGGATCTTTGTATACTTCCGCAAAAGAACGAGATCCTGCCGTGTGCACGCTCATCC
>CM071864.1:7788717-7818111 GCA_036759665.1 Gynandropsis gynandra
GTGGAGACGGACGACCTGCCGTCTCTAATTTAGGGACGACTTACTATTCCGTCCCTAATTGGTCCGCATTTAGGGACGGATTGGGTACGACTCTTCTGTACCCAAATTTGGGGACGGATTCGGGACGGATTTCATTTTCCGTCCCTAATTCGTGTATAATCTGTTCCTAAATTTAGGGACGGAAATGTCGGTCCCCAAATTCCGTCCCTAATCTTGAATTTTCTAGTAGTGTAAGGTTAGAAGTCTTACCTGGTGTTGACTTAAGCAGCGGACCAACCTGCGTGGTAGAAGCAAAACAAATGGGCCGAGGAGAAATGCTACGGGAGCCCAGTAGCAGCGAAAGCCCAACAGCAAAGGAATGGATGAAGTCCAAATTTATTTCAGAAATTCAGCAAATATCCAACACATTTCAGCAAAAAACTCCAACGGTCACATGCTCAAGTTCATGCCAAAAAGGGAATAAAATCAGTTAAACAAACATCCAAATTCTGGGAAAATATGGAAGAAATATATAATGTGTTTTTAAGGGTGTATTTAGATATATATATATATATATATGTAATAAAAAACCCTAATGAATATCAGAGTATAATTCACATAATCATTCATATTTTCTTATGCAATTCTTTCTACAAAATATCAGCATTGGATCAAATACAAAGAAAGTTTTCTTCTTTGTTTTTAGTTTGCACAAACACTAAAAAGAGAGGACCATGAAGAGCAAACTTAGATTTATTCTAGGTCAATAAAAACTACACCTATCAATAATGAATAAACAAATCAACGATATTTGACCCATGTCTTTGAGCAATTTTTTCTGAGACAATAAAAAATGGAACAAATCTTAAGATAGTTTACGCGGTGATGATAAGATTATAGGTTCATGACACGATAAGGTATCTGTATTATATGGGAAACATACCCGTAACAATCTCGGGATTAACACTAGTGACCAGATTGACCGAGGGACATGTTTTGAACTATTCAAACCTAGTACGCAACTCATCAGCCTCATGTTCCCATGCTGTGAGGTTGATATGCATCCTATTTGTTATAAATGAGCAACAGTGTTAGGTTGGTCAAAAGATTAACGAAGAAGGTAAAATAAGACACTTTGAACACCAACCTAGACATTTGTAGCCGAAGGGAAACACGAGGGGTGGATGACACATTTTCATTGAGTGAATCCTTGAAAGCTGCCACTCGACCAACAACATCTAAAGAGTACGAAAAAAAAGAAATCAAGATGTTGTCCAGAAAAGGAAAAAAAACAAAAGAGGTGGGACTCAGAATTTGAAGGTGCAAACTACCTGGTAAAGAGAAGTTTTTATTGGCCAAAGATGTTAAGGAACTACCTGTTGAAGAAGGAAAGAAAATTATGGCCAAATGGGAGGAGTTAGAAGTAAAGGATCAGAGGGCTTTGGAACTGATATATCATGCGGTCACTGAAGAGATTCTCAGTACAAATTTATCAACCTGTGAAACATCCAAGGCAACATGGGATCTGCTCAAGGAGAGGTTTCACGGCGACCCTAAGACAGTTCGAATCAAGCTGCAAAGGTTAAGAGCCTCATTTTACAATATGAGACAGTCTGAAAAAGAGAAAATTAAAGACTATGCAAGTAAGATTACTGAACTTGGAAATGAGATTAGAGCTTATGGAGCTAGAATGGAGGAAGATGAGTTGGTTTCAAAAATACTATGTTCTCTACAAGTAAGGTTTGACCCATATGTGGGGGTTCTAGAGCAGACTACGGATCTGGAAACCCTAACCGTGGGTGAGCTTGTGATTGCACTAGAATCACAAGAATCTTGGCTGGACGACAAAGATGGTACTGGTCTAGAGGGAGCGTTTTATACAAGGTACAAAGGCATAACATCTGGACAGAAAACAGACTAGGTGAAGAGAACTGAGGGCAGTGCAGATTACAAATCAAAGAACAAAAAATGGTGCAGTATTTGCAAAAAGGATAACCACATCGAAACATAATGCTACTTTAGAACTAAGGATGAAAAACTTGAAGGATCTAAGGTGTTTAAAATGCAGAAAAAGTGTTTCAACTGTGGTAAACCTGGAAATTTTTCTAAAGAATGTAGGTTTAGAAAATTTCCACAAAATCAAGCCAAATGACCAGTGAGCAAGATGAAGACAACATACTGTTTACATCAGCTCATATTATGACTCAAACGGTGGAGGATGGTGTTTGGTTAATCAACAGCGGTGCAACGAATCATTTGACTCGAGAGGAAGGGTTCTTTACCACTCTAGATAGGGATTTTAAATACCTATTAGAGTGGGTAATGGGGCTACGTTGGACACGACTGGAAAAGGAAATATTGAGGTGATGACTAAAAGAGGAAGAAGAACCATTCAAGATGTGTTCTTAGTTCCAGGCTTAAGTAAAAATCTGTTCAGTGTACCACAGATGGTATGAAACGAGTATAAAGTGACATTCACCGAAACTGTGTGTGAGATATGAGACAAGAATGGGAGTAAGATTGTTGAAGTTCCGATGATCAACATGGCTTATTCACTGAAATGGAAATTGGCCAAAGAAAATGCAATGACAGCTAGGGAGGATGACTTATCAGACTTGTGGCATAGGAAATTTGAACATTCTGGAGTGCATAATCTACAGTTGATGCATAATAAAGAAATGGTGAAAGGGCTGCCCAAGTTCACAGTGAGCAAACAGGTTTGTGAAGCCTGTTTTAAGGGGAAGCAAAACATGGATGAATTCCTAAGGTTTCAGAAGCTAAATCGAAGGGAATTCTGGAATTGGTTCACACAGATATTTGTGGACCAATGTAGACTCCTTCGTTGGATGGCAGCGTGTATTTGCTGACATTCACGAACGACTACTCGCCCATGTTGTGGGTGTATTTTTTGAGATTGAAATTAGATACGTTTGTAACATTCAGAAAGTTTAAGACATTGGTTGAAATGCAGACAGAGAAGAAGCTGAAAAAGTTGAGGTCTGATAGAGGTATGGAGTTCAACTCAAGGGAGTTTTCACAGTTTCTGGAGGATCATGGGATTAAAAGGCAGCTAACAGCGGCCTATTCTCAACAAACTAGGGTTGCTGAGAGGTGAAATAGGACACTGTTAGAGATGGCGAGGAGCATGATCAAAGACAAAGGAATGCCCAACAAGTTCTGGGCAGAAGCTGTGTTCACAACATGTTATCTTCAAAACAAGTTGCCTACATGAGCTTTGGAGAATAAAAGACCACTAGAGGTTTAGAGTGGTCATAAACCATCAGTGGGTTATTTGAAGGTTTTTGGGAGGCTGTGTCATACACTAATACCATTACAACACATGATGAAGTTGGATGATAAATCGGAAAAAGGAGTTTTCGTTAGATACAACAATATGAGTAAAGGGTTTAGAATTTATAAGTTGAGCTCAAGGAAGGTTGAGGTGGCAAGAGATGGTGTATTTGAGGAGGATAAGAGCTGGAATTGGGAGACTTGGACAAAAACTTACAAGCTGCTTGTGACTGCTCAATACATCCCTATCACTACACTACAGAAAGAAGAAACACCGAACATTAATACACCTCACATAATATTTCAGGAGGGAGTGAAAGACAATATTCCCCTCCGTTCTCTCTTTTACCATTCAACTTAAGTGGCTCTAGAGGCAAAAGCAACAGCTCATCAAGCAAAGTGCACAAAATGAGAAGGTTAAGTGAGCTGTATGAAAATTCAGAAGGAGAAAATGAAGAATCAAACAACATATATGAAAGTTGTTACATATCTGTGGAAGAACCCGCTTCGTTTGAGGAAGTTGTGATCGACAAAGAATGGAGAGACGCTATGGACGAAGAAATGGAAATTATCAGCAAGAACGAGACATGAGAACTTGCTGATCTTCCAAAGAAGTAGAAAGTAGTAAGCGTAAAATGGATTTACAAGGTGAAAACGGATGAAAATGGATAGATTTTGAGACTAAAGGCTAGGCTGGTTGCTAGAGGGTTTGAGATAATGAGTATCTATTGAAGAGATTGATCTCCTCCGACGTGGTGAAGTCTATGGAGAATAAGAAGAGAGCAGTGACAAAACTTCTGGAGAAAGGGAGAGAGAGGAAGGAAACCTAGGGTTCTCAGACAGAAGTGAAGTAAGGTTAGAAGTTTTACCTGGTGTTGGCTTCAGTAGCAGACTGGGCATGCGTGGTAGAAACAAAACAAACGGGCCGAGGAGAAATACCGCGGGAGCCCAGTAGTAGCGAAAGCCCAACAACAGAAGGAATGGATGAAGCCTAGATTTATTTCAGAAATTCAGCAAATATCCAGCACATTTCAGCAACAAACTCCAACGGTCACATGCTCTAGTTCATGCCAAAAAGAGAATAAAATCAGTTAAATAAACAACCAAATTCTAGGCAAATATGGAAGAAATATATAATGTGCTTTTAACGGTGTATTCAGATATATATATATATATATATGTAATCAAAAACCCTAACGAATATCAGAGTATTATTCACATAATCATTCATATTTTCTTCTGCAATTCTTCCTACAAAATACCAGCATTGGATTAAATACAAAAAGAGTTTTCTTCTTTATTTTCTGTTTGCACAAACACTAACAAGAGAGGACCATGAAGAGCAACCTTAGATTTGTTCTAGGTCATTAAAAACTACACCTGTCACCTATCAATAATGAAAAAACTGATCAACGATATTTGAGTCGTGTCTTTGAACAATTTTTCCAGAGGATCGAAATGGAACAAATTTTAAGACAGTTAACATAGTGATGATACAATTACAGGATCATTACACAATTAGGTATATGTATTATATGAGAAACATACCCGTAAAAATCTCAAGATTAAAACCAGTGACCAGAATGACCTAGGGACATGTTTTGAACTATTCTAGCCTAGTACGCAACTCATCAGCAATCTGTTCCCATGTTGTGAGCTTGATATGCATCCCACTTGTTATCAATGAGCAACATTAGGTTGGTCAAAAGATTAACAAAAAGGTAAACTAAGACACTTTGAACACCAACCGAGACATTTGTAGCCGAAGGGAAACACGAAGGGTGGATGACAAATTTCATTGAGTGAATCCTTGATAGCTGCTACTTGACCAATAACATCTAAAGAGCACGGAAAAAAAGAAATCAAGATGTTGTCCAGAAAAGGGAAAAAAAGGTGGGACTCGGAATTTGAAGGGCAAACTATATGGTAGAGAGAGTTTTTTATTGGCCAAATATGTTAGCTCTGCATAAGAAGTTAGCCTGAAAACATGGTGTGGAATAGTAACAGCTTCTTCCGAAACATCTGACAATTTCGTCGATACAGTTAAACGGATTGAAACGTGCAAGTCAGTCAGCTTGTAGTTTGCATTGCTACGGAAAACATCAACTCCTTCCAAAGGTAGAACATTCCCTTCTTTGAGGAAGGGGGCGAAGTGTTCGTAAACATTACAATTAATTGATCCATGCAGCAAAGTTGACTACAAGGATGTGGAAGGATATTAGTGAATTGTAGGTAAATCAATATATCACCAAGAAAAGGACTTTGGATGTATTGAAATTATCTCTGAATGCAACTAAAATGTAGACATGCACTAAGGACGGTGCAACAACCCGTCGACACAGATGAATGAGTAAAAGGTAAAGCTTGTAGAGTGCAAAGCAAAGATCGGAAATCTTGATGTCGTGACAATTTAGAGACATAACCATACTTCCGAGACTATACGGTCGACTAAAACAGTTGAACCTATGAAAAATGCAACATGAACGTTGTGACAACAAACATATATTCATAATGAAAGACATAACCTAGCATTAGACAATTGAAGTACATGGTTAACAAATCGAACATCAAGAACTGTTTCCAAGCACAATATAGCCTCTGAAATTTCTTCATAGGTTATGCTCATAAAATTAGCATGTAATTAATCTAAGAAAAATAGGCCGTAATATTCCAAATACTTCTGAGTATCTACAATGTTAAGAATAAGGAAAAACTTCAACAACGAATTCTTACATGGAAACCAATTGCATGAAAGAACAAATGCATGTAATCAAAACCACCAAGAGCTATACGAAGGAAGCAAAGCTACATATTGTTCTAATATCACATCTACACAAATCGAACACTAAACACCCTTTCACAAATATTCTTGCTACCTAAAAGCCTAGAATGACCTAAGTTCTTGGACACTAGACGTTCTTTATCTCATCACGAAGTGGTGGAAACATGCCATAAATCGCGATTTAAACCTTAAACGATACAACATCAAAAGACAATACGATAATGAGACAAAAGGCATCAAATTCCAATCATAGCTAACTTCTTTCAAATAAGAAAAAAGTATCAGAGCATAAAATCCAAATGGAGAGTCAATTTAGTTCCAATTCAATTGAGTTTTCTGCTAGTGATGATTTCACATATTTAATTCGAGCCACAACATATAAACTTCATATTAATGATATTACCTTTAAACATCATATTTTGCATTCATCTGAGTTCTTTTATTTTGTCGCATTTAATCGCAACCACAACATATACTCTCTAGACTACCATGAAGCCAATATCAAGTTATCACCATTTACAACCCATGTTTTCTATTTGCAGCAACATGTATATATGCAATTACATACTAATTGTATTAACTTGAAACCACATCTTCCGAATTGAACTTATGTTTTTTTTATTCTGCCACATATAATTCCATCGACAACATATACACTATAGACTAACATTCAAGCGAATATCAAGTGATCACCATTTACAGCAACAACATATTAACTATAGACCACCATTTCAGCAAACATCAATACAACAAACATTCCAAATGAAAGGTCAACTTCATGACATAACAAATATTAAGAGCAATATCAAGGAAAACAAAGCAATTTATTGTTCTCATATCACATCTAACTAAACTGCAGTTCATGGAAAACAAAGCTACTGTTGTAGCCAAGATCAAGTTATCACCATTTACAGCCCATGTTCTCCATTTGCAGCAACAACATGTACACTCTAGACTACCATTCCATCAATAACATATCACCATTTACATCTCATGTTCTCCATTTAGAGCAACAACATCATAACATACTTATTTTATATTGTTTTTCACTACCGACATAGTATGTAAACACCAGGTTGGAAACCTTATTTTGCAATGCGAAAACAAATGTTTTAGTGGTAATCAATAGTTTGTTTGCATTTACAGTAATAGGCTGGAAACAGATGCGAAAACATTATTGTTCAATTCGAAAACAGATGCAAAAACAAATAGGTTTGAAATATGTCTCCATTTACAGGAATCAACATTTTCGTTTATGAAATAGAAGATAACGTATTGTTATAATTTTAGTGTTAAATTTTTCATCCATTAGAAGACACTCCATCGATCCACATGAGTTGGCCACCCTTCTTTACATTCCTTGCTTTCCATACGCGGAATACTCTGCCAACAATTTCCAGCATACTCCGACCAACAATCAAATCTGAAAATGGCAGCGGTTTCCGGACCGAAGAAACGAGACAAAGAAGACATGATGCAATGCAATGAAAATGTTTTCGAGGAAACCTGATTTGTAATAGTGTAAACAAATGAAAAGAATACGATATTTAGAGAATGGAAAACGTAACCACATAATGCTTATGCTTCTCAGCATTTAGATCGCAGGAAATGGTTTAGTGGGGTTGTAACAGGGGTGATGAACAAACAAACGTTTCGAAGCAGACGAGCAATTTAACTTTCAAAAGAAACTGTCACAGATTTAATACGGAGTGATGAACAGACACATGTACGGGAAGCTTTGTTACCAATTCAGACTGAATAGAAGATGATACCGGTTTCAGGAGTGTAGTTAGATCATTCGTCCCCGTCTGCTTCAAAACCCCTCACCATTGCTAAATTTGGTCGGAACTTCGATATCAGGGTCGGGTGGACATCGCCGATGGCGATGAACGCAGGAGAGACCACAGGTGCGTCGCTACGCCGATAGCCAAAAGGACCACTCGACCCTAAGATCAAACCGCCAACGGAATACATCACAAAACGCTAGGGATGAGATAAGGGAGGAACAAAAGTCGATTTAGGTAGAGAATCGTCAGCGATGAGGGAGGAAGAGGAATCGCCTTTTTTTGGTCGACGGAATCGCCGGCGATGAGGGAGGAAGAGAAACCGAAGATGCCGGGGATGAGGGAGGAAGAGAGCGACGACACCGGCATAGTATGTAGGGAGGAAGAGAGAGCGACGACGCCGACATAGTATGTAAGGAGGAAGAGAGAGCGATGATGCTCGGGATGAGGGAGAAAGAGAGAGTGCTAGGTCGATTTAAGTTTTTTTTTCTCTTTAATGGAAGACACCTGGATACATGACGATAGAATGGAAGACGTCGGATACACGACAACGGGACAATATAATGGATCTGAGGGGAGTTTAAACAACAGGACAATAGAATGAATTTGAAATTAATTTGATATAAATCTGAAATTGAATTGTATTTGAATTTGAAATTAATTTGATATGAATCTGAAATAAAGCTGTATTTTTTTTTCTGATGTGAATAAATTTTGTTAGGGGTTTTTTTCTCCAATATTGACATGACAAAACCAGATTTGAGGAAAAGACCTACTTTTTATATATATGATTAGAGGAATTTATACGACATCATGTATACAATATTCATTTGTGTGCAAAACATATGATATAAATCTTGCTAAGTTGAGAGGCTAATTTCACAAAAGTTATGTACCAATCCAAGCTCATCTATTGCACAAACAAAGACAAAAGCCACATGTTTATTATTGTGCTTACATAAATATATGAATATTATTTAACAAAAATATATATAAAAATATTAAGACTTCATAATTCATAGAAAAACAACAGACAGATCACCAAATTCATATACCTTTTTCTGTGTCAAAATCTCTGAAGCTTCCTGAATTTGTTAAGGCAAAGCAGATTTCTGTAGATGGACCTGTTAAACATAACAAAATAATATTTACATTAACAGGAAAAACCATGGATCTATTAAACATTGTCTTTTATTTATTTTGAATCTGTCTATAATGTATACTGCAAATTTACCTGAATCTATATATAAAAACCATGGAAATTCTGCAATTTTGCAATGTATAAAACCCATGGAAATTCTGCCATTTTTTCGTCTACCAAGAATTTACTCCATAGCACGACCAGACATGTCAATGAATTCATAAAAAACAGAAGAGAAAATTACCAAATTGGCGATGTTTATTAATGTGTAAGAGCGCGGATTCGACTGGGAAAAGCTTGTCCTAAGCTTGGAAGCATCTTACCGTTGTGTTATCTCTCTTTACTCGAACCCATTATTAGTATGTGGAAGCAGCAATAAGAGAAACAATGACTGATCTGGTTCCCATTATAGAAATCAGTCCATGCCTAGGCTTCTCCATGGACGACGTTCACATTTATGGAAGCACACCATCAAGATAACAAATGTAACATCAAGGTCGGTAATTTGTTGATTGGTTTGCCCTCTTGATGCGGGAGGAATTTGATTAACAAGTCTTCGAGACAACGGGGATACAAATGTTCATTGTATTAAAGGGTTTCAATGCCATAGTCTTCGAAACCCAAATCAAAAGACAGAAGCTCAAGTACATCGTAGATCACATCGTTCTCAACATGGCTCTTATCACCTGCCATGAACACATGAACGTGATCGTTGACCTCTATCGAGCTAAACCCAGGTTGCTTCTTTAGACCAAGACCTTTCATTTTTCTTCTTTGCTTACTTGCACCTTCCCATTTCCCATCAGCCGCATACATATTGGAGAGTGTCACAAAAGTCGAATGGCTTCTTAGGTTTAGTTCATCGAGATGCTTCATGAGCCTCTCAGCCAACTCAGTGTTGTTCCCATGAATCCTACAGCCTGCAAGCAAAGATCCAATCACAACTTCATTTGGTTTCATTGGCATGCTCTCTATCAACTTCAAAGCATCTTCCAATCTTCCAGCCCGACTGTACATATCAACCAGGCATCCATAATGTTCGATCCTTGGAGAGATTCGATAATCCCTTTTCATATTTTGGAAATACTGAAGACCTTTTTCAACTAAACCCGCATGGCTACAAGCTGTCAGCGCCCCAGTGAAAGTGACCGCATCAGGTTTGAACCCTTCTTTTTCCATTTTTTCAAAATAGAACAAAGCTTCATGTGCATCACCATTAACAGCCAAGCCCACAAGAATGGAGTTCCATGAAACCACAGTTCGTGTCTTCATTTTGTCAAAGACTTCTCGAGCTAATTCCACACACCCGCATCGACAATACAAATCGATCAGCGAATTATTTACCCTGACATTATACTTGTAATCTTGATCCAAAATATAACGATGCACCCATAACCCAAAAGAGAGGGCTCCTAGATTCGTGCAAGCTGCGAGAACCGTAACAATGGTAACGTAATCAGGTTTTATTAAGGAAATCTGCATCTCTCGGAAACAGGCAAGAGCTTCTTCGAAATGACCTCTCTTCACAAACCCATTGATCAAAGCGGTCCAAGAAATCAAATCTCTGTTAGGCATTTCGTCGAACATCTTAACGGCTTCCTCTACTTGTTCACTCCTCATGTACCCATCGATCATTGTATTCCAAGTAACCGAGTTTTTCACTTTCATGGAATCAAAAACCAATCTTGCCTCGTCGATACAACCTCGTTTCGCATACATTCCGAGAATTGCGGTCCCGACCATGACATGGGTCTTGTCGAGACCGAGTTTACAGGCATACCCATGAACCAAATCACCCAATCTTTCACTTTCTGCGGGAAAATCAGCACATCCGGAGAGAAGGGAGATTAAGGTGATGTGATTGGGCTCGACGCCAGAGAGTCTCATGCCAGAGAAAGCTGCCGCCGCTTCGGCTAATTGACCGTTGCGTGATAGGAGAGAGATGCGAGAAGTCCATGACACGGTGGGGTCGGAGGAGTGTTGATAAGGTTTCTGACTATTTGGGCTGGTTCGATTTTGGCGGGAAATGGAGGGTATCTGATGTTGCGACGGCGCCGGAGAAGGGATTCTGACACTCGGAGGAGCTGCTGTGGCGGGAAGGAGAGCCATTTTGGTAGTTCATTTGTTGCTAGTTACACCAAAATAGAACTAAGATAAGTACTATACTGGCCAAATTATCGATAAACCCGATTTGACCCGAGATTCATCCCGATTTGACCCGATCTGAACTCAACTTCCAAGTACTCTAATTTGGGTTGGATTCCATTATAATATATAAGTTGATGAGTGGTAGTGGGGACAAGTATTTATAGAAGATTTATAGTCTTTTGTACTTAAAATTCGGTTAACTGTGTATGTTTATAAGGTTATGATTTTTCGAAAAACTGTAATTTTTGGTAATCCAAAAAATTTAAAAAGTTAAATTTAAAATTAAAAATTAATTGATTTAATCAAAGAATCCAAGAGTTTTGAGATCTAAGGCCTTATCTTTAATATTTAATATGTGTTAAATGTTTACAAGTCCATCCACATAATCAATCCAAAATTCATCCCCAAACTTATATCATGATTCAAATGTGTAAGAATAGAAATCACTAATATACTATATTGATGATTTTCCATATTTCTCATGCGGGACTATATCCTTTTAACTTATTCTTCATTTTTCTATCAATACCCCATATTTTCTAATCAAATCATAATAACACCTCACATTTTATTAGAAAATATTATATTATTTAAAATAGGTTTGATATAAATACGAAAATGTGTCTGTTTGACTTGAACCTTTCATAGTGAACACTTTATCGTATATACTTTATAGGATAGTGAACTCAAGTCTTGAACTACTTACGTTTCACAGTAAATCAAGTCAATAAGTCTCATATATACCATCTCTACACATTTCGATTCTTACGGTTGTGTTCGTTTTGGTCCTAAACATATCATTTGTTCATTAGAGTTCTAGATAACTTAGCCATTTTAGTTATCATAGATGTGACCCTACATCAATCTCGTACAGGTGATGTTAATTAGAGATAGTTCGTTTCTATCATCTGTTACCAAGACGTTAGCATCATTAAGAATCCAAAGTTTCATCCCTTAATCATACACACTTGAATTTAACATATGAATAGTTATAGTAGTGTGTGTTACTTCTTGAGTCTTCCTCAACTAGTTTGCCTACTGAACCTAGACCATAAGATCTCCAATGTTGCTAGGTTAGATTGCCTTTCCTATCAATCATTGATATGCTAGCAATGATTTATTTTCTTGTCCCCGCTCTCTTGCAACTGAGTCAATATATTACTAGGTTGCCTTTCCTATCAAAAGTTTAAGTGATGTTTGCCAAGTTTCAAAGGTAAACATTCTCTTTAATTAGAAGTCTTAATTGCTATTGACATTTAATTTATCAAAGTTCAACCGGTTTATTACGAGTGTTTAATACTTTTTCATTTGTTATTACAGCCAACTACATGTGTAGTTTTCCCGTGATCATGAGATTGCTAAAGATGGATGGTATTACCTTGGACACTTTATTCTAAAAAGGTTAACACCACTATTAACAAGCAATCAAACTGGTCTGCAACAATGAAGTTTTTCTGTGATGTTTTCAAACGTACGACAACAGATCATGTTCCAAGGTATACCAAATTATTATAAAGATTTAATTCAATGATTTTATTGCTTTCTAATTAAACTATTGCTACAAATTACAAGTTTAGAGTATACATCAAAATTGTAGATGATACCAACAATGCAACTTTCCTCTTTTTTATAAGGAGATTGTGTAGCTAATAAACAAATCTGCCAGTGACGTTTGTTACTGTGGTTCACATCTTCACTGCATTCATTTGGAAAATGCCAATTATAAGATGTCGACAATTATTCTCATCCCAATTGTCACCAACAAAGGTAAAGTCGACTACTCTTAAGGCTAATGCAGTGGACAGACTCGACAAATCCCCTACTTAATCTGTGTTAGATGTATTATATATAGCCTTATCACCAGCGAAAACTTAAATCCCATTGATATCATTTTTTGTACAAGATCTCGCTTGGCCAATTAGGACTTACATCACATTCTGATAGTGGCAGTATCATTTTTGGCCCACGTTGACTCTTTTTGGATGGGATCGCCAATAGAGTTTGTATATGAAATGGTAATTGATAGAATGTATAGTAACAATCGTTATGGTACTCTATACAACACATATTAAATTTTTTTTGCAATCATTTTTCAAATCATAAATGTTTCATTATTGTACTAAATAATATCTTTTTGATAAATTGATTTTACCAACTCATTAAAATTAGCTTCCACTTCTTCTACAAAATTCTTATAATCACATTATTTCAATAGATTACTTTATATATAAGCATCTTAATTATAGTTTTCTGAAACTATATAGTTTATATATGTTGTAATTCAGAGACATAAATTCCAAAACCTGCATGATTTTCCATCCTCTAGTTTCGTGTAATAACAAACACATAATCCTCGCATATCAACAATTTTGAACGGTGACTGCGGTTGCAAAATCAAATGCATTGCTTATCGGTACGTCTAACTGAATTATATTTATTTTGAAATAATAATTTCTACATCAAATTTATACTTTTGTTAGTCTTATGCTCACAGAGTATTATGATGATATCAGTGATCCCAACTATCATTGTGCATGTTGTAACATATCTATCTAGTATGTCAAAAGAATTAACAAACATAAAAATAAATTATTTTAAATTTTCTTTATATTGTTTGCAAAGTAAAATATCATAAATATTAGGATATTAATTCATCTTTGACATAAAACTATTCGTCTTTATACAATAAACTAGCATAATGCCCGCGCTTCGCGCGAGTTAGTGAACAACAATATGTTCTGGAGAAAAATTCAAATGTACTACAATTGATATTATAATATGTATAACTAAACTACATATTTCATTATATAAGAAAAGGTTTATATGTTATTAAAAATTTCTTTGTACACAATATTTGTTGTTTGCTTAATACAATTTCCATCATCATCTAAAATAAGTATCTTTAATCTTTCTCTAGTTTTTGCTCTTGAAACAACCATATATAGTTGTCCATGGCTGAACACTGGTTTTGGTAAATAAATGCCAACTCGATTAATACTTTGTCCTTGGCTTTTGTTCATCGTCATTGCAAAACACAACATAATGGGAAATTGTTTTCGTTTGAAGTTAAATGGAAAAGTTTTGTTTGTTGGAATTAAAGGAAGTCGAGGTATAAACACCTTTTCACCTGTATGAGTTCCAGTTATTATTTTGGCTTCTAAAATGTTGATTCCAAGTTGAGTTATTTGAAGTCGCGTTCCATTACATAATCCAAGTGTTTGGTCTATGTTTCGTAAGAGTATGATGGGGGCTCCTTCTTTCAATGTCAAGCAATGATTAGGATGTCCTGAAAATTTTAAGCTATTTAAAAATTCAGTACTGTATAATTCGCATATAGAATTGTCATTTAAATCTTCATTGCACAATGTGTCCGAGCTGAAATATTCTTTAGAATGGTTGGTAATAATTGTAATAATGAATCATTTACCTCGTCAACAATCTCATTTGTAAGACAAAGAATTGCTCTTTCTTGGAAAATAGAGCATTTTTATATTCAGTCTGTATATTTGGGTATACATGGGCAGCAATACTGTTATTTGCATTCGTTGTTTGTGTAATCAGTAGTTCCTCAGGTATATCTATGAGGCATTCACCATTGTTAGGTTCACATAAAACATCATCTCCCAATCGTAATATCCATTCATAAAAAACTTCTATATCATGTTTTCTTGAAGCGTTACCGTTTTTTTGTAAGCGCATGTTTTTAGTTAATCTTAGTACACTATAGTAATTCCAAATATAAGAAGAATTTAAACATGCTTGAATAGTATCATGTCTAGTTCCTTTTTTAATAACGGGTAAGATCTGACGGAAATCACCTCCAAAGACTACTGTTTTCCCACCAAAAGGTTTGGTTTTTAAAAAGGGATTTATTGAGTCCATAATATCTTTCATGCTTTTATCCAAAGCTTCGAAACAAAACATATGGATCATTGGAGCTTCATCCCATATTATAAGCCGAGTTTGTTTGAAAAGTTCTGAAAGATTTGTATTTAATTTGATGTTACAAATTGAATTCTCGTTAATGTCAATTGGAATTGCAAAACGCGAATGTGCTATACGACCGTCTTCTAACAAAAGTGAAGCAATACCGCTAGAAGCAACGTTTAGAACTATTTGTCCTCGAGATCGTACTGCTGTAGATAGTATCTTCCATAGAAAGTTTTCCCAGTTCTTCTGTGACCATATAGAAAAAATTGTTGTCCAATGTTTTGATCAATTGCTCGTATAATTTCATCAAAGACTGAATGTTGTTCTTCTATTAACTGCGACTTCAGGGTAAGGAATTCAGTTTTCAATTTATCTTTATCATAAGATAGTTCTTCATATATCAATCTATTTAGTAGCGATTGGTTATGGGCCTCCTTAGGAAAAGCCATCGAAGGATACTGCTTTAACGATTTATTATTTTCTGCAATATCTGTTCTATTTCGCCTAGAGCCATGTTTTGAATATCTTCAGATGACATGGTTAAATCTACAATATTACGATCAAGCATTTAGTTCAATTTATAATATGTTTAGTTAATTTGTAACGTTCACTTAAATTGTAATGGTAGTTTGCATACCTGGTAATTTTAGCAAGTGTCTGCGCCTGTATAGTATATCGTCAGCTAAAACATGCCATGTTCTTGACCATACATGTTCAGGAAATGAGAGACATTTGATCGTGAGTAAAACGACAAATAAAAATGGTAAATATGCCGGCGTCGCCCAACTGCTTGCTTCTTTTATTGTGCTGATATATTCTATCTTATCCTCTAGAAGGCCTAACATTCTACATGCGTCTTTATACCTTTCCTGCAAATGACCATTGATTGTATGGATTTCTTCAAAAGAGGTTAGGCCAAGCGTTTTATTTAATAGCATTCGTACATAGTACAGTTCACCAGCATTTGGATTGATATATTGTAATCTACTAAATGCAAAGCCACGTTTACGGGCTGTCCAAATTCGTTGTTTCTTATTCCATATAAATTTCGAGGGAAATTGCAGTACGTCAATTGTCGTGCTTCAGAAAATAAAGTGTTACATTTAAACCATTATGTGAACATTGATCGTTGCATAAATTCATTGGATGTTATATCTAATAAATCATCTTCTTCATCAAATACTATATTTTGTTGCCCTGGTAAATGGAAACTTAATGTTTCAACTGGTATACTTCTGTAATGAATATCGAACTGAAATATTCTCCAGTAAGCTTCACAACATGAAATGTAAGACAACTGTAATAGTTTTTGATTTCGTCAAATGGTTTGTTCCTCTGCAATTCCTCAGATGTTGTTATTGTTGTAGCAACTTTGTCATGTCCTTTATTTATATACTTGAACAAATACTTAATTGCTTTCGTTTGATTACACCATTCCATATTAATATGGGCTTTATATTTAAGAAGAAGATATGGATTGTATGGCACAATGTAACGGTTATCCAGTTTGATTCCGTTTTTTGTTATGAATCTACCATTGTCTCGTCTTTTGTAAACAGGGTATCCTTCATTGTTAATATACGTTGCATTAGTGAAATTCTTTGGAAAACGTTTCGTACATTTCCTTTGTCCATACAGGGTGACAACTTGTTAGCCAAACCGCATGGTCCATGTACCATGGTATCTTGTACTGCAGCATAGAGAATGTGATTTGTAATATTATCTGGAATCTCGGCAGATATTATTGAATCGATATCACTTGATGTAGACATCTTTGATTGTCTATTCTGGAAAAGCAAAATATGTGCATGAGGGAGACCACGTTTTTGGAATTCAATTGTGTATATAACTGCAAAAAAATTGCAGAGCGATATTGTTAGAATACCATGGGAATATAGTTAAGTACACTACAATGGCAGAAAATTACCTGCTTTGATTTCTCTGAGGCACTGATTTTGTTTTAAATCTGTTAATAGGTGATCAAGTTTTATTTTAAATAATCCCACTAGAAGATCTGGTCTGTTCTCCGACGTATCATTATAGTGATGGAAAATTCGTTGTAACTCAGGCCATTTAGGATTACATGTAAAGGTTAAGAATAAATCGGGGAATCCCAAATTTTTACACAAAACCATTGCATTTAGGTAGTTTTGCTTCATATATCGAGAACTACCAGTAAACGATGACGGCAATACTATTTTTTTTCCAACTTTAGATGCTGAAAGGTTGTTCGATTGGACGATTGTTTCAATATTTTTGTAGAGTTCGCACCGTAATTTATTTTGATGATTTCGTATGTACGAAATCCTCTCTGATTCCACCATACAAAAACCATCTACACCAAATTATTGGAACAGTCTCCCTAAATGTATTACATGACAGGATTCAGAATCTCTTTCTTGCAAACTATATGCCATAAATTCTCGTAAACTGATTCGGGAACATGTTTTTTTAGGGCGAAACAGTCATTCGTAAATTTAAACCAAGATGGTAACCATCTTCACCATACGGAAATAACAACAGATATTGTAAAGGGAGATAAGATGGATGTAATTCACTTATTCTAAGATACTCATTATTGTGTTTTTACAAAATAATATCTCGTGAGGTTAATCGATCATCTAGGTCTCATACAATCAATGCAGCAACTTTGGAGGATTTAGGTAAATTATACATTTTATCTTTGTTTTCGCATTCTGCTAGTAAACATAATTTCATTTCTAATTGATCAGACGATGTGAATCTATCGCGTGCCGTCCGGAATATTTTAACATACAGATTATTGCAATCGAGCATGTTCTGAATATTTGTAACGATGTCTTCGTGTAAACAACTTTGGATGCTGAGATGTATTTTGTGCGCCGCTATAGAAAAACATAAATTGTTTTATTAGTAGTATTATAATATACAACAAAAAATAGTAAAAAAAGAATGTGATGGTAACATACCTGATCACATTTATTCTATTATTAACTTCGTTCTGTGTATCATGGATATATAATTGGGTAAATTTTGGGGGTTCTCCAAAATACGGTAATAAACTTCCGATTATGTGGTAGTTTTGGCCGTGTATCCTAAATATATAGCGTTGTTGATGAATATTTATTGAAGAATCAATACGACCTCCCATTGATGTAACTGCGAACATCATGTTGTATGCACGAATATGTTGTTTAAAATGTTTATGATATTTATGCTCCTTTTTAGGATGTGCGTTAAATATTCAGGAGGATCTGCTAGTTTCGGAAAAGATATTTTTCCTTTTGAACAATATAAACTGAATTTGGGAGCATCCACATAGTTTTTTTTGTTTGAAAATTCATCATACCACATTTTTGCATTGCAAAATTCACACCGCACGCACTAATCCCCAACATCTTCGTATGAAACAAAACCTGCAGGAAAAATATAATGAAATGGATAGTGGCGTAGGGGAGAACATATTATTACATAACATAGACAGTATGCCCTATAGATTGGTAACGCCAACATATAAGTAGCCTTTCTGAAATTGGCATTTACAACACATACCAAGACAGAAAACACCAATTGGTTCAACTATAGGTGACTCTGTGTTAAGACGGGAGCAACTGCCCATGCATAGTGTCTGCTTATTAGTAATTTCAGCCAACATATGCATCCGCTGAGAATTTAAAATTTGCATCGAATAAAATGCGGGTTAGAAATATTTCATGCTAAACTTGCAGATGTGGAGATTATAAAAGCAATGGAAATGAAGATGGGATTGAGACATGGATGATTATATTGATGTACAAAGAAGTTGCAGGGAATTGACATAAGTAATAATAACCATTGAAAAGCAATTTACACAACCGTAACAAACCAGCCGGATCTGTACTATCCCTACTGAGCTAAGTGTTATGTACAGAACAAAATATACTGAGCCATAGCAAGGATTCCATCTAAGCTAACTGGAAATATATATTACATATAACAGCGAGTCTTGCTATACACAGGAGGCAAAAATCTTTCTACCATGGAGGTTTGACCAACAAAGATCTGTTTCTCGCAAGGCTTTTACTGTGGACGTTTTGAACAGCTGCTCTCAGGGGTTGTTGATTTTACCTTTGATGTAATTGACTGAAGAGACGATCAAGTGTCGCGGTCGTCGGCGTGACGCTTGCTGTAAAAATGGCCGCTGGAAGGGGAACTGGGAACAGATCCAATTGAACTATCCCCCGGCGAGATCTAAATAAAAAAAGTATGGGAACAGCAACAACGTGTTAGTATCGTCCTATAATAGCAGCACGGTGTAATGAATGTGACACAGACACGTTTCATATGAGTAGGTAAACATGGTAGTATACCTGTGCGAAAGGAAGGAAAGAAGGGTTCTGCACAAATAAAAAACCCGGTCAATATAACCAGAAAATGTAAAACCAATACAAATGTCGTCATAAGTAATCTCGAGAAGGCAACGTACCCTGGTAGATATTGATCAAAGGATGTCCTCATTGTCAGTTAGTCTGTTGACACGATAAATAGGAAATACACCTCTGACTGAGCTGCGCGATGGATGGTCGAGGGCTTTGCTGCGACGGGTAGACAGTTATCTTGAATAGACAATTCCGGTTTTCCAATTCTTTCAGATGAAACGAAATCTCAACCGAAGATAGCTGTCACAACAGATAAATGTAATATTAAGTATGCAGTGACGTAAAACAAGGTAATTACAAAGCAAGGCTGCTGGATGTAACAGTTGAATGACATAAACCTTTGGTTCTTCGTTCTTGATGCCAGTGCAGATCTACGAAGAAACTGGACGATCTCCTTGTCAAAGATGATGGATGTGTACACGGAACCTAAAATGGAATGACATATTAGTTGAATGTAATTGAAAACATAGGAAGCCATGAAATACTTTGTTGAACTTATAATTACTTTGGGAAGCGGTTCTCCGTTGTTGTCTTGTAGGAGTCGCAGTAGAAACGGCGTGCTACAACATTTGCTGAAGTCTCGTCCGCAATAGCATTGACTTTACGGGAACATGTAGTCCAACCAAGTTAGTACCACACATCTCGGTCAAGAACTTGAGTGATAAGGGCTGGGACAATGCATGTGAAGGTCTGCATTGGAAAAAGCACACCAAGAAAACATTTCAAAAGTAGTGTGTATATTCTGATAACATGTATTATTGGTTATACATACAACATACCTCAGTGGCTTTTCCTAGATCCAGTATCGTTTTTACCAAGAAAGCATTCCAAAAATCGAGGGATTCACTTGGTTGTGGACGGGGAGCGAGCAACGTTATTCATTGGGCTGAAAGAGCGTATCGTACGAAAACCTGCAATATAATTACTGCGTAGATGTGATACCTATCCAATACGAATTCTGAAAGTTTTAATATTCAAAGCAAACTACTTCTGAATGTGATACCATTCTATGAACTAATAATAAACTTATGACACCGCACCTGGTTTTGTATTCCGTTATAGTGGGATGATTTTGATCAACATACAGCTTGATGGAGAACTGAACATTGCGAACGGTCCGCCAGTCTGTCGGAACAACAAAACAAACACATTAAATCAAGCTATCAATAAAATCCGGCGATACATCAAATGAACTTGTAATGCTGGAGTAAAGGAATGAAGAAATTAAGTATCATAGCATTAGGCCGTGAATATTTTACAAAACGTGGCATAACAAACCATGAGTCCGACAAACATAACTTCTTCAAACAACGCATAAACCACAATAAAAAGTGAGGTTCCAAGATTACATCAAAAAGCAGTAAACAGACACAAGGAAGACAAAATTATACTATTAATAGGCTAATAAAAATTTCTACGACGGTAATTGTAACCCGCGTGTGCGGATTTTAAACAGTTGGCAAACGATGATGAGCGGGCCGTGTTCATGTATACGGATGTAGTCATACATTTGATATGCACATGCTGGTACACTCCAGAATATTGGAAGTGCAAAACAGAAGCTGTTATCAGTAAAATGAACACAACAACCTTTCTATTGGCCGAAATATAGAGAATGAATAAACAGTTGTAATACCTGTCATCCCGGAGCTGAACACTTAGACGACGACTCGTTCGTTCGGCATATGCGATGTCAGCAAGTTCACCAGCAGCAACGACTTCACCAATGATGTCTGACAGTTCATAACAAAGAAGAATTAAAGACGTAAGTTTCTTATATAATACAACAGTAAGTACATATGCGGGAAACGACTCACCAATGAGAATTGATTCTTCTAGAGCACCCGACAGTATGTCGGAAAACGAAGCAAGCTAAAAAAGTGGTTGGAGTTATTTAGATCTCCACAAGGGTGGACAACAGTTGTGGACGTAAATATTATTTTATACGGAAGAGTGGATGCTCTGTAATCTCTAAAACTTCGACTAACATTAAAGCTAGTTATTATACAACAGGCTCTTTCCACGAGAAATCTTTGATGGCGATACCAAAAGTTTGATTGAACCGAGCACTGAATCCGGTTTCCCTACGAAATCAAATGTAAATGGATTCAACACAACAGCTAGAGAACACATCATACCGAAATAAACGATAAAAAGAGCACTTAGAAGTGTACCCATTCATCACACATGACGACTTCCCAGTTAGAAGTTGATCTCGCAACAGGAACAATATCAAAATTCCACACACGGACAACACGGACTCGAATTCTGAACGATATTTCTTGGGTAGGACGTATATCATTCAGAGGACAGTACATGGTGGACAAACCTATTTATTTTGGAGGGTATGGAGATTATGTTAATAAGTTGTTTTTTTAAGCAGAACTCACATAGTAAAATATGAAAAAACCAAGTTATACTATTTATAGCGAGGGAAATTTTTATCACATGCAGGAAAACATGACAGGTGAACATCACAAATAACCAACACAGATATAGAAGTTACCCACTAATGGACACATCATTCACTCTAGTGCCACTGTGGTTTTACCTTCACAGCAAGAATTTACTTTTTGGATGAATCATTCTGAAACACCATCAGAAGGAGACACGTTAGTCAAACAGTAAAAACCCATCATAATTGTACAGTGAGATCAACCAAGTCAAACATATACATCAGCAATTAATACACACATCAGCAACCATGTTGACACGTCAACCTTAACTAAGAGGAAGGAAAGTACTTTACATAAACTACATAAAGATATAGGTAAAAATCACACAATAAAATTACTCCAACTACAACTAAAATGCAACCACCACCAAATAAATCTCAAGATCGAAAAAGCAAGGGAAGCTTAACGACGGACAATCAATCTAAGCTCGATAAAAAAAAGAAAAGAAAATATATAGCATGCGGGAAACCTAATATGAAGAATCATCAACTAAAAAAGGATAATTGAACAAAGAACTCGTCAAACAACAGTCTGATGTCCAAGCAAGGATTAACTGTATACCAAGGCTACACGATACCTAAACGATCATGGCAACAATCAAAACTAGCGATGGTAATAACAACCAAGAAATAAAAACCACAGCAACACAACCAGAACAATACATCTAAGTACATAAAGGCGAAACCAGGAAACAAATCACTCATGCCTAAGACAACACACACCAACCTATTGACAAAACAAACAACCAATGAAGAATGACACCCCAAAAAACAAATAAACCTCTTCACCAACAATCAGGTTGTCAAACAAAGGATAATTGTATACCAGTCCTATACACTACCTAGATGAAAACGCCAGCAACTTAAAACAGCAATCGTAAACGCAAAAAAAAAACGGTTAAACTCGACAACACAACATAAACAATTGTGATTACAAATGCCAACATCGAAAAACGCTAACAATACAACCATAGATCAAAAAGACCACCACGCTAAGACCACGTAAAGGTAACCCCTAAAAGAACAACCGAAAATCTGGATAACAACAACCAATACACCACTCCCTCCGAAGGACTAACTCGATAGGGCAACTATCATCCGCGAAAGTACCCCGAAGGAATCATACACGAAGACATGGAGTAACACCGGAGAAAGTACTCACCTTACAACAACCTTTAAGAATACCCTACACCGAGAACTCTAATAACAACCTCATAAAACGAATACGGCCGAACAGCAGTGCAATCAAACAACAGAGAACAACAAACAGAACTCTATGTTCAGATGTAACCACCGGACGACCCAAACCTAAGATAAATTCTGGAAACAAACACAACCCTCAAAAACGTCGACAAATACGCCACCCCGTCGGAGAGACCAAACCGATACGACAACAATCATCGACGAAAGAACAGAATAGGAATCGGAACCTCAAACACGAAACAACCCTAGACCCATACGCCTAGACCCATACGACTTCACAACAACCCTAGACCCATATGCCTACCATAAAAACCCTAACACGAAGAACATAAATCCGGCAGCCTAGAAGACCTACTCAGCGGGCTGACGGAAACCAGACGACAAACAAAACACCGGAGACAAAAGGGATAGAGGGGGAAGACCAACACAGAGATGATAACAAAAAAGGAACAACCAACAAAGGCAAAGGGAGACAACGGAGGCATGGATATCACCACAGAAACAGTAAACCCTAGCATAAACATCCAACGGCTGAAAGGGGGATTGAGTTGTCGGTGATGAAATCCGACCATTCAACCGAGGGAAAATTTCTCAAATCGGACGGTTGGCATGCTGCATCAAAGAAAAGGAGAGAGAGCGAACCGATCCAACGGCTGGGAAACACGGGTCGGGTCCAGAATCTGCCTGTGATCCGGGCGATCGCAGCCGAACACCTCGTGCGGGACAGATCTGGACGGCTGAGGGTTGCACACGTCGTCCATAGGAACTGTTCATGCAAGGGAAGTCTCTTATATATAGTATGATAAGAAAATACATTTATCATTTAAACAGTTGACCAAGAAATACCACATTGACTAAATGCGAGTAACCCACAAACACACAAAAATATTATTGTTTATCTCCTATTCATCAAGAAACAATATATTAATTTGTATCATGTACAAATTGAATCGAAAAAATATTCTAGATTCTAATAGATTGTGGTATAAACATTTAAATAGAATTTACATCAATAATGATATGAGATTATCAATCAATCATGTCAAATCTTAAATATATATATTTTTTTGTTTTCTAGTTACCAAATTAATAAATTTTTGGTTTGTTATGTTACACTTAATCTTATAATTCATATAAAATTGCGATAATTTTGTATCGCATACTTATACATATTAACACATTTTTTTCTTCTTATAATTGTAGCAATTTAATCATTCAAAACTGAAGAAAGCTTCTATGAGACTTTATAAATTAAATACTTGTGAATTATGGATTTCAAATATTTATCATTGTAAATTTCGGTCTTCAAGAGCTTATCAAATTTTTCAGGAGCCATCATATATACTAAAATATCTTAATAACTGTACATTATATAAAACACTACAAGAAAATCATGAATTAGGACTGAAGAATCCGTCCCTAAACAGGTTTAGAGACGGCTTAGGGACGACCAGTCGTAGTCCGCGAACACGCGTCTCCAAATGTCATCCGTCCCCAATTAGGAACGGAAAATTCAGTCCCCAATCCGTCCCCAATTAGGGACGAAAAATTCAGTCCCCAATCCGTCCCCAATTAGGGACGAAAAATTCAGTCCGCAAACGGTCTCTAAAAAAGGACCAAAACAGGACTCGAAAATTGGGGACGAACCATTTTCCGTCCCTAAAAATTGGGGACAGACCAATGTGGCCATCCCTAAAAATTGGGGATAGACCAATGTGGCCGTCCCTACTTTTTTTAAAAATAAAAAAATAAAATTTAAATAAAGTTTAATTATATTAAAATATAAAAATTAGTACATAACAATATTAAAAAGCATACATATAACTAACATTTTTAGTCCTAAGTCGTTGGAGGTATTTTCGATTCGTCGTGATCGGAATCACTGCTCTGAAATGCATCCCAATCGATGTTAGGCATTTGCGATTTCATCATGCGTAGAAGCTTTTCCATTTGCCTATCTGATCGTTCAGCTCGCTTGCTTGATCATTCAGCCTCCTTTAGTGCTTGTTCAACGCGCCTGTCGGATTCTTGTAACCTTTCGGATAACTTATGCCGGAACTCGTACTCCGATACTTTTTCTTTACCCTTGGAGGAAGTTGAATGTTTTGAGGTCATTCCTCCAAGTCCGAAAATACGACCTTTGTATGGCGTAACTTGCTGTAAAACAAATATCGAGAATTAATAATATTTATAAATAGTAAAATTATATCATATTGAAATGTCATTATTACCTCGAGATACAACTCGTTGTACTCTTCCCGACTAAGAGTAGTTTGTGTTCCGTCTTCTCTCGGGGGAATTTGCGATACTCGTTCCGCTGTCATGTTTTCAATTTCATCGTGAAGGCTTTTTGCCTTGGGATCCATCCACGAAACATCTGACTTCTTAACGTGCATACGTTTCAACAATTCTAGATACGATGGTTCGGATCCATTCTCTTTCGCCTGAAACAAATAAAAAAGAAATTTGCTACTTTTGCACAAATGAAACATTTTCAGCAATGAATTGTAAATAATAAATTTTATAATAAAACTGAAAGTTATATGCCTGTTATGTAATATTTGGATAGTCTCGGGTTAAAAGTGTAATTATTAAAAGTTAATAATTCTATTTAAGAAACGAAAATTAGTTTTCGTTAATAGATTACAGAATCACAAAACCCTAGTAGCCGTAAAAAAACGAAGAACGAAATAGTTTTCGTTCATCGGAAATTCCGCACCAAAGGTTGAAGGCAGAATCCGATCTCGGCGTGGATACACGTAGAGGGTTTGTACCATCAAGCCTCACATCCGATAATCACTCGTTCAACGTTACAGGTACGAAATTGTTTCTATATTTGTTTATCGTTGAAAACCCTGAAAAACTAATCTGAATATGACTAGATCTAAAAATTCGGGTTGATAAAACACGCTTCCGCACCCAAATCAACCCAACAGTGGTATCAGAGCGTCTGGTCGTCTGTTTAGATTAGTTTTTTGAGCCGGCGAGGGCGGGCTGAGCGGCGCACCATCGGTCGGCAACAGGCGAGCGTCGCACGAGTTGTCGTTCGGCGTGGAGGGTTGTTGTCGTCCGGCGCGGAGCGTCGCACGTTTTCGCAGTCGCCCTTGCCGACAACTCACGGTCGGCGAAGCGGCCGTTACGGAGACGCGGTGACCGGCGGCCCTTCACGCCGAAGAGGTGACCGGAAAATAGGACGGCGGCAAAGGGGGGCAAAGGGGGCGGCGGCTAGGGTTTTCCTAACCCTAACCCCAATCTCTTTCCCCTAACCCTACCCTAACCCTAACCCTAAAAAAACAAAAAAAAATTGAAATTTAAAATTATTGAATTTTAATTTAAAATTATTGAATTTTAAATTTAAAATTATTGAATTTTAATTTAAAATTAATAATTGAGTTATAAGACGATAAATAGTTTATCGTTAAGTTTTATCCTTCACCGTAGATGTTTTGAATAAATTCTCGTTTACATGGTACGGCCTGACTACTAGGAGGCATGTAGTTCGAGAATTCGATTCATACGTCTATGACATTAGATGTCTAGTGGGAGGAATCAATTAGTTTTTTTGTATACGCCTGGACTACCCGGGGGATATAAACTTAATTGATATCCGACCATGAGCTGAAGGTTAAACTCGTCTATATCACTAACAACGACCTGACTACCAGGTGACTATGTGATATAGAGCCGAAGTAAAATAACTATAAATTTTATGCCGATAAAATTTATAAAGAATCTATTTTATATGTTTGGGAAACGTCTTGACTACCAAGGGGCTCAGGCATATAGTTATAGATTGATGCTAATTGGAAATAAGATTCCTAATGTTATCGTAACATTCATTAGCGAAAAATATCATATAGATGAAGTCCATGTCTTTATGATATTTACGATGTCTAACTCTCTGTTGTAAATTTTTCCTTTCGTTAACAGATCTCCTGAGAATGTCTCAATTCAATTTGCGTCCAATTCACGAGACCAACAAGTTGGTTGGTGGAAACTTCGACGAATGGCAACGCAATTTGCGCCTGGAGTTGACACATGAGAAGCTGATCGATGTGATCGACAAACCGGCTCCTCCAGTGCCAGATCCAGCGAATGAGGAGGCTTTCAGTGATTATACCAAGTACGAGGACAAGTGTATCACTGTGAAGTGTCTCATCTTGGCGTCAATGAGTGGCGAACTCCACCAGCAACACGAGCATATGGATGCTAAGCAGATCATGGAGCAACTTGAGAAGATGTTCAGTGAGCAGAGTCGGACAGCAAGGTCCAAGCTGTCAGGGACTTTGTTCAAGTCTAGTCTGAGTGAGGGATCTCCTGTGGGACCTCATGTTCTTCAGATGATTAGTCTGATAGAACAGCTTGAGAAACTGGGGTGTACCTTCTGCAAGGAGATGCAGCAGGAGATGATCTTGCACTCACTTCCGGAGTCCTTCTCCCCGTTCGTGGTCAACTACAACATGAACAAGCTGGATGTTGAGTTGCATGAGATGCACAACATGCTCACTGAGTATGAGAAACAGATGTCCATTGGGAAGAGGGTATCGGGATCTGTGCCGATGGTTGGTCAGCCCTCTTATCAGAAGAGGAAGGGCAAGAAGAGGCCCAGGACCAGGCAGAGCGCGCCTAAGTCTGGTGAGACCAAGGCAAAGGGCGGTGCCACCAAGGCCAACCAATCAGAACCCGAATGTTTCTTCTGCAAGAAGAAAGGACATTGGAAGAAGGACTGCAAGGAATACATGCAGTCTCTGAAGGGCAAGAAGCAAGGTAAGATTCTCATGAAAAATGTTTTCATGTTATCCTTGACTACTATTGATCCATCTAGATGGGTATTGGATACCGGTAGCAGCTTTAACGTCTGCAATATGTTGCAGGGGCTGAGGGTCAGTAGGAGGTTCAGGAAGGGAGAGTTAAGTCTGACGGATGGAAATGGCGCAAGTGTTGCTGCTCTAGCCGTAGGATGTATTTCCCTTATTATGCCTACGGGCAAGACTTTGTTGCTAGACGACTGTTATTATGTTCCGAAGTTTGTTTCGAACATAATTTCTATTTCTATGCTTGATAGACGTGGATTTCGAACAGTTTTCAGTAATAACATTTGCTCTATTTATCATGGTGATGATTTATGTGTGAATGGTTACTTGCAACAAGGACTTTATATCTTACCTGATGTTAATGTAGAACAAATTAACATGCATGTTTCGGGCCATAAGAGAAAGGTAGATGATCGTCAAAGACAGACATACCTTTGGCATTGTAGACTTGGTCACATCAGTGAGAAGAGGATAAACAGGTTGCATAAAGATGGCCTTCTAGGCCATTTCGATTATGAATCTTATGCGACCTGTGAGTCCTGTCTCACTGGCAAGATGACCAAATCTCCGTTTAGTGGAACCGGAGAGAGAGCTACAGAACTTCTAGGACTCATACATACTGATGTATGCGGACCGATGAAAGTTCAGGCTAGGGGTGGATATTCATATTTCATCACATTCACTGATGATATGTCGAGATATGGTTTTGTGTTCTTGATGAGACACAAATCCAAATCTTTTGAAATGTTCAAGAGATTCCGCAGTGAAGTGGAGAAACAAACCGGAAAGAGTATCAAAGTGTTGAGATCTGACCGGGGCGGTGAATATCTTAGTCATGAATTTGTCGATTATCTAAGGCAAAATGGGATTTTGTCTCAGTGGACTTCTCCTGGAACACCACAACATAATGGTGTGTCCGAAAGGAGAAATCGGACTTTATTAGATATGGTCCGATCCATGATGGGGTTCACAGATCTTCCAATAAACTTGTGGGGTTATGCTTTAGAAGCAGCTGCGTACATTTTAAACAAGGTTCCCACTAAAGCGGTCTCTAAGACTCCATATGAGATATGGAAGGGACGGAAACCAAACCTGAGACACATCAAGGTTTGGGGTTGTCCGGCCTTCGTTAAGAGACTTCAGCCAGACAAGCTTGATGCTAGGTCTGACAGGTGTAGGTTCATAGGTTATCCCAAGGAAACTATGGGATATTATTTCTACCACCCGTCTGAGCACAAAGTGTTTGTGGCCAGAACGGCAACCTTTCTTGAAAGGGAATTCCTTGAGGAAGGAATTCATGGTGGAGAAATAGTTCTTGACGAGATTCAAGAACCCGACGAACCAACACAAGCTCATGGACATGAGATGTCAAATGAGCGTTCTTGGCTGGGTGACATAGTGTTAGGCTCCGGCGCTTCAACTTCAAATGTTGAAGTAACAGTGCCAGTTCAGGAACAAGTTCACGAACTT
>CM071864.1:7819098-7934756 GCA_036759665.1 Gynandropsis gynandra
AAGCAGCTAAAGAAGCGGTTTGGATGAGAAAGTTCATAGATGAACTTGGTGTGGTACCTTCGATAAAGGAAGCCGTTCCTTTATTGTGTGATAACACCGGAGCTATTGCTCAGGCGAAGGAACCAAGGTCTCATCAGAAATCGAAACATGTTCTGCGGAAGTTTCACCTGATACGAGAGATCATAGCGCGTGGGGACGTGCAAATCCAGAAGGTGGATGGAAAGGAAAATGCAGCAGATCCGTTCACGAAGGCGCTTGGGTCAAAGGAGTTTGACAAGCATAAGCTGAGGATCGGATTGAGAGAGATGACTAGCTGGCATTAGTTTATAGACATGTAGCGAGTTGTATTTTAGACATCGATTTTAATTTTATAATATATGGCATTATTTTTCATATGATGAATTTTCATAAGTGTATGATAGAGTCCAAGATTAAATCTGAAACTTGACATTATGATAGAGATCATAATAAAGAGAGTCAAGTTTTGGTATGATTTAATCTGAATTGTTCTTGTTCGTAGGATCACTACTCGGACTACAGTGATCCGGAAAGAACAACATGTATGTGATAAGTTTCTATGGTGATAGAAATCAGTAGATCTCTTTTACTGAATCACATATATGGGTGATACACATGATGATGTGATCACTGAACTGACCTAAAGGGAGAAATGCTTAATGGTTAAATAACCAATGAACTGTCATAAGATTTCTCCAGATAGTTCGATAGTTAGTTTTTCCTTAGACCTGAATTAGCATAGTAATTAGCATCTCATCTATTATTCTTTGATTCTGGACACCTAGTATCTGAGGGTACTAGTTGAATAGATATTGGGAATAATTAGATATTTGCGTAGTTAGTGACTGATCAAGAAGGGATCCATCAACTCTTGGTAAGAGTTTGAGCTCTATGTTGTCAGTAATCACAATGACTGTACGAATCTCTGGCCAGAGTACATTGAATGAATGAAGAAAGGTGTTTCTTAGGTTCATTCATCAGTCAGTTGTGATTGACATGAGACATAGTTGATGATCCGTAAGGCTGACAGTTATGACCATGCCTAGGATGCATCCGGAGCTGTAAAGATGGAAGGAAATACTAACATCAACTTCACCATGGTTCGTTTTGGGTAAGATTGTTACTGAAATGAGTAAGGATGTTACTTCACGCTATCCGGTCGTTGGGGAGTGTTGGTAGACGCCAACCTCGATTAGTTAATTAGTGGAAACTAATTGGCTATGAACCTACGAGGTCACACGCATACGAGTGTCTCGGTATCTGCTTGTGATTGTTAGACAATCAGTGTGGAATACAATTATATTCATCCGCTAGCACCGAAGAATATAATTGTACTTGATTTTCTTTTGGGGTTAGTACATCAGATGTACATGCAAGTATGTGTATGGAGATACATATACTTTGACTGTTTGAAATATTACGTAAAGGCAAGTGGGAGATTGAAAGTTATATGCTTGTTATGTAATATTTGGATAGTCTCGGGTTAAAAGTGTAATTATTAAAAGTTAATAATTCTATTTAAGAAACGAAAATTAGGTTTTCTTTAATAGATCACAGAATCACAAAACCCTAGTAGCCGTCAAAAAGAAAAAACGAAGAACGAAATAGTTTTCGTTCATCGAGAATTCCGCATCAATAGAGGGTTTGTACCATCAAGCCTCACATCCGATAATCACTCGTTCAACGTTACAGGTACGAAATTGTTTCTATATTTGTTTATCGTTGAAAACCCCAAAAAACTAATCTGAATATGACTAGATCTAAAAATTCGGGTTGATAAAACACGCTTCCGCATCCAAATCAACCCAACAAAAACAAATTTGCTACTTTTGCACAAATGAAACATTTTCAGTAATGAATTTGTGCATTCATTCATCATGAAACTTTGTTCTCTCGGAGTTTGGTGAAATTAACTTTTTGGGAGTTTCATTTTATACTCAAATAATCTAAACATAAAAAGTTACTGTATTTTGAATAATGTGTGTGTCATTTTGTCTTAAAACGAATTCCCGATTTGAATATTACATCCTATTACATTATATCCAAAAAATAAATAAACAAACAAAACTAATAAAATGACGTGACATTTAAATTATTTTAAGATGCCTTAATTTATCTTTATAATAATAAATGTATTATTTCTAGTGAATATATTATCTTTATAATAAATAATATTTCTATCATTTGGAGGGATCATTGTTTTTATATTGAGATGAGTCATTACTAAAATGTGAAAAACTTGTGATTATTTAAATGATTTAGTCCTGATAAATGTTTTTCTCTTAATTAGGTGTCTCGTTAAGATCAATTATTTCATCATAATAATTTTGTATCATTATCCAAATCTATATCCATAACCATAAAAATGAACATTTCTATATATATATATATATATATATTACATCAAACATTAAAAAACAAGTCTCATTCTCTTCTAAAAATGCTTCATCAGTAAAATATTAGATGAAAATAACATTATCATAATTTTTATTTTTATTTTATAATATAATTCACCTTTTTAGCATGCGCAAGTAATATAAAATCATTTCAAAACTAATCTATGGACTAATGCGTATATCATATTCCGCCAACCTCTTTCATCTCCATGATGTAGAATATGATATTTTTATACCAAAATATTCATGCACCATCGTTTTAATATTTTTTGGACTTGATGTAGCTAATTACCTTGGATATCGTTCTTTAAAAAGGGATTGAACAATTTTTGGTGTTCCAACATAATTATTCGTCTCACCCAAAAAGTATGTATGAGTCTTGTTGTGTATCTTCACTGAAAAAATATCTAAAAGATTGCGCTTAGTCACACGTAAAGACTATTTACAATAGTAATATCTTTGTTTGCATGATGTAGAAAACAACGTCTTCTTTAGACTTCACTACGTCAAATCCAAAGCATGCATGCAGTCTTTTTATGCAATAACACGATGTCGTCTTCGCAGACAAATTATTGACCCACGTTAATTTCTAAAATCGTCGTCCCAATAAAAACTTGAATAACAAATAATCATTAAATCATTAAGGCACACTTCACTTTTTGCTTTAACACGTTCTTCATTATCAACTTCATTTCGAGGTTCATCAAGTTCTTTCCAACTGCAACACATTTTTCATTTTCAACTTCATCTTTGGCTTTAACACATTATTCATTTTCAACTTTTAACAAATAGCCAATAACATCTTGCATGTTGTTGGAGACTTAACATGTATGACATTTCTGCATCCATCCTTGTCAACTTCCAACAAATAGCCAACAACATCTTCATCATCTAAGATGTTTGAAGACCTCTTTGGTCCTACAATTATTAGAACATATCTCATTCTTATCTTTTTCGTAGATTTATCCATATCAATATTCCTGTTGATGCAATCAACATGATCATTGTATTTTACACTTCGTAAACTTTTATTAAACACTATTTTTTAAACTTCATCATTGGAATATGAGAGTAGATGATTCGATGGAATAAGATCATCTTTGGACGATTTTCTAGACATGAAATAAATATAAGATATTTATTTCTGACCTTTCCTTATCCGTGTTACCCGAGCCCCCTTAGTTTTAAGGGAGCAGGTCGTAGCCCAATTCAATGTAGAAAATCAACGTGTGTCTTTCTTGAGTTGGGATATAGCTGATTAAGATCTACGGAAGAGGAAAATGACTTGGAGGGATATTGACATCCTTGGGCGTTTTCTTATTCGTTGGACAAGATAAGGTAAGATCTTTATCTTCTATCTTTCCATATCTGTGTGGCCTGAATCCTTCAGTAAATCCTCATTATGGTGTAGCGACTCTCATATTTCCTTTCTACCCTTGAGCAAGCTTCTGATTTAGCCATGTGCAAGTATGCCACGATAAAGTTTCACTACTATAAAATGAGAGTTTAGGGATTGCAATTTTCGTCCCTAATTCGTCTCCAAATTAGACAAAAAATAGTGGTCCACAAATGAGCATCGCCAAATCATATCTATTCGTAATCAGTATGTAAATAATGGATAAATCAGTCTGTAATCCATTTGCAATTACAGACCACAGAGCTGTATGTAAATCGACGGGAAAGGCGACCAATATACGGACGGATGTATCGTCAGCAAAACGTCAGACTATTGCAGATGAGGGATGGCTCGTCCGTAAATTTGCAGATGGCTAGAGTACGTCCGCAAAGTATAAGGACGGGTCGTGACCCCACCAGAAAATTTGCGGACGGGCCGCGACCCATCCTTAAACTTTTCGGACGGGTTTTAGTCATCGACACATTTACGGACGACCTTTTTGTCTTCCGTAATTTTACAGACAACCTTTCTATCTTCCGTAATTTTATGGACATGCTGTTGTTCATCCGCAAATGTGCAGTCGACAACCTCCATCCATAATTTTTTCGACGAACAAAAATTAAAATTACGATTTAATTTAATATTTTTACAAATAATAATAATTAACTTATGTTTACACATAATAACATATATTAAAAAAATTTCAGCGGTATTTCAGAATTGTCTTCATAGGTATCATCATTCTCGATTGCATTCCAATCTATTGCAGACATTTTTGCCTTCAGTATACGCATCAACCGTTGCGATTCGAACAATTTCATTATGGTATTTCACATCTCGTGGTTTTTCGCTTTTGATTTACCCTCAAAGGAACTTGAATGTTGTGGTGTCATTCCTCCAAGATAAAAAAATACGACCTTTATAAGATATAAATTACTGTAAAAAAAAATATCAAAATTAAATATTAATACTATAAATTACAAAATTATATTAAAATATAATAAATATACCTCGAGATACAACTCGTTGTATTCTTCTTAACTAAGAGAAGGTTGTGTTCTATCTTCTCTAGGCAGAATCTGAGATACTCGTTTCGATGCTATGTTCTGAACATCGTCATGAATTCATTTTTTCTGGCATCTACCCACGAACCATCAGACTCCTTAATATGTGTATGTTCCAACAATTTTACGTATGATAGTTTAGATCTATTTTTTTCGTCTAAGACAAATTTCAAAAATATCTATTTAAATATTAATTCAATGTTAATTTTATAAATTTTTAAACAATATTGTAATCTTACCAAATCTTCGTAAACTTCCACAATAGAACAAGATCTTGTTGTATGTGTGCTCATCCCGTATCCTTCTTTATCAGATCGATTAGATAGACTTGCTCTCATTCATTGTCTATCATCCAAACAGATTTCCCTTTCTTCTCTCGATCTTTTTTGCAATCATTTACGAGAGCTTTCAGACGAACTCCTGCAACCCGTTCAAATTCGAACTTTACTGGTCCGCTAATCTCAGGATTCTAATAATTTTTTTTTGAAAACATTAAATGATTATCTTATTCAAACTATTATTTGGAATTTAATAAAATAAATATTATTCAAAACATACCACAAAAGATTTACATATTCGTTCCTTAATATCAGGGTCGGTCCGCGTCCAATTATAACATGAACGAATATCATCAGCTTTCATCATCTTTGTCTGTAGTCCGTCCGTACTCACAGATGACTAAAAATCTCATTCGTAACCCGTCCACAGTCACAGACGATTTCGTGACACATGTTCATATTTTTCGGGTCCGTATGTTTCAGACGGAAGTGTTCGAGCCGTTCGTATTCATGCATCTCGAGCCTTATCCATCCGCAATCCGACGAGCCCTATCCATCCGCAATCCATCCCTAAAATTTAATTATAACTTGTATTTTTAGTGATCTATCAAGTTTAACAAAATTAATTGATAAGTTATTTAATTTATTACTTTTATTTTTATCGATCTATCAAAATAAGGAAATTTGTAATCTTTCGTCATATTCTTCGTTTCCAACCATTTGTTTATGTCAAAATTCTCAACCGGTTTCATAAATCAATAAGAAATAGGATATGAAATGTAACAAACTTGATTAACTTGTGATGCAATAATAAAAGGCTCATATTTTACATATCTTCGTGTTGAATGAACTTCTACAATGCGTAACTTGTTTGTTCTTTTTTCACGATTGATTATTGGATTGAATCAATCATATTTAATTAACATCACTCTTATGCCGGTGTTACACACAAAAAATGACGAATATAGGTCAATATAGGATATGGATAATGGAGTTTAGAGTAGTAATAAAACGTGGATATTCCAATTGTCAAACTTCCTTCAAAATCCCATAAAAGTTTTGTTTGTTGGTCGATTCACAATAACTTTCACCTTCACACATACACCATAGTTCATAGTTGATTTCAATTTTCCGTGTTCGTAAGTGTAAAATTTGTAACCACATGTAAAACATATTGGCCAATTCGTAACTTTCAAAATCGATCCTTTAACAAGATCTCATAGCCACAATGGGTGATTACCCATCTAAATATGCTTTACGGAGGAAAAAATCATCGACAAATCATCCACCATTTGGAATTATCAAGTTTCTAGTAATGTTTTGTCCTTTCAGTTTCTTGGTTTAACGCGTCATCAGTGTGACCCTCCTTTGGTGCGGTGCCAGTTCCAATTACCTCATCATTCCCACCCCATTACGAGTGGTTCTTCTTCTAATTGTAACCAATAGGTAGTCCGCGATTGTTTGCAATTTGGTTAATATGCTCTAGACTGTGGTATGGGTAATCTCCTCTCGGTACTTGCTTCAGACTTCTTCTTTTCGGGAAACCTATGGTTTTTATGGAAAAATCTATTAGTGGTTTATATGTCCTCACAAGCCTTAAAGCCTTATCATTTATCAAGCATTTAGTGCAGAATAGTGTTTCTTGTTGTGTTCTGATTCAACGAAGGTACGTTGAACTCGTCTAGTGACAAGGAGCTCTCCACTTTCTCGATATATGATCTTTTTCTAGAGGGTTTCTTATTCAGCCTTATCCATTGACTCATACTTGTCCGTCGTTATTTTTCTCAATCACGATCTCAGTGTGATTCCCTTAGGGGTCTCGCTTCTCTTCTTTGTTCTTTTTAATTAATGTGTCGTTGTATGAAGTTAGAATGTGTGTTCGGCGCATCGTGACTTACTTCTTCTTTATCTAATTCTCGAATTAGATTGATAAATGAAAAATATCTTGCAAACCATGGTAGCTTTTTCTTTCTACCTCTCTAGCAATCCCTTCATTTAAGCCATCCCGAAATTGAGCCATAACAAATTCTTCACCTTCATCAATTTCCAGCCTAATTCGAAGATGCTCAAGTTCTTTGAAGTATTCTTCGACGGTTCGAATTTCTTATGTTTATTTTTTATATACTCGTTCCAAATCCCTATAGAAATGCAGTTGTACGTATCTCCTTCGCATGAAGACTTTCATTTCCCTCCATGTAGTGATTTGTTCAACACGTGTACAACGTCTAACCCTCACCTCATGATCACATCAGTGAGAGCATCATTTGTGAGTTGTGTTGCTATGTATTGTACATTTTTGTGCTCCGTGCATATGTAACAGTAAATAATATGTTACACCTACCTTTCCCTATCAAGATAAACTTTCAGGTCAACACATCTAGCAAAAGTGTATGGTTCCAACTTAAAAGTATTATCGTCGTGTTCATGTCATTTTCTCCGAGGTAGTTCCTCGTCTGAATCTTCATCCTTGCGGATGATGTAGTGTCGCCTTAGTCATTTTGACACCAAGATGATACATCCCTCGAGTGTTGGAATTCGAGATGCATAGAGGGAATCTGATAACCTCGATCACTTGAGTAGAATTCGTCAGGTCAGTGAAGATATTTAGGCTGACCTAAGGACACTTTTCAAGATAGTTCGTTTGTTGATGGTGGATGATGGTGGCTGACGGTGGAGGTTATGATCTCATGAGGTACAATAGCTTCTTGAGTGGAAGAAAGGTGGATAAACATTGTTTTTTATGGAATGATGGATACCTCTAGAGGTGAAAAAGACTCTTGATATAGTCAGATATGACTTCAATTGTTCCCGGAACAAGTTGAAGACACCATGTTCTTGATGAATGATCCAAAAGACAAAGGAGTTTATTCTCAACAAATTCTATTCTAGAATTACGAATGGGGTGAAGACCATTAAATAGGAGAGGCTCTACATGAAAAAAAGGAAAATAGATGATTTGGTGGGAAATGATTGGCTTGGAAAGATTTCCAAGCCATTCGAGATCTTTGGAATAAAAAAGTAGATGATCCGGTGGAATAAATTCACCTTTGTTCGATTTTTCTAGTCGTGGAATAAATATAAGATATTTATTTCTCTCATTTTTTTATCCTTATCACCCGAGCCCCTCGATTTTAGAGGAGCGGGTTGCAGCCCAATTCAATGTAGAAAATCGATGTGGATCTTCCTTGAGTTTGATATGTTCGTTGAAGATCTTTGGAGGAGAAAAATAAAGGACTTGGAGGGATATTGATATCCTTGAGCATTTTCTTATTCATTCGACAAGGTAAGATAAGATCTTTATCTTCTATCTTTCCATATCCGTGTGGCCAGAGTCCTATGGTAAATTCTCATTATGGTCCAATGACTCTCATGTTTCATTTTCTACCATTGATGCCTTATTCTGTGAGCTATTGATTCGACCATGTGCAAGTAGACCTGGGGGAATTTTTGTCCTTTCAGTTCTTTGGTATAGCACGTCATCGTTGGCGTTGACCTCATCATATGTTGTGTACAACGTGTGTGCTAACTACTAACATGGATATTATACACTCATGTTGTTTACAACTTTTGTGCTATGTCCTACCTCGCATATTTTACATACATTTTGTGTATTACGTGTGTGTTAAGTTTGTCTGTGAATGTTGTTGGGTACAACATGTGTGCTATATACGTCTAATACACATACGTTGTGTTCAACGTTCGTGCTAAGGTTGTCCATGAATATTACATCACATAGTGTACAATATTGCACGTTGCACCACATGTTATAAAATATTATGGAGCAACGTTATGACACAACAAGAAAAAGAACCACAATCCATATAAAACTATGACATCATCCACGAAAATCAAAGAGGTTAAGGGAGAAGAGGAAGAATGAGTTGGAACACGCGGTGGAAATGAGCTTGAGAAAGAGGAATTCGTTGATTTGGAAAACGTTTGACTGACAGTAGAAGAGACAAAAAGAAGGGCAATGACAGTAGAAGAAACACAGGTGATGATTGTTCATTTTTAATATCTTTCAAAATAACCGAAAACATAAATCATTTTAAATGCACATAAATGCATTTTATTGTCCTCCGAAAAGTAGAAAGAGTGATGAAAGACTTGTGTTAAAAAAACATAAATGTTATGAGTTTTTCGCTAATTTTAAATATTAATATTGTTTTTATAATCGTTTTTATTTTTAAAACTAAAATAAATATTAAAAGAGTTAATTTCTTAATTATTGTGACATTTTTTTTAAATGCATGGGATGAGGGAGGAATCTTAATTATTGTAACTTTTTTTTAAAAAAATGTATAGAATGAAGTGATTATCACCAGAAATAAACAAAAACTTATTTTTGATATAATAGATTTGATAAATATTTAATTGTCACCATTTATTTTCGTATTTGATAAATATATAACTTCCTGTATTTATATTTAATCTCATATATCCGAATTTTTTTATTAAAATACAGAATTTTCGGTTCAAATACAAATAAGTTACAATATTCCGAATATTTTGTCCACCGTTAACATTCTCCTCAATTTTATCCATTTAATCTAAAAAGTCTCAATGAAAAAAATTCAACTATTAATTAAATTCTAAACCGAACCTTATATTATAACACCGTCTATTAAGGTTATACCAAATATTCGAAGTATCCGTATCCGATTCGTATTCGAACTGAAAATTTGAATATTCGCAAGCACAAATACAAATAAAATATTAGAAATCAAATATTCGATAAATATAAATACAAATAATAGACTAAATTATCCGAACTATTTGTATCCGTGAGTACTAAATAAACAATTTATTTAATATATACATACATATATAACAAAATTGATTTTAATGATCAAACTGTAAATAAAAAACATTATTAATTTTATTTTAACACTCAAATATATAAATATATAGACAATTATTCAATATATTTATAATTGATGGACTAAGATATCAAATACATTAAAATAACTAATTGTTGAAACTTTAATTTGCATTCAAGATTAGATTTTAATCCAAATGGGTTGGATAATATTATAAAGGCATTGCAAGATATCGAAAAAACAAAAACTCATTAAATATATAATTTTTATGTGAATTTTCTTTAATGTATTAATTTGATAATCTAATAATTTGTTTCAAGTAAATTTGTGATATTAGTAAAATCATAGACGAAACTAAATTTAAAAATTGATGTAAAGATGAATGTAAAGATTTGATATTTTGTTTTATTTATATTATATGTGTTTGTGTTTTTATTTACATGTGATATAAATTTTAGTTTTTTATTATATTTGATGATTATTGATTTTTATTAAAATATATTTTTTACATTAAAAAATTTTAGATTTGGATACATATATCCGCTATATGTTTGTATATTCAGAAGATATTCGTATTTAAAAATATTCGAATTTACAAATACAAATAATAAATCCAAATATACGTCGAATATAAATATAAATATAAATAATCGAATATTCATTATTTGTCCCGTTCTTCTTCTATTATAATTATCACATTATTTTAGTTTAAAAAGATAAATATGTACTTACAAATATACATATTTAAATTACATAATTTCATCATTTTCTTAAAATTAAATCATAAGCGTCCCGGGTACAAAATCCATAATATAAGCTACTCAAAATGGAAAACATTTTATACTTCTCCAACAAAGAGAACAAATAAACCCAAAAAATAAAAATAAAAATTAAAACAAATTAAAAACAAAACATTTCAGGAGAAAAAAAGAAAAAAGGAAAAGTCATAATTTCAACAACACAAATAATATAAAATATATATATCTATCTACAAAAGGCCTAAGAGTAGCATCATCATCACCTTGGAAAATAGAGAAAACAAGAGTTACCAAAATCAATGGTAAAACAGTGTCCCATAAAAAATGGGACCATAAGGCCAAAGAATTTCCATTATCTCTTTTCTGATTTGTGCCAATGGATATAACGTTTTTACTAATACCTGTACGACGAACCTGACTGCGGAGGGGCAGGCGGCAGCCGAGTCGGGGTGCTGCGGCGATTTGACCCTAAGCCAGCCTCACCGTTCTGAGCCGGGTCACTGTACCTGCGGCTGTGCCCACCCGAACCGTGCCTTGACAATGAGTCAGGTCCATTAGCCGCAGCGTTAAAGGCAGTCCTCCAGTCGTCTCCTGAAGCACCTCCACTCGTTCTCGGGCTGCTTTCTGCAGTTATAACCGGCAGTGAAGGGAAATATCAAGTCATGGTAGAAGCAAACGGGAAAATGGTACCGAAGAATTTACCTGTTCCACCATTGTCAGACCAGCTTGAAGCAGCAGCTGCTCGATTGTCGTGAATGCTTAGCTGCCTCGTGAGCTTCGAAAGAAGGGAAGATTGCTTCTGGTAACGTTCTCTTCTTCGTTTGACATTTTGATCCTCTTGGATCAGTGATTCGATCCTTTCATTGCCAAAGGCGCTACGTATAAAGAAAACGAGAGTCATATTAGCACGAACCTTTGATGACATTCGACGGATTTTATGTGCGGAAATGGTACGAACCTTATAGAACTATATAACTGGTTGAGCATGTCTTCCTTTGATTTCTCCACTTGACAAAGAACAATAGCCTGTTGGAACCCACATCCTTGGTTACTCAAAGCTAGATATATCGACAAATCAGCGAAGGACACGGGCGATTTTGAAGTTTTAGAAGAAAAATCGTTCACCTTTGGAACATTTGCGGCGAGACTGTTAAGAACAGCTTCGACATATCCTCGTACTTCTTGGGACATCCAACGGAGTTCCTCTTCCGGATCAATTGGCTTCCGAACCATCCTATCCTGAGAAATCAGAGCAGAGAAAAATTCGGAAAATGACTAAACACATTTTCTGTTTTTACATTGTGCAATGGTGCTCAAGAACTCTATCTAGTGTCTATAAAGAATCTCATGAATGAATTCCATGTAGGCCGTTAATGTTGCAGAAATAACATGAAGGATCCATTTTAACCAAGTTTGGAGGTTCATCACGATATCTGATACTGGATGCGAATGCTGAAGGTATCTTAGCATAGATTTAAGGAAGACGACGAAAAACACAGCTAAAAATGCCATGAGTGACTTACGAGTGAACCTTCTGAAAGGCTTTGTCGCATAGAAAGGCCACCCACTTGGCCTCCTCGGGCCTGAATAACATTTTGCAACTTTTTGAGCCACTCGTTCTTGTCAACCACACTCTCAGCCTTAAGCACAATGGCACTGTTAGCTGCAAAAGAATGTTACGATGAAATGCTTATATGAGAGTAAAGTATAAGCATCAAAAGTTCAACTTTGATGACTAATGCACACAAGTACCTTTCAGTACAGTCTTATATGGAACCCTACTGGTTATCTTAAATACAAGGCCTGGTCCTTTTGAATCAGGTCCATTTGCCTTCTTATCCTTCGAGCTCTTTGACTTTTCTCCTTCATCATCAGAAATTTCTTCAATGGTGCATTCCTAAGTTCATTGACAGTTTGAGGCCAAGAAAAATCAATTCCTCGTTGACAGTAACAGTGAGGTATAGGCTTTGCAATACATAAGCAACAATTTCCGTCAAAGGTACAAGGTATCAACAAAACAGCTACCAACATATGACGCGTAGCTATTGCTCTAATTTAATTTCCTTCCCATCTTTAACATGATTAAAGAAAATAAAATAGGAAACAATTACCTCCAATGTTATGGTACCACGAAAGTTTCTTTCTTCTTGCTTTTTGGTATAACCAAGCTGGAGATGGGTTAATATTAGAAAGCCAGTTAAGAGGGTGATTACGAAAAAGGTTTCCCAGACAAAAGACAACATTATTGAAACTTATACGAAGAGGCCTCTCTTCCCTATATTATTGGTTTGAAGGAGAAGCAAGTCAGTTGAGCTGTATGCTAACCTTTCCAGTTTTCTCATTTAGAACAAACCATCGCCTACTCCATCCGTTTGTTTTTGCACTTTTCTTCAATAGGTACCCTGCACGGGAAAAAAAGAAGTGAAAGAGCATAACTTTTGTAAGCTTAACATGAAAGGTATTCCACACTATTTCAAATGTACGCAACTATAAAAGATAAGAGCAAAGAAACAAAATTGACTAGACCAACAGAAAAGCTTTGCGGCAGTGAAAGCATAGTACAAAGATTTATAAGATACGAACCTGCTGTTATCTCACCCTCCGGTCCAGCAGTCTTCAGACCGGAGACCTCTTGTGTATCTTTATCTTTCTCTTGCAGACCAGATTTGTCTTTCATTGCTTTCATGCTCCCACCAGCAGGCTGCCCATCCGGTAGAGGACTGGTTGCCTGATATACGTGGAGAAACAACAATTACTACATCAAATTTTATCATCAAGGAAACATTACATTTTAAGTCGTTCCTTGGTGATTCTAGAAAGAATACAAACCCTGCTTAAAAGGGACTGCTCCGCATCTTGTCCCTTCTTAGATGATCTACCTTTCAGCTCTTCCTCACGTCGCTGCCTTTCCATTCTGATGAAGATAATACAGAATATGAGGAAATGACTCTCAGACATGAACTATTAAAGAAACAATGATCATGATACAAGCATGTACCATTAAAGAAAATAGTAAAATGTACATCCATGCAAAGAAAACCCCATCAAAAATGGACTTGCATGACAAATGTGCAGCCACAGAATTATGAAAGTCCATGAAAATGACACAAAACACTCACACAATTAAGCTAGTACAAGAATTGATTGAATTTATAACTTATCTCTGGATTCATTTTGCTAGCATATATAAATTTATTCCATGAGAGAGCATTGTAGCTTTACCTGTATGCACCGACTTTGTGTAAAGGACACAAGATAAAGGAGTGAAGGCCATTAAAGATGGTATGGAAATAATAATAAAGTTTTGTGCAGCAAGTATTCCATAGAAGTCCAAGTTTTTCATGTAACCCAATCCTAAATGTTCAATTTGCATATAAACCCACAGCCACAAAATCCATCTGACATGTTAAGATTTCCGTATACACTCACAGCATGAAAATAGGATGATTGAACAAAAGCTCGAATATGAAAGACATAAAAATTGCATAACACGCACATACAATGGAAACCAATTTTACCTCCTCTGCACTAAACGGATAAAGTGTTGGGGTGGCACAAAAGCACGCTCCATATCAACTAGGGCGACAACCATCTTCTTTGCTTCATTTTTGAACGCATCAAGTGCTGCACTTGCTATAGCTACGACCTGGTTGTCAAATAGTTATTGAACATCTACAATGGTGCCAAGAAGTGCTATCGAGTAAGGCTGTGAAATTGCAATATTACCTCTCTCTTAAACGGAGGATATCTCCCAAGACCAGGTGTAGCATTTGCAGAAGAAGAAACAATGTCAACAAGGACTCGATGAACCTATTAATCGAATTAAGAGCAAATTAGTACAAATATAAAGTAAAAGGAAAAGTGGCTTTTCAAAAGAAAAATAAATGCAACTGTTTTACTCCAAAATCTTTACATAGTATGAACAGAACCTAATATAGAAGAATTAAGACATAAAAATGATAGTTGCAGGGACCAAGTGAGGCAAGCCACCACCAATATCACTATGTAATACATCTCTGTATTTCAAACCTGATGCATGTAACGCAAAATTCCAAAAAAAAAAAGGATAAAGTGCATACAACACATCATAAGCCACAAACAGAAACATAGACACACCTCATCAACACATAGGCGTGCTGAATCTTTAGCCAACTCAAGGACACTCTTTATTAAGGATCTCAATCCTTTCTCAGGAGATATCAGATATGGTTGATAACCATCTGCCTCTAACACGATCTGATGCATTTGAAGATCTAATAGTCAAAATCACCTTCAAAAATTAGCCTACACATATAATTAAAGAAAGCAAGTGGAAACCCACCCTTTTGACATTATTTAGGTCAAAATGTCTGTCCAAAGGGAGCTGCTTGATACGGTTGGGGAAAGCTCCTTCAAAACTTGCAACAACTTTCCAACCACTTCCCTAAACAAAAGTCTGTTAGGCAAACAGTTTCCCCCAGTTTCCAAAGGAAGCACATGAACTAGACGGGCACTTTACAAGACGCCCACTTCAGAAACTAAGTTGTCTCAAACCCAAAGTATAACTTTCCAATATAAGATCCATAAAGTGGAGCGAGCTTTTCAAAATAAGGGAATTTTTTTAAAATCTGTTTATTGCCTAAACTAAAATAACAATTTATTTCTCCATAATAAGTGGCGTCATAGCTGAGAGGCACAATTGTAAACATTTTAGATGATGAAGACGCGTTTCCCTCTTGCACTTTGTTCTTGCATCTTCAAATTAGTTAGTTAGTTTATGCAGCAAAATACTCACCTCACCACCAGCCAAGTGGAGAAGAAATTTGTCTTCAAACTCCCGACAAAGTTCCAAAGCTATCGCCCTTGTCCCTTCGGCACTATGAACCATTTGTTCACCAAGCCTAAATAGTTCATCCTGCACCACCTGAGACTTACCCTGGAGACTGTATGTATCACAATGGAATTAGTGAGTCAAAATATTTCACATAAACTAAGATAGCATACAAAAGAAATGTCCATCTAGAAAACAACTATCACACCTAGAAGAACAATTGAAGGGATAGAAAGGAAACACATCGACTAAATAGCTAAGCGTTCATGAACTTGCAAGACAAATTTCCTGGGTTCTTAAATTAGAAATGATATAGAGTACGCTTAGGTTTTAACCAGAGTTAGAAGTCCAATGATTTTCCTTTTGATTTGTTCCAATGTGTATTAGAATCTAGAACTTTTCCTTCATATCACAAAGTCTACCTAAAGACTTGATTAGTACTAGGTAGCCTTCAATAATTGATATTCAGTTTTCGACTGTTACTTAGTTTCCTTACGAGTTTCAACTATGACACTAGCCTACCCCTCTCAAGAACTACGATGAGAAGTGCTCTCATAATTCAAGTATGTGAGCTTGTATGTCTAGGTAACTAAGGATAAAAGCCAGATCAGAATTATATCTTAACCTGACATAAAATGTGATTCAATAAAGAGCAAATTTATACAGAAATTTGTTAACAGGATAAATGAAGACAAAACAAGTTTCACAATAAATGATACAAAATGTTAAAGAATAAGCAAAGTGATGGAGAGAAGCTGTACCCAGACAAGATATTTGGAAGCCTAAGCTTCATTCTGTTACGAATCTGGCTAGCAAGGGTGTCCACCAAGGCAACTCTGCCAAGTTTGCTTTGCGGGGCGCCAGTCAAAATGGACTTAAGACTTTCACTCTCAGCACGCCAAGCAGTTTCTAAAGAGTTCTCGCTGCTGCCCGACTGTGCTGATGCAATAGACACAGATTGTCCAATAAGAGCTACCCATGGAATATCATTTGTCTTCGGAGGTCCCTGATTCGAAAGAAGAGCCTGAACTGCTGCAAGAGCTTTCGAGTTCTCTGCTGCCTGATCAATTTTGCTGATAATGCCTATTGTTCTAGTGCCTATAAGCAGAAAAGAGTGAAGGTAAAATAATTTCTTTTTCTAAGTAATAAAAAGTCAGTCAGTGTATTTGAAGGGAAAAATGCAAGTTTCCATGCACTCACTCTCTGAATCATGCTCTTTTGCAGCCCTCAGTGCACGAGATGATGAAATTTCGGGTGCCTGATTAGCAGGCACTATAACCAGCAGTATGGCATCATTGTGTTGAGCATATTCACCAATCTTGCAAATGCAGCAAAGAAACAAATAATCGAAAACAATGGAAAACATGATAAAGAATCTGTATTACCCTTTCGATGGAACCTCATGAGAAAATCTGTTGAAAACCTAATCTTTTAGGCGGTGGGGGAAGAAAAAGGCATTAAAGTTCAGAAATTTACCATGGAGTCGTCCACAATTCTCTGGTCCAGTCCAGGTAAATCAACTAATTTTAGTGGCGGAGCTGAATTTTAACAGGCAAAAGGAACATGTTAGGAAGATTAGACAGAGTCTGAGAGTACAAAAGAACAACTCATACGTTATCATTCAGGTTCAAAAGAATAACATATAACGTGAAGTTGCACTAGATATATAGCTCATCATTCAATAGTGTCAGAAGCATTTTCAGACACCCAACTAAAATTAAAAGCTACAGATATTGTGCTAAGAATCCCACATTGCTCACTCAAGGGAAGTGAGCAATGCCCTACAAACTAGCTTTTAGGTGAGTTCCATGGGCCTTGCAGATTGTTGGGTCTACCATTGTGGATAGGAGTGAGACTCATGACCAAAATGGGATGGATCCATAACAATTTGTCACAGTTTGTTTGCACCGTTGGCCCGCCTCCATAGAAGGGGCAACCCAGTAGGAACAACCAAGAAAAGGGTGACCTGGGACGACAGAGTGGGCTACAGAATGGGTCAACATGGACATAGGTGCTTCAACGAGTTGGTATTGTTAAGAGTCTCACATTGCTCAGTTAAGGAGAGTGAGCAAAGTCATTTGCACCCTCCCCCACAAGCTAGCTTTTGGAGGTGAGATCCATAGACCTTGTGGATTGGGGTGGGTCTATCATTGTGGATTGTGGTGGGGCACACAACCACAATGGGATAGATTCGTAACATATTGCTTGCTTGGATAAGATATAGAATTCACCATTTATGACTCTTCATGAGACAAGGACCGCACCTGTGCTTGTACGTAGTTTTAAGTTTATTTCATCACGACTTCTCCCCGATGATCCTTTACTAAGCCTGTCCTGCAGAGAATGCCGCAAAGCACCTACAGCCAATGCAAAACAGAATTACAGATGCATAAGAAGATTGACACATGCTTAATATCATACATCATAAAGAGCTACACAAACATTTTTCAAATTGCATAGTTGCAATGTGGGTGGCTTACTAGCAGATACTTGTTGGGATTTATTGTCAATTTGCAAGATTATCGCTTTGCTGCTCAAGGAGTCATCTCTGCTTAAGTCAACAACAATTGGAGCCCGTGTAGCACCATTTTCACCCGTTGGCTGTCCAGGGATACATTTGCAGCAGAAGCAGAGGACATTCTTGTAAGAACAAAAATTGACCAATAATGACTGGAACATAGACTCATCATACAACTTACCAGAATTGGATGCCCAATTAGACTATTAAGAACTGCAGACTTTCCAGCTCCCTGATACCAACAAGAATAGAAAGATTTTTAAATCGAAAGATTGCACAAAGTTCACATTAGATGCATTAACAAACCTCATTATCAGATATTCAAAATCTCAAAGCTCCTTTTGGATTAAACTTTCAACAGAACCATAAAAGAAACCTACATAAGAAATTAGAATGAGCCCAATCTGACAATGACAGCTAAATAGACTTCAATCTCAGAGAATTCAAGATCGGTTTCTGGGGTATTCTCTATCCACCATTTCTATCTCACTAGCAAGATTCAATAAACATCAGCTTCCTCCAACTTGTTTATCCTACAGAAACCCCGACCCATCACGTACTAAGAGATAAAACTAAAACGAACTTTATAAAACAAGCTAAAAAAAGGAACAACACATCCCAGCAAACTCCAAGAGAAATGGAACTTCCACAAGACCTTATCGAGGTCCAGAAGATCCATGACACTGCATCCAACAACTACACTCAGAACAGACATAAACCTAACAACTCAAGACCCAGACACACCACATGGAAGAAACAGAGAGACAAAACTCACTCACCACATTCCCTAGGGCAACAACGTTGAGGAAAGTGGAAGCGCGTCTCGAAGAAGAGCTCTCCTCCGGATCTTCGTCGGCGAGCAGCGCAGCCGCCTGTCTCATCGAATCCGATAGCTGAGACAGCTCATCGATCGCTTCCATCGCCATCCTCGTAGTCAGACAACAAAAGGAGTTCGAATCTCCAATTGGTATCGAAAGATCTAGAGGAAGGATACAACAACAGGACTAGATCCGATGAGGACGAATCCGGGAAGGTATCGCCGGAGAATCAAATCGATCGCGGTGGAGATATGTATGTGGGAAATTTGCTTAACCAGACCAAACGTGTCATCACAAGTTTCACATGGTTCGACCAAAGATTATATTACATTTTATCAATTTTCTTAAATACCCTTTAAAATACGAAAAGGTCATTGACATCTGATTATTTTTTTTACTAGAAACAAAATTGTATTGTAATTATAATAAATTTATAATTAGATAAAATTGTGAGTCTAGAAAATAATATTAAATTTATGAATTTTTAAATTGAATAATATTTAAACTTTTATAAATAGATAATATAATTACTCATTTTTTATAAAATTTATATATTTTTTATATTCTCTCTTTATATTTTGATATTTAATTCTAGATAATTTTTTATTTTTGTTTTCTTTAAATATATATATATTATACATATATCATATATAATATATATTTATATATAAAAGAAAATATACTAATACTTTTTAGTATTTATTAGTATATAACATATATTATATTTAAACCTATATCTCAAATTATTAATATCTATATATGTTTTTTATATATACAAATATGTTTATAATATGTAGAATATTTGTTATTAATTTTTGTAACACGTTATTAGTACAATCATTTTTAATAAATTAAAAAATAAAAAATTATATATTTTATACCGTAAAAAATTTACATAATACAAAAAATTATGCCGTAAAAAAACTTATTGTAAAAAATATTTCATTAAATTTATTTATTTTATTTTTTATCAATTTTAGTTTTTAATTTGGATTCGATTTAAAAAATATATATATGAATATCATAGATTAAACACTAGAAATCATAGACTAAATACCGGATATATTGGGCTGAATATCGTGGATTGAATATTAGATATTATGGATTGAAATTCAGACATTATGTACTAAATACTACACATCATGGATTAAATATCAAACATATAAACTAAATAACGAATATAAAATACATGTTTTATATCATATAATTAATGAGATGACTACCAGATAATACTTTAATACATTTCCTGCGATGTGCGGGATGATAATTTATTTTCGTTTGTGTGGTGACTAACCTAAATTGAAATTAAAATTTAGAACAACATCGTAAAAAGAACCAAATTCTTGTTTCTAATTTCGTCTAATAAAAAAATTATGAAAAAACTTTTATTTTTACAACTAAAAATCAGAAGGAAGCCATTTCCGGTAACTATAGCTGGATAGCATATTTGTTGAATATAATTTATCACGAAACTCTTGAAAACAAAGGAATGCTACCCACACAAAGCAACTGGAAGGTATTGATGCTTTAAAATAAGGTTCAGAAGTAAGACTACGAGACACAACAAAAAGGGCTTAGCATATATCAGAAACTTGGGAATAGTTTTGGATAGCCTTGTTGAACCACCATGATAAGAATGCACAACTTCACCCACAACTTCCTCGACAATGTCACTTTGCTCCTTTAAAACTTGAATTTCACCTTCACGATCTTTCGATGTTAGGATATGAATCACGTGAGGCAAAGAATCAAACGTGCGGCGGCCCAACTCTCATCTATTCTTGCCAGCTCTTCCCTCAGGTACTGCACATGGCCAGACACACACAATTTATGTTAAAAGAATAAACACGGAGCACAATCAGGAGATATGATATGCTTAGTCTGTTTCCTAACTAACATTGTCTACCACATCTTCCATCGATAACCCGAAATCTAAGCCGAAAGAAAAAAAAATAATGAGGGGAAGATGATGTATTCTATTATCAAACACTAAAGCTGTTTCAACCATGGACCATGTAATAACTATCGCACTGACGATGTGGCATCTACATCTGGAACCAGAAAGGCCATAAATAAGATATGGAATCAGTGAAAACCCAATGATATACACCCATTTTGACAAAGTTAATATGGCTTTTGATAAGCCACAGGGACGTGTAAGGAGGATTTGTCATAAGAACAAAACCGTTGAAATAAGCTCATCAAATTACAACCAGGTAACGAAAAGAGATAACATCTGAAAGTTTCTACCTTAAAAGGACAATTCTAAGAGACAAAGCTTGGTTAAACATAACAAAATTAATTCATAAAAAGTCAACACCCTACGGCTAAAGTCTCAAAACCCCATCAAAATTAGACATATCGCTACAAATTTTATGAATCATTTCAAGCTGACAGAGTTGATACTTGACTTTACCAGTCAAGCAACAGATTAGACCACAAAATCATTGTTTATAGATAATAAACACAAAGAGGAAGAATCCCTGAACCCCTAGATCCCCAAGACCCAAAATCCGGCTTCCATCAGTAACAACTATCATATTAACCTGAATTGTACAGGAACGTTACTATGTTAGAACGCCAATAACCGTTGAAAAGAGAAACCACTATCATGACATAAACAAGAACAGAAAAAAGTGAGAAATGAGAAGACCTGTTCAGCTGGCCAGTTGTAAACCATAGACATCATTTCTCCATAGACATCATTTCTCCACGATCCTCAGCACTGAAATACATTCCCCTTGGCCTCCTTAATAAACTACTACAGTTCTGGCAGACGCGACCAACAGTAGGAGTGTACACAATAGGCGCATATTCCTTGATATTGGCAATCAAAACCTAACAAAACATTTTCGAAACCAATGTAGAACTTAGTGTAAGGCACTCTCTGACAAACGTGCAAAAGAAGGATATACACAGAATACTCATCTCTGCTCTGGTTTTGAGGTTTGAAAGAAAAAGAAGCTGACCTTAAAGTACATGGTCTCGTTTCGGTCATGCGGACGATTAAGGATACGCCACTTAGCCAGAGCATTAGGATCAAGCGGTCCATCCCTTGCTTGCTTCTGAAGCCTCTTAAAGTCCGCAACTGTTAAGATAATCGACAACGTGAACAAAGTACTAAACCCTGATACACTTAGAAAGTGAAATGAAGAGAAAAATAATTACTGAAGCGTTCGATTTGCTGCTCAGGAGCCATGACGTTCGGAGGAAGAAGACCCCTGAGATCAAGACGGGCCAATAGCAGCAAAAATCCATCACCTTTATAACCTGGTAGAGCAGGAAGCCCTCAGTTTGGATGTGGAACGCTTGATGTTGTTGGACCATCGGGCAATTCCAAAACGATGTTTCTTTAAAGAGCTATAAACAGACAACACTCACCTTGTACCCTTCAATGCCAAACTGGAAGAGCCAACACTCACCTTGTACCCTTCAATGCCAAACTGAAAGAACCTAATTCCATTGGATTTTAAGGACTTCATGTTCCTCTCCGATATGGCTCCGGACACAGATAGCTTCAACAAAAAAGAATACCAAAGAAAGAAAAAAACCTAGAAATCAGCAACTCAAAACACTTCTACACAATATCAATATATTCGAATATCCACTAAATTGATCGAAATGCATAGAAGCTTACATGATGGAGCGAAGGCCGAGAGTCTAGAGGAAAGAGAAGTTAGTGGAGTCAGGAACCCAGACCTGAAAATGCCATTATCGACCATAGCAAAATTTAAAGGCGGAGTCAGGTTAAGTTCAGACGAATACAATAAATGATCATTAAGATAAATCAAACAACATTCATGAAACTCTTACATCAATCACACACCAATAATAAACTATCATATGAAATACAAATGAAATGACCCATTTTCCCACATATATAAACCTCATAGCTTTCAGTTTCAATATATATATATAATATACATGATCGTACAATCCTTCCTTTATCGAAGAAGAAGAATCCAACAAATGGGCTTAATATATATAAACCTCATAGCTTTCAGTTTCAATATATATATATATATATATAATATACATGATCATACAATCCTTCCTTTATCGAAGAAGAAGAATCCAACAAATGGGCTTGCAAAAACGATATCCAGAGAAATAAGGATCATCAAAATCTCACTTATGGCTGATAATCCGATCACATAGAGAAAAAACAACATGAACCCATTATTCAGAAACAAAAATCAGATATCAAAACGCCGTACAATCCTCAATCAAAGCTTCATCAGGCCAAAGGAAACATAAAGAGAACAGAGAGATCGAGATTTACCGGAAGAAAAGCCTCGTTGGATGACGGAGATCCTGAGGTGAGAAGCAACCCTAGATGCCCACAACAATCTGGAAGCCATTTTTGTGGATCTCAAAGAGATGCTTTTGCCGGTTTTAGAGAGAGAGAGAGAGAGAGAGAGATACACAGTAGTGTTCTTCGTGTGTGTGCACTCACCGAAATGCGCCCTTCTTATATTCTTCCACATAAGGGTTGGTGGGTTTTTGCCTCATTGCTTTTTTTATATAAAAAAAGCAATTTTAACATTTGTTAAAATAATTTACACAAAAAAAACATTTGTTAAAATATACTGACACTTTTCGTAGTTCCCATCTGAGGATACCGATTCATGATAATTGTCGAAAATAATCACAATTTTTCAATTACAGTTTGAGTTAAATATCACGTAAAGGTTGAATCTTTTCGGTAATAAATCATACCAATTATATATATATATAAGAAGTAAAGAAACATAAAGAAAGCCGTACGTGTTTGATGAGCTTAGTTTGTCCAATGTAAAGAGAACCTAAGATCGTGTACCGATAATAGCACGACAATCATCCTCAAATTTCGCATTATCAGATGTACCATCAAGCAAGTTGTAGAGGGTATTCATGAAGCTATTAATCACAGTAATGGAACAATTAGAAAACAGATATTATGAAGTTATTGCATAAACTCGGTAGCCCTGAAGAGTAAAAGTCACGTGGAATAGGGATCAGCATGGTTTGTTGTATTCAAGGATCCCACTTTCTTTCTGTGGACGATGAATTAATCTAATTCAAGTAAGGAAGATGCGATGAAACGAAGTTTTTTATAGAGCAAACCCATCAACCCTCGAGACGATTCGACATGATACAGAAACCAATCGAAACCCTAACTCAATGAGACGAATAGCAAACTGTGAGACAACCAAGATCTCAAAATCGAAATCAAAACAACATCTGATTCAAATACCTCAAACATGATTCCGTTGTCTACCGGAATTCATAGTGCACCAGTCTTCTTCCTTCTGCTGAATGTAAAGGAATTTGAAAAGGCAATACATGAGAATTGCTGACAATTTTAGATGCTTAGTTACAGCCGTGAATAGAATCAATACAAGGATTAGTTGAGATTACCTTAAGACTTATACTCTGTTTCATCAGCCGCTGCTTCATATCCTTACAATACATCAGTCCTACAGTCTCAACGTAAATCTCTATATCCTCACAGCTCTCAATCTCAAGACACAAAAAGCTTGAATCTTTCTCAGAGAGCTTATTTGCAAAGAGACTACTATGATCCACTAACACTTTCTTATGAACACCCAACTTTACACAAAACCTTTGCTTTCCCAGTAAAATCACCTTCATGTCACTGGTTCCAGGTTCACCAAATTCGATCGCCATTTTTCTCGGTGATTGCTCCACCTTTTGCTCCAACGACCTTTCTGCATTACCATCTTCACATTTACAACCTTCACCGTGAGAGTAAGAGAAGTGGGTCCCGCAGGATTGTGATTCCATTACATGCCTCTTCTCTGTTCGACCAATTGCCTCCACAACATGATGAAGCTTTGGGGTCTCCTCTCCACTCCGCCATTGCGAGATCTTCTCACACATGCTCCGCTTCTCCTCCCACAGCATCAGCTCACTCCCAAAGCCGACGAACACAACGGCTTGACCCCTAATCGAATCGGACGAATTCAAGTGGAAGACCCCTCGAGGTCACGAACACGATACGAACACAGCCGCGAATCGAATCCGACGAACACAACGGCTTGAACCCTAATCGAATCCGAAGAATTCACGTGGAAGAGGTCTCGATGTCAGGCAACGGCATTTGGAAAAGTTTTCTGGTTCAGAAAAGAAAACAAAGTTTCATGGGACATGTATTCGGTAAGACCCTATGGACGCATGTTAAATCGTCTGAGAGAGGGAAGTATGGTTGGGAGAGGAAAATTCAGAAGGTCAAGCGTCTCAGAGTGGAGAGGCGAAGGTGAAGCGTCTCAGAAGGTTTAGCGTCTCAGAAGGTTTAGCGACTCAGAGTCGAAGATATTATGGGAGGAAGTTTTTAATAAATGCACCTAAGCTGAGGTGGAGGGTTGAGAAGCGAGAAGCGTAGCCTCCAAAATCTAACTTTTAATATATAGATTTAATATTACATGCTAATTTAAATTTGTTTTAAATATAATTATCATATCGAATTTGTTGAATCTCAATCAATCATGACAGTTGATGTCTCATGGGTAAAAGTACATGGCATAGATATTTGATGCTAAAATGTATCTTAAAGACAAAAAGTTCATTGGCATAATGATAAAGACAATAATTCCTCCAAAGAAGAAAATAAAAATAATGATCTTTCTATACCATCATATTGTCTATCATCTAAATGATGAATATCATGCAAAAAAAATATCCCACAAATTTAAGGAAGTCTGATAAAGATAAATTCGATCACAAAAATATGTGATCCTTCCAAGAGGTAAATAATCATTGGCTAAATATGATATTCCAAGATTATAAATCTGTGAATGAATATCATTCTGCAATGTTTGAAATAATCTCCAAAATAGAGTTATAAGTGATTATGATAAATTGGAGAAGATATTATCGACATTCCATGATGATAATGTCATAATATTGAGCGAAGGTTTTCAAAACTCATCGCGAATTATTAAAAGTTCTTCTTGTTTCAAATTAATAAAACGGGCTAACAATGAAAAATCATCATGCTCATGCTACTAGGTCTACACCATTCATTATGTGAAACGAATGAACATCGTATTTTCTATTAACAAACTTAAAAATGATAAATTATGAAAAAGATATCGACATGAAGTTTTATTAGAATATTTTTGTAATATTTTTTTGTTAAAATATTATATGCAACTTTAATTTTATTTTTTCAGTTTCATCAATATCTTTATCGGATAGAAGTAACATAAAATATGTTACAATCAAATCTCAATTATGGAGATATATCTTTAGTGATTGTGTTACAACGCACACAGTATTGAAAGATAAAGAGTATAACTCCAAGTTGAAAATGCATGAATCTAGTGTCAATACGATATCTAGAAATGCAAAAATAATTGAGGGATGTGGATAAGCAAATTTAATAATATCTGGAGGGACAAAATCTATTATAAAAGATGTATTATTCTCTCCACAATCCAAAAAAATTTATTATGTTTCAAAAATATTCGTCAAAATGGATATCATGTTGAAACAATGAATGGTGAAAATCGTGAATATCTTTATATCACGACAATGGTTTCTAAAAAGAAACATATTGTGGAAAATTACTAGCTTTATCCTCTTGATTATATTTTAAAAATATAAGAGTGGTTGAATCATATGCCGCCTTTAACCCAAAGTATAAAGATGTATTTAAGATTTGACATGATCGAGTAGGTCACTCTGCCTCAATAATGATGCAAAAAGTCATTGAGAACTCAAATGGTCATCCATTAAAAAATGAGAAGATATTTCAATCTCATGAGATCATTTGTATTGTTTGTTCTCAAGGAAAATTGATAATAAGACCATCATCGGTCAAAGTTGGACATGAATCACCATCGTTTTTAGAACGAATACATGGTGATATATGTGGACCAACTCATCCACAAAGTGAACCATTTCGATACTTTATGGTATTGATTGATGCTTCAAGCATATGGTCACAGGTCTGTCTATTATCAACCCGTAATGTTGCATCTGCGAGGTTTTTTGCTCCAATAATTAAATTACGAGCTTAATTCTCTGATTATCCTGTTAAGAAAGTGAAGCTTGATAACGCTGGTTATTCACTTCCCAAGCTTTCAATGATTATTGTATATCAATTGGCATTGAGATTGAACATCATGTACCACATGTTCATTCACAAAATGGTATGGCTGAATCGTTAATTAAACGTCTTCAACTCATTTCTCGACCATTACTAATGAGAACAAAACTCCAGTTTCTTTTTGGGGACATGCCATTTTACATGTTGCAGCACTAATTCAAATAAAGCCAAGTACTTATCATAATATTCTACATTGCAGTTAAAAAATGGTCAAAAACCAAATATATTTTATCGTTGAGTATTAGGTTGTGCGGTATATGTTTTGATTGCTCCTCCACAGCGGATAAAAATAGGTCCACAACGAAGATTGAGAATTTATGTTGGATATAATTCAACATCCATCATTAGATATCTTGAACCACAAACGGGTGATACGTTCACAGCTCATTTTGCTGATTGTCATTTTAATGAGAATGAATTTCCAGCGTTAGGAAGAGAAATAAAACAAGCCTCACAAGATTTAACATGGAAAACATAATAATTGTATATCTTGATCCTCCTACAAAACAATGCAATCTTGAAGTGCGAAAGATCGTACATTTTCAAAATATTGCAAATCAACTTCCAGATGGGTTCAATGATACATCACCGGTTACAAAATCATATATACCGGTTGTAAATGCACCTACTCGTATGGAAATACCAAAAGTTCACGCGGGTGAAAGAGTTTCAAATGAGTCTACAACACAATTAAAGCGTAGAAGACCACTTGGTTCTAAAGATAAAAATCGTCGAAGAAGAAAGACCTTTGATAAAGATATTGGTTATCAAATCATAGAGAACATCCCAAAAGAAACAAACGAGGAAGATGATCTTCAGAATGTAAGTGATAAAAATAATTTTGAACATACAGAGAATAATGAGATTTCCATTAACTATAGCTGTGATGAAAAGATCATAAGACAAGATGAAATAAATGACAATGATGGAATATTCTAATTTTCTATATCCAAGAAAATTGAAAACGATAATGAAGATTCAGAACCAATGTCAGTGTCAGACTGTCAAAAGAGACATGATTGAATAAAATGGAAAGAAGCTTTGCAAATAGAATTAGATTCATTGAATAAAATAAAAGTATTTAGAAATATCATTCAAACTCCTAATTAAGGGTGTTAAACTAGTTGGATGCAAATGTTTTTTTTTTTTTTTTTTGCGAAAGAGAAATGAAAATAATGAGGTTACAAGATATAAGACATGTATTGTCGCACAAGGGTTTTTCCAGAGACCTGGAATTGATTATGAGGAAACATATTTCCTTGTTATGGATTTAATCACATTTAGATACTTTATGAGTTAAACCATATAAAAAAATTAGATATGTACCTTACGAATGTGGTTGCAGTATATCTATATCGATCTTTGGATAATGATATATACATGAAATCTCTAAAGGATTAAGAATGCTGGAAACATCAAACTTAAAGCCTTAAGAAATGTGAGCGATCAAATTGAAACGATCATGTGATAAAACAATTTCGGTGTATGTAGTACAATCGTCTAAGTGAATATCTATTAAAAAAGGATTTGTGAATAACCTTATTTATCCTTGTGTATTTAACAAAAAGTGGATTTGTTATTATAGTTGTTTATGTTGACGATTTGAATATAATTGGGACCTAAAAGAAGATTGTAAATGCTCAAAATTATCTAAAAGAGAAATTTGAAATGAAAGACCTTGGACAAACAAAGTTTTGTCTTGGTTTACAGATAGAGCATCTAAAGAATGGTATATTCGTACATCAATAGAATTATACAAAGAGTATTAAAACCTTTTAACATGGATAGAACAAATCATTTAGGCACTCCAATGATATATAGATCTTTAAATGTTGAAAAAGACCAATTTCGTCCTTGTGAAGAAAATGAAGATATACTTGGGTCAGACATACCATAAATGAGTGCATAGAGGCTCTCTTATATCTAGAAAATTGCACTCGTCCTAATATAGCATTTACTACTAATCTCTTATCGCGATATAGATGTTCTCCTACACGTCATCATTGGACATGGATTAAACATATCTTTTGATATTTACAAGGGACGATTGATTTAGGATTATTTTATCCTAGAGATTCCAAACATGAATTGATCGGTTTTGCAGATGCAAGCTATTTACCAGATCCTCATAAAGACATATAACAAATTGGATATGTTTTCACAATTGGAGGTAATGCGATATCATGACGCTCTCATAAGCAAATATTAGCTGCAACATCTTCAAATCACGTCGAAATCATTGCACTCCATGAAGCAACTAGAGAGTGTGTGTTGTTTAGGTCTATAACCTGACATATACAAGAAACATGTGGATTATCGGCTAACATCGATCCAACAATATTATATGAAGATAATGCATGTGTCGTCCAAACAAAAGAAAGATACATTAAAAGCGATTGAATGAAACATATCCTTCCAAATTTTTTTCTCATATAACCAAGAGCTTGAGAAGAAGAAAGAAGTTGATGTTCGTTACTACAGATCAAATAAAAATATAGTTGATTTATTCACAAAGGCGTTCCCTATTTCAACATCAAGAAAACACGTTCATAACATCGGGATGTGTCACCTTCGAAGCTTATGAATAAACAAAGGATTGACAAATCGATGAGGAGTTTTTATGGGTGCACTCTTTTTTCCTCATTATGGTTTTTATTCCAATAAATTTTTCCATGATAAGGTTTTTAACGAGACAACCGATAGATACTCAAGGAGAAATATTATAATTATAACAAATTTATAATTATATAAAATTATGAATGTATAAAATTTTTATGAAGAGTAATATTGAATTTATGATTTTTTAAATTGAAAAGTCATATTTATTTTCCTATAAATAGACAATGTAACCATTTATTTCAATACAAAACTTATAAATTCCAAAACTCTTCTTATTCTCTCTTCAAGTTCTAGTTAATTTTTCTATCTTTTGCTTTATTTAAATATATATACATATATATCATATATGTATATCATACATAAGATATATATTATAATATGATATATCATATATCATATATTATATTTATCATATTATTACCATTTACATATGTATCTTATATATATAAACATATTTATAATATGTATATATGTCTATATCATATATATAAATACATATATTTACGATACTTGTTATTAATTTTTTTTAATAAATTCAGAACAATTGTTCTCGTCTGAATAGTAGAAGAAAAGTGTAAAATAATTAATTTTTTTAATGATTTGAGTATAAGTACAAGAGATTTATTATGAATGATGAAAGCTGTTTATTTATGATCAATCTCAAGTTTTGTTGAATTTTAGTAAAAAGGAAAAAGGGATCATCCTAACATCAAACCCAAAAATCCAACGAAGTCCAACCTTTATAAATGGTTCTATAGTTGTAAATTTGTATGTAATTTAAATTAATTTTATCTAGTTAAAGTTGAAAATACTAAACAACCAGTTTAGGTTTATTTTCGTTACTAATATTTATTTGTAAATAATTTTTTTATTTGTCTATTTTAGATAGGGTGATGAGGACGCCGTCAATGAAATCATTGTTTACCCGTATCGAGAATTAAAACAAAGAATCAAAAGGATGTAATTTTTTCAGGGTTCATACGCGAACGAGCTAAAATTTTACGGCACAAAAAGGCAAAGGTAGTGAAGAAGGCGTAGGAGACACTTATCCAAAAGAAAATTTGGGTCCAAATTAAGGGAGATTGAAATTAGTTTTTCCATTGAACCAACATGTCTAAACCAAGAGGTTTGGGTGACAGAGATAAAGAATGTGGAAGACAGGGATATTTCATTATCAATTATAACGGTTAGAAAATCATCCAAACCAATAGAGATTTCTCTGAATCCTCTACATACCTTCTACAAAGATTTTCAATGGCTAGAAAATATTTCTAATTGCTAAAAGATTAATCTCAAGCTTCATTTGATCATTTTTCTCATTCATGAAAGGATCTCATCCCTTTGTACTCATTAGACTTGAATTTTTGAAAGGAATAGTATCATCTCTTTTTTATCATTCATCAAGAGTTTAGCATCTTTAACTTGTTCCGAGAAGATTTGAAGTCATTTTCGATTGTATAAAGAGGCTTTCACACCTTTGTGGTTTTTTCATCCCCATAAATCGACGTTTCCCTTTTAATTCATTTCATGGAGGTCTTTTCGCCTCGTGAAACCAAATCATCCACCTTCATCGCATCCCTAGACTAGTCAATAGATCTTCTATGACCCGAATAATTCTACTCGAGAGATAGAGTGAAACGAGCACCTCATACGCGACCTCAGTTCCAAATATCAAGGCGTGTATCATTTTGGTATCAGAGCTCAAGTTAAAGACCAAAAGGTACACGATTCTATCCTTTAAAATCATTTTTGTAGCAATTGTTTCTTTGTTCTTGTTTCTTGTTATAAAAATGCAATAATCAACTTGATAAGATTATATTAATGCTTTAAAGAATGGAGACACGGACGAAGACACGAATGAATCGCCTTGAAGAATAACATCGGCGACACGAACCAATCAAATTAGTCATACCAACTGATTTGAATATGGTATGGGAATGCGAGGCATTAGAGATGCACGAAATGGCGTATAACATGTGAAATAACCACGACACGATCTTGAGAAAAAGACAATGAGTTGCATCAACTACTAGGGTGGACAAATTATCCGAAAAATCCGATCTGACCTAAAATCTGTCCCAAACCTGAGGAAAAATACTCGAACCCGTAAGTTTGGGTTGGGGTAATCAAATTATGAAACTTGCGGGTTCGGGTTCAGATTTGGAGTTTTTTATTTCACGGATGGGTACCTGCGTGTTCTCGGATATATACTTAAATTTACAAATATGACCTTGAATACTTTTTAAATTATCAAAATGCCACTAGGTCAATTAATCCAACAAACGCTATTCCATCTATTCCATAGTCGTTCTCCATTCTCTCTCTCCTCAATTTGTCTATCTCTCCTCATTTTTCTCTCTTTCTCTTCCATGTCTTCTCTCCATTGCATCTTAGCCAAGACAAAATCTCCACCACTGTTTCCTCTCTCCTGATTGTCGTCTTCGCGTCTTCTACAAGGCTTATTCTTTGCTCTTTACTCTTTGTGGTGTTCATCTTCTCTGCGCCATCTGTCGTCTTCACGTTCTTCCCTTATGATCCTCGTCTTCTCCACGTCTTTCCTCTCTTCTTGCCTTCTCCGCACCCGTCATCCTCTCTACAACTCGTCTTCCCTGTGCCATTTATCCTCTCTATACCTTGTCTATTCTCATTGTCCTCTGTAACTCATCGAAGGTTTTGTTGTGTCTTCGGATTCGGGTACTCAAGGGTACTCGACTAATTTTTGGGTATCCGAAAATCCGGGTACTCGTATATGACAGGTTCGAGTTTGGGTAGAAAAAACAATAGCCTTTTGGGTTTAAGTTCGGGTATCCTAAAATTTTCCGTACCCGACCTGTGTCCACCCCTACCGACTACCATGAAAACACCACATTGTTTAAGAGGAGGACGAGTTCGACGAAGAACCACCTCGTAGACAACAAAACGAACACAACAATGATATGTTAAAATTAAAATATCCTACTTTTGTTAGACGTGTTTACCCAAAATTCGATTGGAAAAATCATATGGACAATATCTATGAGTGTTACATGTACATGAAGTACAAAAAAGTACAGAACATAGCAGAACAACTCATGGATGACGCTTTTGTTGGTGAGATTAAGGGTTGATCACTCACAACGTATGCATCTTAAACATGTAGCTATGTGGAGGGAAATAAAAACCCTAATGCGCAAGAGGTATGTACCACAAAATTCCATAGGAATTTACAAAGAATGTATATAAAATTAACCTAGGTTAGTAAAACTATCGAGGAGTATTCTGAAAACATTTGAACGTCTTCATAATATGCTGAAAAATGATGAAGATGATGAAACTGTAATGGCTTAATTTCTAGATGGTTTAAACAAACAGATTGTTAGAAAGGTAGAAAGACAAAGCTACAACCATTTGCAAGATATTTTCATTTCTCAATTCAAATTAAGCAACAGATTAAGGTAAAACAAGCAGCAAGTCGAGTCAAGACACAACACATATGATCTACAGGGTAATTATCGAGAATGCCAAAAAAAAAATAAAAAACGAATAGGTAAAGCTCTCCAGGCATCAAATTATGTCAAATGAGAAGGTAAAATTTGATTCCCTCAAAATCTATTCGTACTCATGAACTAATATGTTTCAAATTCAAGAGAATAAGAGATATGGCACAAGACTGGCCTAACCCTCGCGTCATGATCCTTGCCGATTGCGGAAAATACGAGCCCCTAAACGAGGAGGATTTGGAGATGGAAGCGAAAGTGATGAGATTGAGTACCCGAAAAGTGGATAACTACTCATGAGAACATGCATTTTGAGTATAATGATGAACCCTCAAAAACGACCCAACGTGAGACAAATTTAATATTGTCTCATCCATAATTAGATATGTGGACTCACTATATATAGCGGTTCTTGTACCAATATCGCAAGTATCTATATGGTGGAAAAGTTAGGTTTCGAGATAAGCTTCAATAGTTAAACAACAAAAGGAGAGCTCAAGGTTACCAAAAAAGTCATTGTACCATTCAACATTCACAAGTATCACAACGAGCTACTTTGTGACGTCATAACAATGCAAGTGGGATACATCTATTGGCTCGACCGTGGCAATTCGATTGCGAGCTAAAACATGATGATAGGACGAATTACTATTATTTCATCCTCACTAAAAGGAATGTAACACTAACACCACCTTTTTCATTCACAAGTTCAGGATGTGCAAGTTAAATTGAACCGAAAGGACGAGTCTAACTTTTATTATAAAGCTTTTGTTATTTGCAACAATATTTTCAAAGCTTCCTTTCAAAAGTGGACATCACCATGTCCACATGCGTGAAGAAGACGAATGGAGGACGACCTTCAAGACAAAGCAAGGATTGTATGAATGGCTCGTCATACCTTGCAGACTTTTCCAGTGCCCCTAGCACCTTCATGAGGTTCATGAAACATTTCTAAGAGCCCACATCTGTAAATTCATCATTGTTTATTTTTATGATATTCTTGTTTACCAAAAATTTTTGAGTGAACATATAGTACATCTTGAGCAATTGTTACAAACACTTCGAAAGGACAACTCTATGCAAACCTCAAGAAGTGTTTCTTTTGTACTAATGAAATATTTTTCCTAGATTTTGTTGTGAGTTCATGGGCACTACGCGTAGATGAAAATAATACAAGTCCATACATGAATAGTGAGTTTTTAGCTTTCATGGGTTAGCAAGCTTTTATCGTCGGTTAGTGAAGGACTTCAATAGCATAGCTGAACCACTCACCGCGGTTATAAAAAACAAGTCCTTCGAATGGGGAGAGACACAAGTTTAGGTGTTTGAGACGCTTAAAATGAGTCTCACCATTGTGTCCGTCCTAACTTTGCTAAACTTCAACAAGACATTTGAAATTGAGTGTGATAACTTAGGGGTTGACATTGGAGCGGTTCTAGATAAAAAACGACGACCAATGGTGTATTTCAATGAAAAGTTAAGTAGTATCACACTTAATTACCCCAAATATGACAAAGAATTTTACACCCTTGTTTGAGCCTTGAGGATATGTAACACTACCTATTAATGAAGGAGTTCGTCATCCATACAGATCATGAGACATTCAAACATCTCAAGGGAGAGACCAACATAAAGAGAAGACATGCCAAGTGGATGGAATTCAGTAAGTATTTCTTGTACATCATCAAGTACAAGAAAGACAAGGATAATGTGGTGGTTGATGCATTATTGCAGTGACACGCTTTCATCGCTACCATGAAGGTTAGGAATTTGAGGGTTAGACCACCTCAAAGAGTAATATGAACAAGACTCATAGCTTGGTAAGGTGTAAGGAAGGAGCTAACAAATCTTTCTACACACACATCGACTACCTCTTCTACCATAGACAACTTTGCATCCCACAAAGCTCAATAATGGAACTGGTACCACACCAAAGAAGGGTCACCCTAATGAGAAACTAAACCAAGGAACTGAAATGACATAATTTTTCTCAATGCCTACTCACATGTGGATGAGCCAGAACCTTCGAAGACACTAGATCAGAATGAGGATTTGAAGGCAACTCAAAGGAGATTGAAATTGGTTTTCTTTATTCAACCAAGCCTCGACCAACACGTCTAAACCAAGAAACTCGAATGATACGAATAAGGAATAGCGGAAGATAAATATCTTTGATCACCTCCGATGGCTAGATAAATCATTCAAGCCAATCAATATCCCATCCAATCTTCCATTTACTTCTTTAAAGATCTCCAATGGCTAGAAAATATTCTTAAAACCTATAAGATCAATCCCAAGCCTTCATTTTAGTATTTTTCTTATTCATGATGTCGAGTCTCTAGTATATAAAAGACTTCACCCCTTTGTACTCATTACACTTGAATTTTTTTTTAAGAAATAGTATTCTCTCTTTGTGATCGTTCATCGGGTGTTTGGAGTCTTCAATTTGTTGGAATATTTGAAGTTATTTCCAACTATATGAAGAGGCTTTCACACCTTTTGTGGTGTTTTTCATTCCTTAAAACGACGGTTTTCTTTTTACTTCATTTTATGGAGGTCTTTTTACCCTGTGTGATCTAATAATCCATCTTTATTACAAGTATCTCTTAAAGAGCTCCTATATGCCAATAAAGAGATCCTCCACAACCCAAAGAAATCTATTTGATAGATCAATTAAAACGAGCATCCGTATGTCATGAGTTCCAAGTCTAAAGGTGTGTATCATTTTGGTGTCAGATCACGATTCATGGAACAAAATACGTTGTTTTCCTTTAAATTCAATTTTATACTAATTGTTCCTCTGTTCTTGTTTCTTGTTTTAAAAAATAGAACCAAAGAGTATGGATAAGCAAGGAGACAATTCTCAACGCAATAACCAACTTGAAGTGACTATGCAAATGCTCCAACGAATTGAGTCACAGATAAATTGTATTGAGAAGAACGTAAACATAGGGTCTAATGAGGTTATACATACCGAGGGATTTAGATGTAGCACTGTAACACGTACAAATATTTTAAATTAAATATTTCCGAACACACATTCAAATAGTATAGTCAAATATTCAAACTATTTGTATCCGAGTATGCTAAATAGTTATTTTATTATATATATACATATATAATTGTATATAAAAATCAAATTAGAAACACCTAATTACAAATAATTAAACTATATCTACAAAATTAAAAAAAAATCCATTTTTGGCTAACTCTAAAAGAAAATTTATCAAACTCGATATAGCTCTTAAAATCTCTCCTTTCGCCAATCTCGTTGCCCTGGTGTCACAACACGTCGCCACAACTTGTTACCTCTCTATCGATGGTGCGTTGTTATTCTATATCGCTGCAAACTGTCACCCGTTGTTGTTTTGTACAAATACGTCACTATGTTTTTCTAACTAGTCACAAGCAATCATTTCCTCATTCTCGGTTCGTGTTCCTTCTGTTTTGTATCTTTCACGAGAGTTTATCACATTGTACGAATCTAGTTTATGAAATGTGTACATTAGAAGTTTTGGTTAGTAAGTTGAAAATCTATAAACTCATCACTTTAATAGTTTACAATATATGATATATTTCGGTTTTTCTTTTAATAATTTTTAGCTTTAGATTTGAATATTGAAAAATATCTAATTTATTAGATATTCAGAATTTGGATACATATATGAATAATAAAATAGAATATTTGATGAATATAAAACAAATACGATGAATACAAATACGAATACCAAATAAAACTGCGATATCCAAATTTTATCCGCCTTTAATTGTAGATGATGATGGGGTTGCTACCGCCTCCGATGCATATGTTGCAATAGCTGATGATGTTGCGACCTTTTTTTTATTTCAATAGTTACAGAAGTCATGACTACTAACTGTTTTAATGGTCTCATAAAGATCAAATGGAAATTGCAACTTGAAAAAAAAAATCTAATAGTGTCATCGTATTAAAAGAGTAATTGCTTGTAAATTGCACTGAAGTCTCAACCATAAGATTTGTAATACTTTAAAAAGTCCAAATTCCGTCCACTTGTTCATTTTTCATGTATAATTAACAATTATTCATTGGTTATTAACATTACTAATTATGTTCTTACATGTTCTTAAAATTTTGTAATACTTAAAGTTACCTCAAAATTGAAACACGATTTTTGAAATATGATATTGTCAATTTAGTATCTCGTTGATACACGGAGAGTTTTGTTTGCAGTTGTTAATACGAGCTACAAGTATTATTTTTATAGTATTATTATTATTTCGGGCTAACTTTTAACTAAATCAAAATAAAAATATTTAAGCACATTATTTTCGGGTTTTAAGTCGTACTAGGCAGACTTCATTTAGGGACAATTTAGGAATTGATTTAGACACATCAACCATGGCATAGGTGTGGCTACCATAATAACAAGTCACCAATCTTTATTTATCATACGGTGGTCTTATTAAGATAGTCTTACACCATATATATAAACAAGTTAACCATAAAATTATTAGGTTTAACACTTACCATATTAGGTTACGATATAATTATAAAAGTATCATTGATTTCATATTACCCCTCAAGATGGAACATGCAAATCTTATATGCCCAACTTCACGAGAAAAACATCAAACTCATGTTTTCTAAGAACCTTGGTGAAGATATTCGCGAGTTGTGAATGAGTGGAGACATGATGAGTGATGAACGACCGCAAAAAATCTCATCACAAATAAAATGATAACCGACTTCGATGTGCTTTGTTCTCTCATGAAAGACTGGGTTGGCACTGATATGTATGGCAGCTTGACTCTCGCAGTAAAGATCAACATCTTGATAGTGTCTAACAATTGTCGCAGCCAAAGAAGTTCATGAGAGGTGATCGCCATGGATCGACATTAGCTTCTGCGGACGAGCAGGAGACAACATTGTGCTTCTTGGTTTTTCAAGATATGGGATACCCGTCGAGTTGAATGAATTATCCGGTGGACAAGCGAAGTGAACGAGGACAACCAACCCAATCGAAGTCACACCACTCTGAGAAACGAAGATTAGAATCTGCATGCAAAAGTACACCTTGTCCAGGGTTAGATTTCAAATACCGCACCACTCGAAGAGCAAATTTTCAATGTTCAACTGTTGGTCGGTGCATGAACTGGACAACATATGGATATTGTATGACAAATCCAGACGAGTAACCCCAAGATACACTAGTCGACCAACTAAACGTCGGTATTGTTGCGGATCAGAGCAAAGGGGAACGGTGGAGACTGCAAGTAGATGGTGCTATTCCATCGGGAATGCAACCAGCTTGGCCACAAGAAGACTTGCTTCGGAGATTATATCCAAAGCGTACTTGTGTTGGGACAAACAAATTCTAGTCGATCCCCGAGCAACCTCAATATCCAAGAAGTATTTCTAGACGCCAAGATATTTCATCATAAAACACAAACTAAGATACTCCTTGAACCGATGTATATGTAACGCCGAATTATCCGGAACAACCAAATCATCAACATACAGAAAAAAGTAAGACGGATACGATCGTGCTGTAACGTAAAAAGAGAGTATTCCACATAGGATTGTACAAAACCGAATAAAAGCAAAGATGAGATAAGCTTTGTGAACCAACAGCGAGGCGTTTGCTTGAGGCCATACAGAGACTTGCGAAGCCGACACACTTGTCCGAGACGTGATTCGGACAAACCGGGAGGAAGCTCCATGAAGACCTCCTCATGCAAGTCACATGTAAGAAAGCATTATAAATATCCATTTGATGTGCTTCCTAGTTGAGGGCTGCCGAGATTACCAAGAATACCCGCATTATCGTCATCTTCACAACGGGAGCAAACGTCTCTTTATAATCAAGACCATCCATTTGATTATTTTCCAACATCACCAGTCTTGCTTTGTGTCTCTCGATGGAACCGTCAAAATAATACTTGATCTTGAAAATCCATTTACATCCAATCGCTTTCTTCCGCTGAGGAAGAGACGTCAGTGTCCATGTATTACTATTTTGTAGTGTGTCGAGCTCGGATCATGTCGAGAAGCTTCTGCATTCGTGCAAGACTGGGTTGAAGTCATCATCATTGGTAAGGCAAGCGTTGATGAGGTTGAACTTCTAAAGAAAGATACATTATTTGCAGACCCCAACTCTGACCAATCCCTGAACGGAAATATAGTCTCATAGAACACAACATTCTGAGAGACATAAAACATATTGTACTCGATGTCATACACGCACCAACCTTTTTGACCAATCTGATAGCCAACAAACACGCATTTATGGCTGCAAGGAGCAAACTGGCCTACCATGCCTGCTGATCATGTACATAACAAAGCGATGTAAATGACCGAATGTGACCCAATGAGAGAACTTTTCCGTAAAGAACCTCATAAGGAGACTTACCATCCAAAACATGAGACGATGTCTTGTTAATGAGATAGGCCCCCGTAAGCACGCATTCTCCCCAGAAGCAAAGAGGAAGTCCCGCCTGGAACAACAATGCACGAGCAACATTTAAAATATGGCGATGTTTCCTTTTGGCCCAACCATTTTGTTGTGGCGTCTCGACGCACGAAGTTTTCTCAGATATTCCATTATTCATAAAGAAATCACGCATCGATGTAAACTTTGTACCATTATCGGAACGAACAGTTTTCACTTGAGTTTTGTATTGCTACTCAACCATGACCAAGAATACTTTAAGATAAACAGACACCTCGCTTTTAGCCTGCATCAGGTATAACCAAACTCCTCATGAAAAATCATCAACAGCTGTAAAAAAATATCTAGCTCCAGAGAATGATGGAACACGATTTGGACCCCACAAATCACAATGAATCAACCAAAACGAAGATGATACATTATTATTATTGCTCATGGGAAAAGATACTCGAGTTTTCTTGGTACGGAAACAATCATCACATGCCTTATTCAAAGAATCAAAATCCTTACTACAGAGCCCTAAACCAAAAATCAACTTCAAAGCTTTTGCAAATGGATGACCCAGCCAACAATACCATAGATCAACATTTGAAGGCTTCAAACTAACAGCTGTCGCGATCACCATACCTCGAAAGAAATAGAGCCATTTACGTTTTTCACCCGCTCTAATCAGCATCCTCGTAGTGTGGTCCTGAACAACACAGAACTTGTTGGTAAATTGCACGATATGTTGCGTGCCGGCCCACAGTTGTGACAATGAGATAAGGTTATAACTCAAATCAGGAACATAAAACACGTTGTAAATAGTGAGATTATCACACAAAACCACAGAATCCTGTTGTCATGCAAATGTATTACGTCCGTTTGGAAGTCCAACACAACACACCGACATATTTTTCACATCCCATAACAGTTCGAACCAACCCGTCATTTGATTTCCAACACCTGAGTCTATAAGCCATTTGACACGTTGTGCCTTATCATGATATGTAACAAAGATTCGAAAAGAATAGCACACGTGGTCTTATTAAGAGAGCTTTACACCATATACACAAGTTAACCCTAACATTATTAGGTTAACCCTAACCCTATTAGATAACAATACAATTATGAAATTACCCTTGATTCCATATTATGTCATTTTTTGATACAAAGTTATTCGAACAGATTTAAAAAAATTACAGACGAATTTAATTTATTTGTAAAATTATGAATGGATTACAGACGAGATTAAGCAGTTGTATGTAATTCATCCTGAAGCAAGCCTTATATACGAATATTCACGGTCGCTTTATCTGTCCATCCATAATTTACAGATGATTTTCGTGTCCGTCTAGAATTTATGGAAGATTTCGTGTTTGTCTCGAGTTATGGTTGTCTATTATTTGTTCTCTAATTCGTTCACATCTGGCTCTAATTCATCCATAAATTGTTTATATTATAAGTGATAGGGACATAAATGTAATGTTGTACTTTTGTGTTTATTAGGGTTTCCGTTAGGATTTTCATATCTCTTATGTATTGATATATATATCTCATGTAATTCAATTTCAAATCAATATACGAAAGTAGGGTTTTGGATCTAAGGCGGTGAATAGGGTTTGAGAGAGGCCGGTGGCAATAACTAGGGTTTTGGATCTAAGGCTCTGATACCATTGTCTGAGTCATGTTTGTCGTTGTTATGCAACTCTTGTTCCAGCAATAAAAGCCACAAATTGCCTTTTCATGAATCTTCCATCTCTACGTCGTTTCCACTTGAAATCATCTTCTCCGATGTTTGGACATCACCAATCATCTCGGTTGATGGTTTCAAATACTATGTCATCTTTGTTGATCACTTCACTCGCTATACATGGCTGTACCCTCTCAAACAAAAATCCCAAGTTCGAGAAACCTTTATTACGTTCAAAGCTCTAGTTGAAAAACAATTCCAAATTCCCAACCGCGGTTGATCTCATTAATCGCTTACCCACTCCCGTTCTTTCGTATGACAGCCCATTCACTAGACTTCTTGGCACCCATCCGAACTATCTTAAGCTTCGGACTTTTGGCTGCCTATGTTATCTGTGGCTTCGTCCATACTCCGCAAATAAACTTTCGCCTCGTTCTAGACCGTGTGTCTTCCTAGGATACTCCACCACCCAAAGTGCGTACTTGTGTCTTGATCCCATAAGTTCACGAATATATACATCTCGTCATGTAGAGTTTCATGAAACCGTCTTTCCATACTCCAACTACTCCCAATATTTCACAAGCAACGACTTCAACCCTAATCCGCCTGCATCCTCATGGTCGTCATCCGTTTGTGTTGTTCCATATTGTCCAATGCCACTCGTGACACCGTCTTCTTCCGTCACTCCTGTAACGGATCCTTCACCGGAAATGCTCACATCACGGGCGCCCGCGGACATGGTCTCTGTTGCAGCTAACTCCCATTTGGATGTTCCGGCAATTGCTGATGGTGGCAACATTCACCCTATGCAAACGAGATCTAAAACAAAATTAGCTCAGGCTACTCGCCCGACCGGGCACCATGTACACTGCCCGATCGTGCATCATGCCCGAGCGGGTGACCCTTCCACCCGAGTCGTGCAAAGTTACGAAATGTGGTTGGATGCAAGTGGATTTATCGTATCAAACAATTACCCGATGGTTCGGTGGATCGTTACAAGGCCAGACTTGTGGCGAAAGGTTTTACACAACGACCTGGAGTGGACTTCTTTGAGACATTCAGTCCGGTAGTTAAACCCGCTACCATTCGATTGATTTTGAGTATTGCAATTGCAAATGGTTGGAGTCTTCGTCAACTAGATGTCAACAATGCATTTCTTCAAGGACAACTCACGGAAGAGGTATACATGACACAACCTCCAGGTTTTGTTGATCATGATCGTCCTCATCACATATGCAAACTCAGCAAGGCAATATATGGTCTCAAACAAGCTCCTCGGGCTTGGTATTCGGAACTTCGGGATTTTCTTCTCGGCCAGGGCTTTGTTAACTCCCTTGCCGACGCATCCTTGTTCATTCTTCACAATTCCGAGGTAACTATATATGTTCTCGTCTATGTGGATGATCTTGTGGTAACAGGAAGCAACTCAAGAGCAGTCCAACGATTTACCATAGCGCTTGGAAATCGCTTCTCCATCAAAGACTTGGGTGATCTATCTTACTTCCTTGGCATTGAAGTAACACGGACAACCTCAGGCTTGCTGCTAACTCATCGCAAATATGTCACGGATATCCTCAACAAAGCTCAATTCTCCGAAGCTAAATCAGTGACCACTCCTATGGCTCCTAGCGCGCGTCTCTCCTTATCCTCGGGTGAAAGGTTGGACGATCCAACCAACTATCGGACTATTGTTGGAAGTCTTCAGTATCTCACACTTACGAGACCCGGCATCAGCTTCGTTGTCAATAAATTATCTCAGTACATGCATGCCCCGACAACGGAACATCTACAAGCCCTCAAACGGGTTCTACGGTATTTGGTTGGAACACGAGATCGTGGTATCTTCTTCTCCGCTGGTAATACTATCTCTCTACACGCCTTTAGTGATGCAGATTGGGCGGGAGATCGTGATGAGTATATCTCTACGGGGGCATATATTGTCTACCTGGGCAGCCATCCCATTTCTTGGTCTTCCAAGAAACAGAAATTCACAGCCAGGTCATCCACCGAAGCGGAATATCGTGCTATAGCAGATACAGCAGCAGAACTTCGATGGATCACGTCTCTCCTAACGGAACTTGGTATTTCTACATCACAACCTCCCGTAATTTATTGTGACAACATTGGCGCAACATATTTGAGTGCCAATCCTGTCTTCCACTCTCGCATGAAGCATCTAGCCTTGGACTACTTCTTTGTTCGTCAGCAAGTGCAAGGCGGCATCCTTCGAGTTTCTCACGTCAACTCCAAAGATCAACTAGCGGATTTACTCACTAAACCGCTCGCTCGTCAGCCATTTCTTACACTTTGTCACAAGATCGGCATCACCGAAGGTGCTCCGTCTTGAGGGGGCATATAAGTGATAGGGACATAAATGTAATTTTGTACTTTTGTGTTTATTAGGGTTTCCGTTAGGGTTTTCATATCTCTTATGTATTGATATATATATCTGATGTAATTCAATTTCAAATCAATATACGAAAACTATTCCACATATATAACCCACACAACACTTTTATATGTTTTTATATACAAAATTGCCATTTATTTATTTTACTTAATATCATCTTTATATTCGATATTATATTAATATAATTTTAAAGATCGAATATTTTCGTTTCAAAACAATGAATGTAAAAAATAAATTATCCGAAAAATCTAGGGGTGTCAAAGGAATTTATGGAAGGTATTACACAAATTATGACATTAATGTTTAGAAAACACACATTTGTAGAAAATGAATCACTATAATTTGTACAAAGGGAATGCAAATTGATGTTGTAATCTTTCCATTGAATTTGAGAATAAAAATATCACATTATCTACAATGCTATGTGTAAAAAATGAAAATAAATACTAAAAACTCAATACTCTACTATTAGAACCAATGAGTTTGGATATACAAATTATGAACAAATAATAAAGATCTCAAAATGATAAATTAAAAAACAACAACTAATGTAAACCTACTAGATGAAATTTGATCGATGTATGCACTTAGTAGTGTCCTAATACAAAGTGAGGATTAACAATCGCAAAAGATTCAAGTTGATCTCATGTCGAATCTAATTTGTGTTTTTCTCTAAGATTAAATGGAGAAAGTAAGGATTTTTTTTGTTTCGTCTTCGTCGCATAATTCGATGACCATTCTTATAAGCAAGTTCGGGTCCAAGCAAATGGATTATGTGAAACATCTGAAGAGATGTAATGCTTCATATACAATACATCAAAACCAAACCGTCAAAAAAAGAAAAAATAATTTTGGTCCATGAGGCCAAGGCTCGATCCATGTCAACTAAAAACTCCAAAGGCCCAAAGCTAATCTTTTGATTACACACACACATTTGAAAACCCATATACACTCATTCGTTTGTTCATTTAATTCTTTTCCATGTGTGAACACTTAAATAGGGTTCATTCAACGTCACAAGTTCCAATATGAGACTACAAGATACAAATACCTTACAATACCTATATTTTCTATTCAAACTCAATAATACCCTACATTTGAATAGAAAATAAGATACTTATTTTTTCATTTTTTAGAATATTGGTTAAATATGCATTTGAAAGGTGTCTTTTGGATTTGAACCTTTCATTGTAAATACTTATCAAAGTTAGTGAACTTTAGTCTTGAACTACTCACGTTTGTACTAAATCAAAACTAAAGTATCACACATACCAAACCGATACATTTAAATTCTTACGTTAATGTTTATTTTGGTCTTGAACATAGCCTTTGTTCATGATATTTCTAGAGAACTTGGCGATTTTCGATTCTCATAGTTGCAACCACATTAATCTCATATATGTGATGCTAATAAAAAAATATTACGTATGAATTCCATTTTAAAAGCTACTAGCATTATTAAGAATCTAAAGATTCACCCCTTTAATCATCAATGGAAAATCCACTTGATTTTAGCATAAGAAAGGCATAATAGTGTGCCATATGTCTCGAGTCTTCCTTCACTAGTTTATCTGTTGAACCTAGACCATGGATCTCCAACGTTACTAAATTAGGTTTCTACCAAGTGATGACTCACTCCATTGGCTTTAAGCCTATTCCCTCACTATATTCAAATTTTGCTCTCAACCAAGGCCTTTTTAGCAAGTCTCGTGTCGTGTTAGGCGTCCCCTTATATGTAGGCTTGGACAATTCGAGTTTCTGTTTGGTTATATTAGGTATGGATTATTCAGGTTTCAATAAATAGTAAATGTTTTGTTATAATTCAAACGGTTTTTTGTTTGATTATAGGATTATTCGATTGAGTTATAATCATAAAAAATCATAACCGAAATAAAATTTGAACTCTAATCAGTTCGGTTTTATTGGGTTATTATTTACACATCTGGGATTTTTTAAATAATAATTATATATGTATGATTGCAACTTATTAACTAATAAAGGAACATAAATATAAAATATTATATAACTACATTGTTATTAGACTTAAAACACTTGGAAAATGGACATCGATTATAGTTAGGAGGGTTAGTTATTACATAAGGAAAACATAACGCTAAAACAACAAAAACTTCATGTTACTAAAAAGACTATGTTACTAAAAAAACCATATACCATGTTAGTTTCAAAAGTTTGCATTCAACACTTTGATTATGATGTTGTAATCAAAGTGAACAAAAGGGTTTGGGGTAAACGAATGGGTTTGGGGTAAGTTTTTTTTTTTTAAATTAAGAACCATTCGGTTAATCAAATTAAATCGATTAATAACCAAATCAAACCGTAACCAATCGATTTTTATATATTTATAACAAATCGGTTAATTTTAAAATAACTGAACCAAAAAGAAATCATTTTATTCAATTCAATTCAGGTAAATTGTCAGAAATCGAATCGATTTGTGGACCCCTATTTGTATGTCTCGATTTTCCATTGTTAATTTTGTTTTTAACTCTTATAAGAATAGTTATACTAACACACGATGAATGCAAATGATAAGAACAAGCATCATATATTAAAGTTATTTTAATCATTTTATGAATTATTAGATAATGTTAAGAAATGTTCGGAATTGTGGACATGCATTTCCATGACACAAAATTTAATAAATAAGTCTATTTCATAAATTTCAAACATAAGATCAATGCATAAGTTTAAAATATAAATTCAATAGGCTAATTTATTTTAAAGTTTTAATATAATTTAGCAATTATTTAATATATGAGATATTTTAAAAAAATTGAAAAATTCAAGAAAGAAGAATCGACAAAGAGCTAATTTTCGATATGTTAATCAAACGAAATCTAAATACGAAAAGTTAATCAAAATAAAGCAAATCGGGGAGAAAGGCAATTATTCATACATTTATAAACGGAAGAATATTAAAGATACCTTTTTAAGGTTTTCTAATTTCAAATATACCCTCGAAAAACTAAAAACAAAATTGTAAAAAAGACAATGTATCCTTACCTTTTTCTTTGTGAAAACATATACAGTTTAATATTTTTTTGAAACGAAACTTTTTTTAAAATTGAGAGTAAAGTGCGAGGAACGATACCAAAGAGTAAGGAACGAATAACGATTTCAAGCGAGGGCAAAGAGCGAAGAGTGACATGAATCACAAGGGTCACACAAGGTTATATGAGTAACATGGATCACACGGTAGATCAGAATTATAAGGATAGAGAAGTTGATTTTTTTAAGGAAGGTTAAAATTGAAACCTTTTAAATGTATTTTCTTTATTTTAACCCTTTATAAACTCATCACACTCATCACAGTAAAATTATTGGATTTCTTGAAAATATAAAGATTAAGATGTTGGCGTTCAATAAATTACTCAAGTTTGGAGCAAAAAACAAGAATATGAGGCATACTCAGTAATAATCACGCCGCAACATGATTGCCTCTCTCTTGCCACTCGGTTAGATATATATGATCATGGTTCTTGTCCTTGATGTCCGTGAACTGAACTCGTTTGAGGTTGTCCGGGTTGCGACTGCTCTTGTTGGCCAAACATATAGGAGGAACTTGACGCATCTTGTCTCCACGTCTGTTGGGTTCCTGACGACCACGATGAGCCCGTTCGATGACTCCACGTCGTCTGCTGGCCGCCTGTTTGATTCTCCCACGATTTCTGATTCTCTGTTGTGGGACTAGACCACGCTGAGTGCTGAGTTCCTGTTGGATTACTCCATGATTGTTGATGTTCTGTTGGAGAACTGGACCCCATTGATTGATGTCCTGCTGCTTGGCCTGACCAAGATGGTTGGACCGTTGTCTGATGACTTACAGGCGTGTTAGACCAGGACTGGGTGCCACTAGTGTGATGACCATACGGATTTTCGCTGTTAGTTTGACTAGTCCCTGATGGCTGTTGAGTAGTTGTCTGATTAGACCAACTCGGTTGCTGTTGAGTAGCCGTCTGATTAGACCAACTCGGTTGCTGTTGATATGAAGTTTGATTGGCCATCCATGGTGCCGCTCTATTGTAAGAACCTGTGGTCTGCTGAGCACCTGTCTGCACAGGTCCCGAGGGAACAGGTCCCCTAGTTAGATGAGGTGGACTGGTCCTAGGTTGCCTAGGGTTTCCGCCAATCCAGCTGCTAGAATTCAGGGCCTTTTCTATCTCCTCGCGCATCCCGGCTTTCTCGAACGCTTCAATAACAAATTCTCGCAGTGCAGGAGGAACACCTATACCATATCCTACCATCTGTCGGACTATGCCCATAGCTGCATCAAGCGCATCACCTTCGCATAGACCCCTAACCACTGCATCATAAATGGAAGGATCTGGTTTTGGTTCTTTCTCACTCATTTTAGTCAAAATCTGTGCTGATTCCACGAGTTTTCCATTCCTAATAAACTCGCCGAGAACCCTAGTACCAAAATTAGCAACCACCCTTAGATTTGAATCCACCATCCTGTTCAGCATTTGGACAGCATCATCGATTCTATCTGCCTTGAGATAAGCATCAACCATTGCTCTATAGATCGGAACGTCAGGGGACAAGGATTTGGCACACAGTTCCGCAAGGAACATCTCTGCCTCGGATAACATTCCATGTTCGCAACATCTTGAGATCATGTTAGAGAAACCTGCAACATCCATTGCAAAGGGCTTTGAACCTAGCCTTACCCCTGATCCAGGTTTCGTCCCGACTTTCCTGAAGGCATCTATTGCCTCCTTAAACTGTCCAAGCTTGAAACACTCATTAACCATTATATTAAAAGTCTCCGAATTCACAGCCTGAATATTCGGAGGACTGTGATTATCCAACATCTCATCGAACAATGCCCAAGCCTCGGATTTCTTACCGTACTTCAGCAAAACTTCCAGAAGCACATTGCAAGTAGGGGGATGCAGTCTGAATTTCTTATCCAACAAAGACTTGTAAGACTCCATAGCTAACTTATCCTCACCTTGTTTGAACCAGAACTCCATGAAGGTCGCATTGACGACTCCATCATAAACCAAACACTTGCTCTTCAATTCATCGAAGAATTCATTAGCTTTTTCTAAATTGCCCTTATCCAAGAACCCACGAATCAGATTATTGTACACCAACGAATCAGCAGCTTGTCCTTTGTTCAACATCTCCCTCAATAAATCCACAGCCTCATCAATTCTTTCCGCATCAATCAACCCTTTTGTCAAGTGCCTATAAGTAACAGGAGATGGACCAAAAGGGGCATTCGCCAATATGTGGCGGTACAATTCAAGAGCCTCGTCAACTCGACCTTCATCACAATGGGCATTGATGATCTGATTGTAGGAGACGATGTTGGGAACGATGTCCGACTGCTTGAAGAAATATTGGAACAGAGCAATGGCATCGCTATACCTCTTCGCACGGTACATAGCAGCGATGATGGCGTTGCAAGTGAACACCGTGGGTCGAGTGTTCGAGAACACCGACTGACGCGCGAGCCGTGATGCAGCATCGAGGTCCGATGCACGGATCAGGGACTGGACTCTGTTATGCAGATTAAGCCTAGACCCGACGAGCGCGGAAGTGGTGTCCGGAAGCCGAGGCGCGTTGGGATCACGCCGCGGCGGAGGAGATGAGGAGTCTCGGCGAAGCGCGTGGAGAGGAGGCTCGATCCGGAGGCGGCGTTTGCGGCGGCGACGTTCGGCGGCGGCTTCTTCGGCGGAGGAGAAGGCCATGGTGCGGTGAGGGAGTGGGGGAGGTATCGTGAAAGAGGGAGTTGTAGGGTTCGGGTTCGGGTTCGGGTTCGGAGGAAGATTCTGGAACAAACCATTTCCCAGGTTTGGATCCGGATCCGGGTTAGGGTTAGGATTTGTAGCTTGATCGTTCTGTGTGAGAGAGAAGCTGTGGAATCGGTGGTAAAGCGACACCGGAAAAGTACCCGGGGTAGTGGTGGTGGTGCATCGGCGGCGTAATTCGGCGGAGCGGCGGAGGAGTTGACACAGAGACATGGCGGTGGGGGAGACGAACAGACACCGATTAGGGTTTTAGAGAGAGAGAGGAAATGAACAGAAGTTCAAGTTTTAGTTAAACCCTACAAAATCTAAGAGTTATGAAACGATGCCGTTTCGTATACATATTTGGGAGGATGTTTGGAAACACTTGTAAAAATGTCCTAGAAATGAGATAATCTTATTCTGAGAAGGAATAGAGAAGGCGTAAGATAACAAGAGTGCGCAGGAGAAAACAAAGGGAAGGGGCTCTCTCACCTCCCTGCGCAAATTAGGGCTTCTCCTTGTGAAGAGTACTGTTTTCTTCCTCAGTTCAGCTTCATTATTCAGTACTCTCTCTCTCTCTCTCTCTCTCTCTGCAAATTTTCTGTCTCCAAAATTCTGAATTCCAAGCCATTGTTTATTTTTTCTTGTTGCATTCGCATCTTCGGTGACTATTGGAAGACAAATTATGATACTTTCTCTCTCTAATTTATATGCAATATGTAGCTTTTCCAGCAAATTGAGTTCTCAATTCTCAATTGTTTTTGATGAAATTACGAAGCCCATCGTTCCGATTTTAATTTCTGGTGATGGGCATTGGTCGTTTTCCATTTCGGTTTTGGTTGAATTGTACTTTAGAAATACTCTGTTTTCCTTGGCCTAAAGAAGATATTGAACATCGGTTTCGTGTTTTGCATTTCACATTCTAGCCTTCAGATTTAATCTATATGCTCTTGCTCGATTGTTTTCTTTTGGTTAATATCTAGAAAAATCAAGGCTCTACATCTATATTTGTGTTCATTGCATGGCTTTAGTATTCATGATGCTATGTTTCACTCTAAAACTTTTGGTTATATACCAAATATCAAATATAGTTTTCTACTTGTTTCGATGGAAGACGTCTGAGAAATAACCGAGATTCGCACATTAGTGTTGTATTGGTAACTTCTTGTTGAGTGCTTAGTGGTCGTTTGCTACCTTTGTCTTGACGGTTTATCCTATGCTTTAGGATTTTAACTTGAGAAGATTCTGCATTGGCTATGTTAATAGTTAGTTTATTATGTTTCTTCTTTGTAAACAACAATGGAATGACTTCAGTCAAAAGTTTATTTACCAGTCAATGTTCAGTTCATACTTAAATGGCAGATTAGCATTTTTTTATAGAGTAAATAGGTTTCCTAGCTGAATTAGAGGATTATACTAATGTGCTTAGGTATGATTGTGAGTATCATTGTTTCTGTATGACATTCTTTAAACCTTGTCATGTGCTTATACGTTGTTCGGATCTGATACATTACACCTCGCTACATCCTAGTATAAGCAATATAATGTTCCTAAGATTTCTAACTTGTTTGGGATCATATTGTTTTGTTATGTGTTTGTTAGAAGGAATTGTTTTGAGCTCGGGTGGTAAACGTCAAGAGGAAAATGTGTGATGATGCTGGACAGATGTTGCTCATCTATGATGAGCCCTCAGACCATCATCATTCTTTATCTTTAGATGAAGCCAGCAGTACGGAGGAATCACCAGACGGAACCACACTCTCTTTAGATACAACTAACGATACCATTCCATACATCGGACAAAGATTTCCTACTCATGATGCTGCTTATGAGTTTTACAGTGCATTCGCAAAGCGTTGCGGGTTCTCAATTCGCCGTCACAGGACAGAAGGTAAAGATGGAGTTGGCAAAGGACTAACTAGACGGTATTTTGTTTGCCACCGTGCTGGTAATACCCCAATCAAACCCTTAAGTGAAGGGAAACCACAGAGGAACAGAAAATCTTCTCGTTGCGGGTGTCAAGCATACTTAAGGATCAGTAAAGTTGCTGAATTAGGTTCGACTGAATGGCGTGTTACGGGTTTTGCTAATCACCACAATCATGAGCTCTTAGAACCAAATCAAGTCCGTTTTCTTCCCGCATATAGATCCATATCGGATGCAGATAAGAGCCGGATTTTGATGTTCTCAAAGACAGGAATTTCAGTTCAGCAGATGATGAGGCTCATGGAGCTTGAAAAGTGCGTTGAGCCAGGCTTTTTACCGTTCACTGAAAAGGATGTCAGGAATTTGCTTCAGTCATTTAGGAAACTCGACCCTGAGGATGAAAGCATAGACTTATTGAGGATGTGCCAGAGCATAAAGGAGAAAGACCCAAACTTTAAATTTGAGTTTACGTTAGATGCTAATGATAAGCTAGAGAACATTGCCTGGTCATATGCATCCTCTGTTCAGTCATATGAGATCTTTGGAGATGCGGTAGTATTTGATACAACGCATCGCTTAAATGCAATTGAGATGCCACTTGGAATATGGGTTGGAATCAATAATTATGGTATGCCTTGTTTCTTTGGATGTGTGCTTCTACGTGACGAAAACTTAAGATCATGGTCATGGGCCCTAAAGGTAACAAAATAGATCATCGAATATATCTAGTTTCATTTCCATTTGATTATTTTTCTGATGATTGGCATTAATCCATGGGGAGGACAGTAGATAAAACTTTTTGCTTCTGCATCGACTAGCCTTGATTTACTTGGAAATGCTTCGATTTCAAGTCCCTTGACCTTTTTTGCATCTGTGCTAACATCTGTTTGTGTTTGAATTTTATATGAAAGGCATTCATGAGGTTCATGAACGGGAAGGCACCTCAAACGCTGTTAACAGACCATAATATGTGTCTCAAGGATGCCGTGGCTGCAGAAATTCCAGCAACGAAACATGCGCTTTGCATATGGATGATTGTTGGAAAGTTTCCATCATGGTTTAATGCTGTTCTTGGAGAACGCTACAATGATTGGAAAGCTGAGTTCTATAGGCTCTACAACCTGGAGTCAGTCGAGGATTTCGAGTTAGGCTGGAGGGACATGGTTGATTCTTTCGGGCTGCACACAAACAGGCACATAAACAACTTGTTTGCCTCGCGTTCTTTGTGGGCTTTGCCGTACTTGAGAAGCCATTTTTTCGCTGGAATGACTTTGACTGGACGATCAAAGGTGATTAATGCTTTCATTCAGAGGTTCTTGAGCGCACAAACCCGTCTTGCGCACTTCGTGGAACAAGTATGTTATCTCATGCTTCATATTTGATTACAGTTTTCTAGCTGAAAGAATCTCTGTCAGATCTATTTTTATCTCAACCTGCCAAAAGAAAATATTTATCTACACGAAGAAGAGAGAGCCTATATTTACTTGTATCCCACATAATAGCGTATACGTATGTTTAGTTGGCTGTTGCGATGAACGTAGGTAGCTGTTGCCGTGGATTTCAAAGATCAAGCAGCGGAACAACAAACGATGCAGCAGAATCTCCAAAATATCAGCCTCAAAACCGGTGCTCCCATGGAATCTCACGCAGCCTCAGTCCTCACTCCTTTTGCCTTCTCCAAACTCCAAGAACAACTCGTTCTGGCGGCCCATTACGCTTCATTCCAGTTAGAGGATGGCTATCTCGTGAGACATCATACCAAACTTGATGGAGGCCGGAAAGTGTACTGGGTCCCTCAGGAAGGCATCATAAGTTGTAGTTGTCAACTCTTCGAGTTCTCGGGGATTCTTTGTCGCCACGCCCTTCGAGTTCTCTCCACGGGCAATTGTTTCCAGATCCCAGACAGGTATATTCCCCTTCGATGGCGGAGAATAAGCACGTCTTTTGGTAAGACATTCCGGAACAACTCAGATGATCATGTGGAAAGAGTTCAGTTTCTTCAGACTCTGGTTTCGACTCTGGTTTCTGAATCATCCAAGTCAAAAGAGAGGCTAGAGATGGCGACGGATGAAATTTCCATCCTGTTGTCACGCATTAGAGAGCAACCGATCTCTTCACATGTTCTTCGGAACATCTCTGTCCAGAGGAATTTTTGATACGGCAAAAACCCTGACTCACTTTGGTATTTGTATAATATTATTTCTTGCGTATATGACGATTTTTCGTTGAATGAAGCCCTGCGTGTAGGTTTAGAGGAGGCTAGAGGGTTCCTTGCGTTACAAGTAATGGAATTCTTTGTGGCTTGCGATGCAAGTAAATACATTTAGTGAAGAACAAGCTGATATGATGACGGTTTCTTAACACGATTGTATTACGATACGAGTTCGTTCGAATTGTATCATGTTTAATGATGCGTGTCAAGTTAAACAAGTTAACCTAAACTAACCGCAAATGTATGGCACGTGTGTAATAATTAAGGTGTCGATCCTACGAGGACTATTGTAACACGATATAAGAATCAAACTCGAATCAATACTTGATACGATAAGATGATGGTTATAAGATGCAAGTATGATGATGATGCAGTGGATAAATGAGTTCTAAACAAAGATACAAACATCCTAGAATCCGGTTCCATCGCATATTCTCCAAAACCTATCTCCGATTTATTTAATCGTACATTCTCTATCAAGATATCTAAGGCAGACGATCTTAATGTAGAACATATCCTCTCTCAAGGCATAGGAACGTGGCCAGATTGAGTCATCCCCTACTTTCGTGGCTGACACCCCAACTAAACCCCATTACGATTCATGATTCGTCCAATTCAACCCTCAACCGTTACTACCCTACTTTCGTGATCTAGTTTCGGTTGTTCTAAGTCTGATCTTCTAGGACTAGAATTCACCTATCAGTCATTCCCCTAATCCCTAACACATGCATATACGTGGCCATTCGTAAACACAAGTCATTAAGCGTTCAGACAAAGAATAGATAAACAAAACGGGGAAATGCATTCATAAACGAATCAAAGATGGTTCCGGGATAGCCATGGGCTAATCACTTCTCCTAGAAAAAATCTACTACTCGATCATGAGTCTAAACAACATAAATGAAATAAGTAGAGTAAGGAGCATAGAAACATCAAACAAGAGATGATCCCGAATCAATTTCCGACTCCTTGTTGTGTCTCCCGTCAAAGAGGGCTCGTGAATGGAATGATGGATTCTGTGTACCCTCCTACGGTTCTCCTCTGTGTTTTCTTCCTTCTGAACTCAATTTTGGGGTCCCTTTTTATACAAATTCCCCGTTGGAGATTTTTTTAGGGAAGTTGTTATAGGCATGCCCCACGCGTGCTAAGGGCTAGCACGACTCGAGCAACAACTTTTGGAACACCACCCCGTGCGAGCTAAGGAGAGCACCCCGCACGGGCTCCTCATGAAGCTCAAGTCGTGCGTGTTGAAGGTGAACACGACTTTTGCAAATGCTTCTGGATCTTCAGCCCGAGCGGGCTAAGGAAACCACCCCGCGGGGGCCTTGTCTCCTCATGTCGTATCGCATTACTTGCCCATTTCTCGTTCCATTTGTTCCGTTATGATCTCCAATTCTCGTACTTTGTCCCGTGTATGTTCTTTAGCTCCGAAACGAACCAAATACGCATTAAAACCTATAAGAACATGAAAACACGGAAACAAGTAAAACATATACAAAATCACACGTAAACATCGCAACTATCATCATAAACATATCTAAAATCATGCGAGTATCGAACATATACAAATCACACGTAAACATCGCAACTATCATCATAAACATATCTAAAATCATGCGAGTATCGTGTACGAAAACGAGATGATCAAAATCCCCCAGACTTGAATGTTTGTTTGTCCCTAAGCAAATGTAAACGTGGAACACGTGGGAGATATAAAAGTCGGGATTTCCCCTTTTCCTTAGCAACACCGCTGAAGTAAACCTAATCGATCATCAAACAAGTTAGAACAAATTTTAGCCTAAGAAATTTCAGTCTTCATCTTAGTTCACCATGGCTACCTATAGGAAAGCGACTCAAAGACAAGCTAAGTGAGAAACTGCAACTCTCTCTATCAAACGAGACTTCAAACAAATGCTAATCATATAATCAAAGAGGATACTTGTTTTCTTCTCGAGCTTCTTTATTCGTTCATTCAATTTTTTCTTTCTTTCTTTATTCTTCTTTTATTGACATCGAGAACACACTAGGCTTCTAGGACGTTGGATTTGAAGGGATTCAACTTCTACTTAGACTCAAGCTACAGATGACGGTATAGTCTTGCACCTCGTTCAAAAGTGTAGCGAAGTAGATGACGTTTTTATGCTCCTTGCTCTTAGGACGTAGAAAGATGATCGCCAACTCACCACTTAAACTCGAACCATTAAAAATGTATCAAGGTCGATGCACTCATATCGATTTTGGATCATGCATTTTAGGCATTATTTCTATCGATAGTGGAGTGTTAGTGTGCGCTCTTATTTTCTGCAAAACAAGCTCAACTCATGCGGTCAAATCATCCTCATGAAAAACAAATCAAGCATCATTAATATGAAGTATAATCATTTGAAAGGAGAGAATGAACAAGAAAATAACCTAGCAAACTCGTCTAAACTTCCCATAAATAACACTAGTATTCCCAAAGACTTACGATCCACTCATTCCTCAACCAACTAATAAGCTCTACCATGCAAGATATCACAGAAAAAACCAACTTCTTAAGCATCCTATGTTCAAGGTTCATCTCAAAACGTGGCACCGGACAAGTGCCTGGGACGACTCGAACTCAAAAAAAGACTAAACTAAGAACTACAAAAACAAAAGAACATGAAACGAGATCACCTGACAAACGTGAGATATTCTCTCAGACTTGAATTGAACGGCATCCTCGACGTGAAGCTGCGATGGAGGATAAGGAAGGTGAGATCACAGTTGTAGGTCTTCGTCTTCTTTTTTTTATGAATTTTTTATTTTTTATGATTTTCAAATATACCAAGTTCGAAATATGAAACAAAAGAAAACAAATGCTAGGTTGCCTTTCAAAAAGCGATTGTTTAACGTCGTTAAGCTTGATGTCTCCATGCTTCATGTGTGCACGATGGATGGATCGAATAGGGAGATGGATTTTCCACTTTCGATCGGTGGAGCAGCTTGATATATCTTAAGGCGCTACCTATTTGCTATGAACGTTCCGCTTGAATCGCTCCATAGTTCTACCTCTCCATGTGTGAAAATTTCTCGTACTTGAAATGGACCAGCCCAACAGGAATGTAATCTGCTCGGAAAAGAATTTAAATGAGAGTCAAAAAGTAGAACCAAATCACCTGGCCGAAAGTCACGAGATATGGTCTTTGTATCATGCCATCCTTCAACTCAGTTGCCTTTCTCATAGCGCATTGCCTTCGCCGCTCCTTTCTCTTCCAAACATTGGTGCAACCTCCTTTGCTCGTCGATGGAGGGTCTGCGACTGTCCTCTTTTGGAATCCAGCGTATACATATTGAAGGGCTCACTCTCCTACGCTTCTTGAGACGAATGGGTGGTTTTCGTGTCTCATGTCGAAAAGAGGAAGGAAGATGTTTGAACTCAAGCCTAGACGCCTTCTTTACCGCAAAATCAGTGAGCGTTTCGTGAGACATCTTCTCATGTGGAGCGTCTTGCAGTGCCTCAGCGACACTCACGAATTGGGTATAGTCCTTTGCTCCTTCGTTGGTAAGTCCCGCAGCATTGCAAACTTTCGTTAGCCCTCTCTCAAAAGGATCAGAAATACTTACGCGATCAAACGTATCATCGCCGACTTGTCCAACACATCAATTATATGGTATGACTCCTTGGGGCTAGACAAATGGAATTCAATCTTCTCATCGCCGACACATAGAGAGAGCTTCCCTTGTTGTACATCTATCTTGGCACCTGCAGTAGCTAAAAATGGTCTACCAAGAATAATAGGCATGTTAGCATCTTCTTCAATATCAATTACAACAAAATCAGTGGGAATGAAAATACTACCTACGTTGGTGGGAACGTTTTCAACAATTCCCACCGGATACCTTACCGAATGATCAACTAGCCATAGGCACATCTTGGTAGACTTGATATTCTCGAAGTTCATCCACTTATAGATCGAATGTGGCATGATGCTCACGCTTGCTCCCAAATCGTACAAAGCTTTATTGATGTCAATGTCTCCTATGGTGCATGGGATGGAGAAGCTTCCGGGGTCCTTCAACTTCGGTGGTAGCTTGTTTTGGAGAACGACGCTGCATTCCTCGGTGAGTGCTACTGTATCACTCTCTTTAATGTGCTTCTCGTTGGAAAGATACTCCTTAAGGTAATTTGCTCGCTTAGACATCTTTTGGAGGGCTTCCACGAACGACATGTTGATATCGAGTTGCTTAAGGAAATGGAACAATTTGGTTCACACTCTCTCGATTCTTGCTGCTCACCAAGCGTCCAGGAAATGGTACAGGAGGTTCGTATGCCGGTGGAGAAATATATGGCTTCTCTAAATCAGGCTCATATCCTTCCATGATCACAACTCTGCCCTCTCCTTTGTCCACTGAATTTTCAGCAATGTTCTTTTGCAATTTGGAAGGGGAATTCTTGATCGTAACCTCGCTGCAGAAAGTGATGGCATTTACGTGCTCCCTCAGGTTAAGATTGGGCTTTTCGGGTAGCATCTCGGGATTCCGACGGACGGGGCAACAGATCCGTCTGTTGGAAACACTTACCAACGGATTTTAACGGATTTGGTGAAAATTTCAATAGGCAACAATCCGTTGCAATCCGTTTCAAATTTCAACGGAATTGTAACGGATATTTTCCGTTGAAATATCCGTTGAAATCCGTCGTGATTTTTAACGGAGTGTAACGGATTACTTCCGTTGGACTTGTCCGTTGGAAGGTCCGTTAGAAACCGGGGAAAAGGATTCCAACGGGCGTCCGTTGCAAATTCTAACGGATGCCTGTTAGAAATAGCAACGGATGCTCGTTGATATTGTGAATTTCGAGGTTCAACTGTCGAATTAAATTACCGCGTAGGAGCAACGGGCATCCGTTGTAATTTCCAACGGACATCCGTTGGAATATTTACTATTTATATCAGAATCTAGGGTTACCCCAAATCATCAATTACAACCATCTTAATATCTATTGTTGAATCCAAAACGAATTTTATGAACTGTTTCACCATCGGGAACGGGAAAAGGATTCCCAATGGTGTTACAGTTCATAAAGGTTGTTTTGAATTCGATAATAGATATAAAGATGCCGAATGTAAACCTAGAGTTACCTCAAATCATCAATAACAAGTATCTTAATGTCTAATGTCGAACCTAAACACCCTTCTGAAACTTTTTCACCACCGGAACCGGGAAAAGGAATCCAGACAGTGATTCAGTTTAAGTGGGGTGTCTTTTGGTTCGATAATAGACGTAAAGATGCCGAATGTAAACCTAGAGTTACCTCAAATCATCAATAACAAATATCTTAATGTCTAATGTCGAACCTAAAACACCTTTCTTAAACTGTTTCACTGCTGGAACCGGGAAAAGGAATTCAGACGGTGATTCAGTTTAAAAGGGGTGTCTTTTGGTTCGATAATAGACGTAAAGATGCTGATTTCGGTTTTTGTTCACTATTAGACATCGAAATTAAATGAATTATAATTACGAAATCGTAATTCATAAGATCTAACTATTGTAATATGAAAAAATAACGAATTTGTAAGCACTTGCAACAGGCATTAATCCGTTGGATAAGATTTCAACGGGCATATGTTGGAATTAAAACCGATCCGTTACAATTTGCAAAGGATGCCCGTTGAAATTTTTAATTTCGAGGCCGCCGGTTGATATTAATTAACGTGAACCTACTTCAACGGTCATCCGTTGTAACTTCCAACGGATGACCGTTGGAAATTTCACTATTTAGATCATACCAAAAAGTGCATCAAACCATCAATAACAAAAACATTTTCGAAAAAATATCGTTGTCTTCAAATCGCAATATATATAGATCAAGAGAGTGGATGTATAGAAGAAAAGATCTTGTAACCGAAGAGATTACGTAATAATTCTTACACGGATTGGAGCAATTCATGAGTTTTGTATCGATGCAGCCTTTGTGTCAAGAACGCGAGACAATGTTATGTCCATGCAAAAGATGCAAAAACATGAAGTATCGAAGTCAAGAAATTATTTGCAAACATCTTTATAAGGTGAGTTTCGTTGAAAATTACGAAATTTGAGTTTTTCATGGTGAAAATTGCGGTGTTAGAGATATTGTGCAAGATGCACAAGTAGAACGAAATGAAGAAGTTATTTATGAACCATCGACGACCAATCCATATGTGGAAATGGTGTCAGATGCTTTTCCTATAGCTGTTAATGAACAAACGTATGAAGAGATGTCGAACATCTATGCACGTCGATTCTTCAACCTATTGGATTCGACGAAACAGCCTATATACGAAGGTTTTTGTGAAAGTCAGTCTCGGTTATCTTTATCTTCAAGATTGATGAGTATTAAAACACACTACAATGTGGCTGAAAATTGCATGGATTCATTTTGCAAAACAATGCGAGAAGATTTACCGGAAAATAATCAAGCTCCTGAGACATACTATGAAACAAAGAATGTGCTAAAAGATTTGAGAATGCCACATGAGAAAATTGATGTTTGTAGATACAGTTGCATGTTGTTTTGGGGAAATGATAAAGACTTGTTGGAATGCAAGTTTTGCGGTGCAAACAGATTTTGGCCTAAAAAACCATCTTCACGTAAATATGTACCATACAAGAAAATTTCATGTAAATATCTACAATACAAGAAAATGTTCTATATGCCTATTGGAAACAGGTTGAGAAGGTGATATGAATAAAAAAAACTGCTGCGGCAATGAGATGGCACACAGGACACTCAACGGTTGAAGGTATAATGCAACATCCATCGGATGGCAAGGCTTGGAAAGATTTCAATGAAATATTTCCTGAGTTTGCGCATGAAACGAGAAACGTCTATCTTTGCTTATGCACAAGTTCAATGAACAAGCAAAGGAAGACTCGCCCATGGATGACTCTACTGAAGAAGAAATTTAAATAAAATAATGTGTATTATGTGTAATAAATGTAGACGATGTGATGTAAATGAATTGTAACGTTCATAATGTGTAATCGAACAATCGAAATGTTAATACAATCGAATAGGTTATGTAAACGATGTATTAAAACATATAATTATCTAATACCAATGGGCATCCGTTGAAAATTGGTAACGGATGCCCGTTGATACACGAATTAGCCCCGACACTTAGAAACATTTTCAAAGTTTTCCACATTTCCAACGGCCATCCGTTGGTAAAGTGTAACGGATGCCCGTTAGAAATATTCAAACGGGCATCCGTCAGTAAGTTGTAACGGACGACCGTAAACAATTTCCCAACGGGCGTCTGTTAGAACGTTCTAATGGAGGCCCGTTGAAAACTTTCTAACGGAAATCCGTTAGAATATACCAACGGGTGCCCGTTAGTCTAGGTAATGATGCCTACCCTAGTCTGTAGACTTTTCCAACGGGCATCCGTTGGAAATTCCAATGGATGCCCATTGCGAAGGGAGACGAGCCGCCATTTAGCTGTCCGTTGCCTTGGGAACACGTATTCCCAACGAACATCCGTTGGAATTACCAATGGACGCCCGTTGGAAATGCAGCACGTCACGTCAATTTAATCCGTCCGTTGTGATGACGTGTTTTCCAACCGTTGGAAATTTCGATATATATAAACCTGTTGAACAGTTCTTATTTCAATACAAATCACAAACAAAAACTCCTCTCAAATTCACATTTCACCCACAAACACGTAGTATTCTTAGACAAACAATGAGACCGAGACGATTCATAGCTTCAGGGGGGTTTATTGGCTGGTTATCAGGGGGGTTTATTGGCTGGTTCCGCGGGAGCTCTTCCCCAGCCGCCACCACCACCATATCGTCCTCCGTCACCAGAATCGACACCGCCGATATTTGATGACGATGAGGATATGATAGATATCGATTTGTTGATCGATGATTTCGATGGGCGTCTAACCCTTCTGATCATCGATCTAGAACATTCTCTTGGGACGTTATGGTAAAAAAAATTACTATTTTGATTTGTATTATTATATGTTATAAATATTATCTAACTTTGTATTGTTGATTTGCAGGTTTGATGTTGATGATGTATTGAAACACACAAACAACATCATTATCCAAGGGTCCTTACAGGATGAATTATACTATTTCTGGCAAGTTATGCCAGAAGTTGTGCGCCAGCGATGGTGGTACACTTTTATAGCAAGTTTTTTATTAATTTAAATTTAAACTTTTTAGTTGAATTTTATAACTTTGTTTGCAGCGCTCATACAGATGGAAGCGAAAGGATACGTTGCGCATCTACACAGCATGGATGCGCGACATGCAGGTGCGGATGCGCCTGATGATGAACGATGCGAAACGCAACTACTACACCAGCAATAGCAAATCGAGACGGGCAACGGAAGCGGTCTTCAGCAAAATGATTCAGCATTGGGAGTCCGGAGATTTCAAGGCCAAGAGCGAGAAGGCCAAAAAATGTCGCTACGGTGAGAAAGGTTCTCGAAGATGGTCTGCATCGCCATATTTCGGGATCAAAATCCTTCCCGAAACGAAGAAAAGAATTGGTAAAATTTTCTTTATTTAAATTTTTTATTTATTTAAATATTTATCTAACTACATTTATTTTATATTATAGATGCAACGGATAGGAAGAGAACCGACTCTTCTTGAGCTGGTATTAGAAACCCATGCCAAGAAGAAGCCGATTGTCGGGGAAGAGGCCGACGAACCCGTTCATTATTTTATTTCTCGATTATTAATAAAATAATTTGTAATAATCTAATGTTACTTTTGTTTGTCTTGTAGTCGGTGAGACCGTATAAGGGACATCTATACGGTCTCGGGACGCTTCAAAAGGATATCGTCGAGGACGCCACGATGGTACCTCCCGTAGAGCAAGAGAGTTTCACGCAACAACGGCGAATCCAGGAGCTCGAAGCCAAAGTTCAGCACTTGGAGAGCGTCATCGAGTTGATGGGGCAAGGGAGGGGGATCAATGTCACAGCAAGAATCGGGTCTCGATTCAGATGCAACGCCATCTAGAGGTGATGATGATCATAGAGACGATATCGATCCCACCGATTTAAACGAAATGTAATAGGATAGATTAACGTAGTTTTAGTTTTAGTTTTTTGTGAACAATTTAATATTTTAATTAAAAACTTTTTCTTTTAGAAAATATTTTTAATTTTTAAAAATTTTATTTTTTATTATTTTTTCAAGCTTTCCAACGAATGCCCGTTGGAAATTCTAACGGGCATCCGTTGGACACTATTTCCCGCCAAATGGTAACGGACGTCCGTTGCCCTTTCCCGCCACTTTGCAACGGACGTCCTTTGGTTTTTCCCACCACGTTCCAACGGAAGCCTGTTGGAACGCTAAATTCCCGCTCATTTCCCCCGCGTAAATGGAAACGGATGTCCATTGGAAAGATAAATTCCCACTCATTTTCCCTGCGTAACTGGCAACGGACGTCCGTTCAAAAATGTGCAACGGGCATCCGTTACAAATATTTCCAACGGGTGTCCGTTACCATATTTCAAACGGGGACGTCCGTTGCAAATTCCGTTACAATATTGCAACGGATACTATCCGTTGGAAGACCATTGCGAATTGAAATGGATACGAATTTCCAACGACAGTTTCCCAACGGACGGGAATCCGTTGCCATCCGTTGGAAAGAGCCTTTTCCAACGGATTTTAGGCATTTTCCAATGGATATGTCTGTTAGAAAATGCCTGTTTTTTTGTAGTGAATTTTCAAGGATCTTCACATGTGTGCTCAAGGATTCCATTTGAGTTTTCAGATCATTGATCACAGTCCCCACTTGAGTTTTGAGTTCATTCATCGCTGCTCCCATTTCCTCGTTGAGTTTAGCTTGAGTTGATTGCTGTTGCCTTTGTTCTTGATGAACTCAAGAATCAACTTCTCAAGACTTGATGAGGGAGCTTAAGGGGGTTGAGGAGCTTGCTGGAGTGGCTGTGGTTATTGATCTGGCTGCTACTTTTGTTGATAACCCAAATACTTCAATGGTTGACTCATTCGATACGAAAGATTCGGGTGGTTCCTCCAATTCGGGTTGTATGTGAATTGCGTGCTGCCTTGCTACTGGGCGTATTTCATTTGCTCCATTCCTTATTGTATTGTGCATTGGTAACCCATATGATCCGTATCTCCACAATTTGCACAATAGATGGTATTCACCGCATTGCCCATCGCGCTTCTTTGATCCACTTCGTAAAGACCTCGTGTCTTGTTCCACATACTTGTTTGTGTAAACCACATGGTGTGGTTCATGGCAAGATTGTTGATAAGCTCGTATAACTCTTCTACGCTTAAGTCCATGAATGATCCTCGAGCAGCATTGTCTAACGCCGTTCTATGCTCATACATGATCTCATTGTAGAATGTTTGAATCACGTACCACTAATCTAGACCGTGATGAGGACACATTTGTAAAAGGTCCTTGAATCTCCCCTATGCCTCAAATAAGGTCTTGCCCTCTCGAATTCTAAACATTGTGATTTCTCCTCGAATTTGAATTGTCTTGCTCGGAAGGAAGAACCGTGATAGGAATGTCGTGCAAAGCTGGTTCCATGTAGTGATCGAACCAGCAGGAAGAGATTGTAGCCACATTTTTGCTCGCCCCAGAATTGACAAGGGGAAGAGACGCATCAAGATCGCATCTTCCGAGAATCCATGAATTTTGAATGTGCTTGAAAGCTCTATAAAATCTCGTAGATGTTGATGAAGGTCTTCGTGATTTTCGCCCATTAATTGTTTTTGGTATAACAAATTCATCATCGCGGGATTTATTTCGAATTGCTCCCTCGCAACACGGGGATCCTTATTGCAGTTTGGACGTTGCTCATATTTGACACCACGTAATCACGAACACGGCGTGGTGGAGGAGCCTGCGGTTGCTGTAACTGTGCCACATTACCCACGGGTAATCCGTGACCATTCAATACCTTGAGATCGGGTCATGCACCCACGAACGATAAGTAAAAAGAATTAGTGGAAAGAAACAAAAAAAGAAAAGAAAAACAAAAACAAGTATGATTCTAAATCTGAATCCTAAACGTGTTGACAATTAGTCTCCGGCAACGGCGCCAAAAACTTGATGCGTGTCAAGTTAAACAAGTTAACCTAAACTATCCGCAAGTGCACGACACGTGTGTAGTAATTAAGGTGTCGATCCCACGAGGATTAAGGTAACACGATATAAGAATCAAAGTCGAATCAATGTTTGCTGCAATAAGATGATGGTTATAAGATGCAAGTACGATGACGATGCAGTGGATAAATGAGTTCTAAACAAAGAGACAAATGTCCTAGAATCCGGTTTCACCGCATAACCTCTGAAATCTATCTTCGATCTATCTAATCGTGCATTCCCTATCAAGATATCTAAAGCAGACGATCCTAATGTAGAACCTACCCTCTCTCAAGGCGTACAAACATGGCTAGATTGAGTCATCCCCTACTTTCGTGGCTGACACCCTAACTAAACCCCATTACGATTCATGATTCACCCGATTCAACCCTCAACCGTTACTATCCTACTTTCGTGACCTAGTCTCGGTTGTTCTACTCCTGATCTTCTAGAACTAGAATTCACCTTCCAATCCTTCTCCTAATCCGTAACACATGCATATACGTGTCCATTCGTAACGGGGGAAATGCATTCATAAACGAATCAAATATGGTTCCGGGATAGCTATGGGCTAATCCCTTCTCTTAGAACAATCTACTACTCGATCATGAGTCTAAACAACATAAACGAAATAAGTAGAGTAAGGAGCATAGAAATATCAAACAAGAGATGATCCCGAATCAATTCCCGACCCCTTGTTGTGTCTCCCGTCAAAGAGGGTTCGTGAATGGAATGACGGATGTTGTGTACCCTCCCAGGGTTCTCCTCTGTGTTTTCTTCCTTCTGAACTCAATTTGGGGTCCCTTTTTATACAAATTCCCTATTGGAGACATTCTAGGGAAGTTGTTATAGGCATGCCCCGCGCGGGCTAGGGAGGCAACCCATGCGGGCTCCTCATTTTCTCCATGATCCGCACGTGCTAAGGGCTAGCATGACTCGGGAAACAACTTCTGGAGCACCACCCCGCACGGGCTACGGAGAGAACCCCGTGCGGGCTCCTCATGAAGCTAAACCCTTGCGTGTTGAAGGTGAGCACGACTTGGGCAAATGCTGCTGGATGTTCAGCCCGAGCGGGCTAAGGAAACCACTCCGCACGGGCCTTGTCTCCTCATGTCCTATCGCATTCCTTGCCCGTTTCTCGTTCTGTTTGTTCTGTTATGATCTATAATGCTCATACTTTGTCCCGTGTATATGTTCTTTAGCTTCGAAACAAAAAATACAGATTAAAACCTATTAGAACATGAAAATGCGGATATTCGAATTTACGAATATCCGTATTTATGAATACGAAAAGTAAAATCGAATATTCGACGAATACGAATACGAATAGTCGAATATTTACGAATATTCGCTATTTGCACACCCCTAATTTTTTTCACACTATCACAATGGGGACGAAGGAGGATTTGATGAGACAAGATTTGAACCCGTGACTTCAAGGCTTTGAACCTTGCGAGCTACCAAACGGTAATTGATCAAGGCCCGATTGTGCCTCACACTCTGAAGCAAACCGAGACTGCGATCTCTAGGACTGCAGTCAAAAGGAAATATGTATTGAATTATAGATTTGATGCGGTAGGGAGTGACCCTGGTGAAGTGTCTCACATGACCATGAGTAGATTATCTCGATACATTTTCATCGGTAATTAGATTTATCACTGTTAAATATATAGTGGTTTTAACGTCTATTAAAAATTGGAATTTTAGCACAATCAAATGTGTTAGTTTTAAAAAGATATTCAATCGCCATCGTTGATTTTTTTTGTCATATTCAGCATCTAAATATTTTTAAAGTCCTTCATAGTCACTCAATATTCCTATCGATTTCAATGGCAAGATGCAAAGGATTTAATACAGATGTTTTTGCTGCCTTGACAAGTACCTGTAAATAGAAACAAATTAGTTCATCTATAATTGTAAGACAAAAAATTAGTTCATCTTTACTTCTAAGACTTGGAAACAAGTTCATTAAACTTTATGGAATTTTGTTTTTTGTGTTTTTTAACATCTCATTATTCCACTTTTAGAACGAAATTATATAAAGGGGTTTAGGTTTGATCCTAAACAAACAATCACAAAATATTAAAGTGTCTAGAAATTTTAAAATATTACACAAATAATTAATCCAATTTTAATTTGTATATAAATGATTCAAATGTTGGTTTAAGTTTTGTTTTTAACATATTATATCGGTAAAATTTCTTATATTTGGTATCAAAGTCATCATTTATGTTTACTTTGTTTTTCATAAAATTTGAAAATTATCGTACGATTTGGCATAACAACAATTTTACATTTTACATTTTAGTTATAATAAATTCAAAAAACCATATAGTCTAAGTAAGTATAACAAAATTGCTCGTGATGTTCATATATAAGTTTTTTTATTATGTGAGTAAGAAAACTAGTCAGATCTTAAGACATGATTTAAATGTTAGTTTTTGTTTATTATTGAAACAAACAAGAAAATGGAATCGAATAAAAATCGATTGAATAACAAAATGATACTTCAGTTTGATTTGGTTTAATAAATATTTTTAGGCTATTTCGATTAAGGGATAATATGTCGAATTAAAAAAGATTTCGGGTTTCTCTAAATGTGGTGAAATTATTTCATTCAATGATTCTTTGAGAAAAAAGAAGTTGTGGAGAAGTTCCAAACGAGAATTTATTCAAAAACTAACACTTGCACAAATAGATTATTCAAAAAACCTTGCAGAGTTTGACGTGATTCTGTTTCATTCCAAAAACACCGAACTGGAGATAAATAAAGAGAAGAGACAAGAAATACAAAACGAACACGAAGACACATATCCAGAATGGGTAAGTCGATTTGAAGTAGGCTGGTAGACCTATAATAAATCCAAGAACAACGACTACGAGGATTTTCGTTGAGCAATTCCATCCATCCCTACTCTCTATTATAGACTAGTACCAAGATTATTGTCATGCCCGTGATGTTGTCAACGTCTCAGTAATTCTACAACGGACAAAGAAAACCCTTTATAAATCCTTAACAAAGTCTTTTCAACGTGTCACTAACACGTGTAAAAATCAAAGACTAAGAGGATAGAATATCAGATATACCCTCGTAGGACTAAAACGCTTCAAAAATACCCTTCCCTAAAATAATTATTTAATCGGGAAAAAACTGGAGAAAAAACAATTTTACCCTTAATTTTCGAACGTGAAAAAACCCACGTTCTGCAGTTTTTCGACGTGAAAAACTGTCCAACCATGTCAAAAGCAAGAAAGAACAAGTGATTTCGAACTTGAGAGGGATCGATTCGAAGTCGACAATAAGGAAATGGCTAGAATCAGCAGCAACAACAGCAATGAAGAAGAGAGCACGAGTCAATCTTCAATGGCATCAATATGTGTAAGTAGATCGATTTCTAGGGTTTTACAGGCTGTCGAGTCCCAAAATGGTTTATTGATTTAAAATGGGTGTGAGTGTCAGTGAGTCTGTTGAGTCTCAGTGAGTCGGGTGAGTCGCAAGAGTCGGTTGTCTCAGTGAATCGGTTTGGGTCGCAATGGTTGGTTGAGCATCGATTTCTAGGGTTTTGCAGGCTGTCGAGTCCCAAAATGGTTCATTGATTTGAAATGGGTGTGAGTGTCAGTGAGTCTGTTGAGTCTCAGTGAGTCGGTTGTCTCAGTGAGTTGATTTGGGTCGTAATGATCGCTTGAGCGTCGCAGGGGGTCTAAGGGTCGTTTGAGTCGGTAGTCTCAGTGAGTCGGTTTGGGTCTCATGGGTCGGCTGAGTCGCATGGGTCGGTTGAGTCGCATGGGACGGTTGAGTCGCATTGGTTGGTTGAGTCGCATGGGTCGCTTTAGTCGGTAGAAGTATAATGTATTCTTATTTAATTGGTCACTTTGCAGGTGGCGCTAAAGCCGAAGTTTGTGTATGAATTCAAGCACATGGACATAATGCCAAAGATTACCACCAAGTGTTATCCTCACAAGACAATAACGAAGCTGAGAGGAATATTAGATGAATACGAGTTGCATTACTTCGATAAGGAATCACAATTTAAGCATGTATTCCATTTCCAATATGACTCCACATTGACTAAGTTTCAAATGTCTATCCCCGTAAATCACTCCGTTATTGTATGAGACAAGAAGGAGTTACGGTTCGTCTTAAACGGTGTTCCCATCCGGTATTCTATAGTGGAGCACGCACTAATTTTCGGATTGAACTACGGACCATATCCCAAAGAATGGGAGTCCAAAAGGGGTGATACATTCAGGCGGAAGAATTTCGATCGTGGAAAGGTGACCCCCGCATAAATCATTGGAAAGCTTGTGAAGGCGAAGAATGCCGGGGACCGAAAGAGGTTGGCAACTTTGATGTTGTTGGCGCAAGTTATGGCTCACAAGCCTTCATCAGACAACTCTATCAGCCATGATCTCATTGACATGGTTGATGACTTGGAATTTTGTGAACGCTTTCCATGGGAGCATTACACATTCGAGAAGATTGTGGATACTTGCCGCAAGCACGTTAGCGGGGAATCACCGAAACCAAAATGGTATTGTGGCGGTTTCATGATCCAACTAATGGTAAGTTATATATATAATTCGAATAACTTGAATGTTTTCGTACTTTTTGCATTCTTATCATTTTGTTTTAATGTTGCAGTTACTTCCTTTCGAAACCATCCTTAGTTTAGGCGGAAAGGGATTTGATGTTATGGATGCGGATCCATCATGCCCAAGAATGTGCAAGAAGATGGTTAAATCCAGTATTAACCTGAAGTATGTAGACGTGATAAGGCTGATCGGGGATTCTAAGGTAACAATTACACAAGGGTCACAAGGAAAACAGGGGTCACAGAGGGTAATAATGGTTATTTTTTGTTTTTTAGGATATTCGAAGTATTTTTCATGCTGAACACGAAGAGGTAGGTTTAGTTTTGATCTGGACGACTATGAGGGATACCACGATCCTGATGTTCAGATATGGATGGAACATATTCGTAGAAATCCGAAGAGTATTTGTTGGGAGGACATCCGTGAGCAAGAACTACTGATGTGAAAAGTAGTTCTTGGTGATCAAAAGAAAGGGAAATGGAAGGGGACTAAGAGGAAAAAGAGCGTGGGTGAAAAAATGATAGAGATTGAAGATGATTAAGCTGATGCAGAAGGTGATGAAGAAAGAGATGGTGATGTTGAAGCTGATGCTGAAGTTGAAGCTAAAAGAGAAGGTGAGGATGAAGATGAAGGAAAAGAAGCTGCAGTTCGTCTGACACTGGAGCAGAAATTAGTGAAGAAAATAAAAAAGTCGGAGAAAAGAATCATCAACGCTGTCAGAGATCTTTAAGGGATGCCGGGTTTCATTTGCCTAATACAAAAGCAGGCAAATCCCAAAGGTGCTGAAAAGGCAAAATCAAAATCTGCCGAGATAGATACGAGCACCGCAAACCAATCTTCCGGCAGTGTTAGAGATGATGAATTTCTTCAACGTCCATATCCAGTGCCAAACGAAGAGCCGGTTGAGTCAGGGTCTGAAAATGACTCTTGAGATGGCTCAGAAGAGGATTTGACAAACATTTCGAGATTAATTGAAAATATTGCATCTGGCGCCACCATTCTTTTAACTGAATACATTTCCAGAAACGTTACTGCTCCTGACGAAGTTCCACCAAGTAAGTAATAAATAGTGAAAAAGTTCATTTGAGTCAATTTCCATCGAGAGTCGATATAGGTCGCAAGGGTCGCAAAAGACGCATAAGTCGCACAGTCGTATAAGTAGAAGGATCACATCTAATGAATGAAGTAATTTTATGCAGATGCTCCAGTGGTTACCGTCGATGAAGTCGCTGACGAGGAAACTATAGTCGGTCCAGTTGAAGAGGGCGCCCCTAAGGAGGTTCCTTCTGAGGAAACTACAGTCTATCCAGTCGAAGAGGGCGTCCCTAAGGAGGTTCCTTCCGAGGAAACTACAGTCGGTTCAGTCGAAGGGGGCACCCCTAAGGAGGTTCTTTCCGAGAAACCTACAGTCGATCTTGTCGAAGAGTCACCCCTAAGGAGGTTCCTTCCGAGGAACCTACAGTCAGTCATGTCGAAGAGGCCCCCTCTAAGAATAAGGAGGTTCCTTTCGAGGATATTCCAGTGGATCCTCTCGAAGAGGTCCCCTCTAAAGAGAATGAGGTTCCACCAAGTAAGTACGGTCTTTTGAGTCACAAAGGTCGCATTGGTCGTATGGGTCGGATGGGTCACAAAAGGTCGAATGGGTCACAAAAGGTCTATGGGTCATATGGGTCGAATGGGTCACAAAAGATCGAATGGGTCGTATAGGTCGAATGGGTACCTCTGCGACCTTTGTACCTCTGCGACCCTTGTACCTCTCCGACCCTTGTATCTCTCTGACCCTCGGATCCCTTATATTTACAAATACAATTATTTACAAATAATATGAATAATTTATTATTTCTTATTTACAAATACAAAATTATTTACAAATAATATGAATAATTTATTATTTACAAATAATATGAAAATTTTATTATTTATCATTCACAATTATTTACAAATAATATGAATAATTTATTATTTACAAATAATATGAAAATTTTATTATTTATCATTCACAATTATTTACAAATAATATGAAAAATTTATTATTTTTTATTTACAAAAACAATTATTTACAAATAATATAAAAATTTTATTATTTATTATTTACAATTATTTACAAATAATATGAAAAATTTATTATTTATTATTTACAAATACAATTATTTACAAATAATATGAATAATTTATTAATTCTTGTCTATCTGCGACCCTTAGACCAGTGCGACCCTTGTCCCTCTACGACTCTTGTCCCTATGCGACCCTTGGACCCGTGCGACCCTTGTCCCTCTGCGACCCTTGGACCCGTGCAAACCTTGTCCGTCTACGACCCTTATCCATATGCGACCCTTGGACCCGTGCGACCATTGTCCCTCTACGACCCTTGGGCCCGTGCGACTCTGGTCCCTCTGCGACCCTTGGACCCCTGCGACCCTTGTCCCTCTGCCACCCTTTTCCTCGCGACCCTTGTTACAAGAATAGTAAATCCACAAAAACAGCGATACTAACAATAATACTTACTATTGAATCATTGTAAAATGAAAGTTCAAGTTCAAATGAATGTTCAAGTTCAAAAAAACCATCCAAATACAAAACACAACTGAAAATCAAACACTGTTATTGTTAGGCCCTGTTTTAGGGAAAAACTGAAGCACATGTATTGGTCCATTCTCATATATTTGGACTACGAGGGTACAACCATCGATCTGTCGATGATCGAAACAAAACTTTCTCCAACCCCTTCTGATGGAAGCGCCACCACGTGCCACGCGCCTTAGATATGCCTCCCACGGCGTGGAGTATCCTAGAATCAGATATATCTTACATCGTCTATGGAAAAGAAGCTCGACCTCGCAAACCCTATCGGAAGTGTCTTGAAACATCCTTAGAAAGGAATAAAAATCGTGAAAATCCTTATCCATGCAAGGAATAAAACCGTATTAAAGTCACTTACCAATGCATCTGCGGCCAGATTCGAACGAGTGACTGGTACAACATTTTCTCGTAAAATCCTCAGAGGAGGAGTGGTGAAGGTGACGTGAAAGACCATGTCATCTTCGTGAGTGAAAAGTAAGTAATCCCCAATACTTAAGTCTAGGTCGTTGGAGAAATCTTTCCACCCATCAGTGAATCTGGAGCCATCCCACTTGACTTCCCATCTTCTGTTAGACCCATTCGATTTAAGCGTTACCGTGTTGTTGTCCCTCGTTTTCCCGTAAATATAATCATCGAAGAATATATTCGGGATGTCCTGTAACAAAAAACGAAAAAACAAGTCAAATCTTTACATTCTCTACATGTAACATACTGACAGAGAGACTGATGAAGAAGATTATAATGTAGCTCTCTTCGAGATAGCGCAGAAAAATCTCTTTGAAGAAAGAAGGGAAATGTAACATTTTCGGAAAAATTGATGGAATGAGAGTTAGAGAGAGAGAAAGTGTGTTGTTATTGTAAAAAAGGAAACGTCTGTAATTCAAAAAGACATGACCTGGATATCGAATTGCCGTCAGATGGAGTTCGAAAAGACATGACTGCAGAAGGTCAAGGGTCGCACATGTTATTTTTTTAAAAAATTTCAAATATGATGAAAAGTTCAGCGGGTCGCATGGGTGACATGGTCACATATAAGGATCAATACATGCGAAATCGACGAATTTACGGGTTTATAATGATAAAACTTCAAACTAATTAATGCCAATTGAGGGTCGTATGGGTCGCATATAAGGATCAATATATGCGGAATCGACGAATTTACGGATTAAAAATGATAAAATGTCAAAAAACAATAAAAAAATACATTTAAAACGTCAAACTAATTAATGCCAATTAGCGGTCGCATGGGTCGCATATAAGGATCAATATAAGCGAAATCAATGAATTTACGGTTTAACAATGATAAAATGTAAAAAAAAATCAAAACAATACATTTAAAACGTCAAACTAATTAATGCCAATTGAGGGTCGCATGGGTCGCATTGGTCGTACGATCACATATAAGGACAAATAAATGTGAAATCGATGAATTTACGGGTTTATAATGATAAAATGTAAAAAACCAATAAAAAAATACATTTATAACGTTAATCAATGGTTAAAACAGATTATGACCCATGTGTCCCTAGTTGAGTTGTGTATAACCAATGCATGTGCTTCAAAAGCGATAGTAGTGTTTTAAGAACTCGTCGGATGAGTTTGACAAAATTTCAAGAAATACAATTCAACATTGTTTTCAAATGTCGATATTATTTATATTACTGTCTATATTGATTCTAAATTAGACGAATACAACTCAAATATATTAATAATAACATATTGATAATGGCATGGGTTGTATGGTCGCATGTAAGGATCAATACAAACGAAATCGACGAATTTACGGATTAACAATGATAAAATGTCGGATGGATTCTAATTTAATCCAATTGAGGGTCGCATTGGTCGCATAAGTCATATTTGTTCGCATGAGGTCGCATGAGTCGGATGGGTTCTAATTTAATCCAATTGAGGATTGCATGGATCGAATTATAATGATTCTAAACTAAACATGGGTCGGAAGGGTCACATGGGTCGGAAGGGTCGCATTGGTCACATGAGTCATATTTGTTCGCATGAGGTTGCATGAGTCGGATGGGTTCTAATTTAATCCAACTAAGGGTCGCATGAGTCGGTGTTGTCTCGGTTGTCATGTTCCAAACACTGTCAGTGATGCTGGCTTTTGAAGATGGGGTTTGTATCGATGAAGAACACGGGGTTTATCTTGACAAAAATGGGTTTTGTATCGACGAAGAAGACGGGGTTTGTCTCGACAAAGTTGGGGTTTGTCTCGACGAAGCAGACGGGGTTTGTCTCGACGAAGATGGGGTACTTCTCCGAGCTTCATCGGGTCCAGGATAACAATTCTCTTTAGGCCTCCCGCTTTTCCTTTTCTGAGCCAGCATAGGAGGTCGAATCGTAAATTCAGTCACTTCAGGAGGAATGTCCCAATCATTGCAATGCGGAACCGGATACACTGTTTTTTGGTAAGCCAAACGCCATGTCTCCCGAAGGTAGTAGTTTGAAGATAGATCTGGTATCTCGTGACCTTTACCAACCTTATGTGCTCCCACAATTACGTAGCTGCATGAATACTTATCCACATCAAACATTTTGCATTCGCACATTCTTTTTTGAAGACTCATTACAAATCTTCTACCCATCTCATTTCTCACCTCATACTCATCACTCAAACTGTTCAATTCAATAACATCATACTTGGATGCCTGTTAAAACCGTTCATGTAACGTTTTCTCAACGTAAGATGTTAACTTTTGAGAATCATCACCGGTAACTGCTTCCAACCTATACCTATTGAACCATTCCACTGTCTTTCCCAAACAAATATCTGAAAGCCCTAAGATCGTAATTTTATTTACTTCTTCAACGTTGAATTTATTGACTCGTGGTTAATAAGTTGTACCTTTCCCTCTTAAATTTGCATCTTGCCCACTTAATAGGATCAAGTTAATCTTTCTCCAAATACTTTGCAACATTAAGATACCTGCGCAAAGGTCAGAAAGGTCAAAAAATGGCTACAAAGATCACAACAGTCACAAGGGTGGCAGAGGGGTTAAAGGGTCGCAGAGATACAATGGGTCACAGAGATACAAGGGTCGCAGGGAGTACAAGGGTCGCAGGGGTACAAGGGTCGCAAAGGGGTACAAGGGTCGCAAAGGGGTACAAGGGTCGCAGGGGGGTACAAGGGTCGCAAAGGGGTACAAGGGTCGCAAAGGGGTACAAGGGTCGCAGGGAGTACAAGGGTCGCAGGGGGTACAAGGGTCGCCGGGGTACGAGGGTCGCACGGGTACGAGGGTCGCAGGGATACGAGGGTCGCAGGGGGTACAAGGGTCGTAGGGGTACGAGGATCACAGGGGTACGAGGGTCGCAGGGGCACAAGGGTCGCATTGGCACAAGGGTCGCAGGGGTCTAAGGGTCGCAAAGGGTACAAGGGTGACAGAGGTGGAAGGGTCGCAAAGGGTACAAAGCTCGTAGAGGTCACAAAAGTCATTTTTGTACCTGGCCTTCAAATCATTCAATAGCACTTCAAATTCGTTCTTCGTGTATATTGCTGCACATTTGAAGAACATTTCCGCCACAGTATCACCCTTTGAAGTCTTTCTACGATGGCCTTTATTGACGTAGCTCTTTATATTTTGCAATATATAACGCGCACAAAAACCATGATCAACTTCTTTATACACTTTTTTTTACTGTTTTGATCAAGCTTTTATGGTGATTTGATATCACAACGACATCACGTCCGTCCGATATCACCTCTGTCAATCTTGACATAAACCACGTCCATGATTCGTCCTTCTCTCTGTCGACTATTCCCCATGCAAGAGGATATTGGTGATGTTCACCATCTTGCGCGATCGCCACAATCAATGCTCCCTCGTAAACTCCTATCAGAAATGTAGCATCCACATCAACCACTTTACGCATGTATTTCCATCCGTTTATAGCCACTCCGACAGCCATAAAAAGGTATTTGAAGCTTTTCCTATCAATGTCGACCTGAAGATCTGCGACAGATGTGAGATTTCTTTTTATAAACATGTGCAACCACCCTGGAAGCCTCCTATAATGTTCAAAGTCATCACCACGAATATCCTTTTGAGCACCGCATTTGCCTCTTAATGCCATCAAATACGATACATTCGCACTGTTTTTGCTTTTACACGAGCCATCAATTCTTTTGCTGGAGGTGTTTCATAATTTCCGGCATATTCCTCTTTCAAATAATCCTTAACCATTTGAACTGTACCCTTTGTAGCTTCGGTCCATTCAGATACAGGTGAATAATTATGAATGGGATGGTGTGTTCTCACACTAAACTGTTTGGAATTCGGGATTGCTGCCACACGTAATTTCCATTTACAACCATTTCCAGAAAACTTGCATCGTACTTCCCACAGCTTCGTATCAGATCTCAATGTTGTATATCTAAACGAAGCTTCGATTGAACCCTTCCTTACAAATGACTGTACATCCTTCTTGCTATCAAACTCTTGCCCAATTTTAAGATCCAAATCCATCTTCGAACTCGAAGATATTATTTTCGCCATTGTGAACTACCATTTGCGAGTTGTTCTCACCATCACCATACTTATGCTCTGCTCGCACATCAGAAACAACTTTATTCTTGTCACAAGCAACTCCATCAACTACCACAGTCATGGCACACCCACATTCTTCTCTTAACCCGCTTGTATGTTCACTATCAGAATCATCCAAATCCAAAATATCTATTGTCTCCGGATTACTCTCATCAACTCTACTTTTATCTAGATCTACAATAACACAGTCATCATAATCTACAACACCTCGATCCTCACCTTCTTTAGCAATGCTTCCAAAAGCCGGAATTAGAGGCTCAATTTCCCTCTCAATTTCGATTTCACAATTCACACCTGCCGATTCTATCTCCACATACAGCAGTGGTCGAATTCCTCTTATGCGATCGAACAGATAACAAATAAGATGTTTGTCATTCATTATATATGTCGGCTTCCTATTTTCACAAATATTGGGCAAATAGCTTAACTTCAACTTCGTTGTATTATTATCCACCATCATCTCTGCGCATAACTCATCAATCAGTTGCTGGTATGTCAGACTAACCGGAGGACATAAGAAAAATACTCTCTGGTTTTCCTGAACTCTACCAACCCATTCAAATTCTCCATTTGGGTTTTTTTCCCATTTACCATCATACAAAAAATAAATCAGTGTGATTTTCTCATCCACCGTATCCACTACACCTGTAACAAAAACATAAAAAGAGGGGTAAATTCCGTGACCCACAGCGACCGTGCGACCCTTGGACCCCTGCGACCCTTGGACCCTTGCCACCCTTTCAACCCTCTGCGACCCTTGGACCCCTGCGACCCTTGGACCCTTGCCACCCTTTCAACCCTCTGCGACCCTTGGACCCCTGCGACCCTTTCAACCCTTTGCGACCCTTTTAACCCTTTGCGACCCCTTTCCCCTGCGACCCATTTACCTCTGCGACCCTTGGACCCCTACGACCCCGTTACCTCTGCGACCCTTTGAACCCTTTGCGACCCCTTTACCATGCGACCCTTGGACCCATGCGACCCTTTGAACCCTTTGCGACCCCTTTACCATGCGACCCTTGGACCCATGCGACCCTTTGAACCCTTTGAGACCCCTTTCCCATGCGACCCTTTGAACCGATACAAGGGTCGCAGGGAGTACAAGGGTCGCAGGGGTACAAGGGTCGCAAAGGGGTACAAGGGTCGCAGGGAGTACAAGGGTCGCAGGGGGTACAAGGGTCGCCGGGGTACGAGGGTCGCACGGGTACGAGGGTCGCAGGGATACGAGGGTCGCAGGGGGTACAAGGGTCGTAGGGGTACGAGGATCACAGGGGTACGAGGGTCGCAGGGGCACAAGGGTCGCATTGGCACAAGGGTCGCAGGGGTCTAAGGGTCGCAAAGGGTACAAGGGTGACAGAGGTGGAAGGGTCGCAAAGGGTACAAAGCTCGTAGAGGTCACAAAAGTCATTTTTGTACCTGGCCTTCAAATCATTCAATAGCACTTCAAATTCGTTCTTCGTGTATATTGCTGCACATTTGAAGAACATTTCCGCCACAGTATCACCCTTTGAAGTCTTTCTACGATGGCCTTTATTGACGTAGCTCTTTATATTTTGCAATATATAACGCGCACAAAAACCATGATCAACTTCTTTATACACTTTTTTTTACTGTTTTGATCAAGCTTTTATGGTGATTTGATATCACAACGACATCACGTCCGTCCGATATCACCTCTGTCAATCTTGACATAAACCACGTCCATGATTCGTCCTTCTCTCTGTCGACTATTCCCCATGCAAGAGGATATTGGTGATGTTCACCATCTTGCGCGATCGCCACAATCAATGCTCCCTCGTAAACTCCTATCAGAAATGTAGCATCCACATCAACCACTTTACGCATGTATTTCCATCCGTTTATAGCCACTCCGACAGCCATAAAAAGGTATTTGAAGCTTTTCCTATCAATGTCGACCTGAAGATCTGCGACAGATGTGAGATTTCTTTTTATAAACATGTGCAACCACCCTGGAAGCCTCCTATAATGTTCAAAGTCATCACCACGAATATCCTTTTGAGCACCGCATTTGCCTCTTAATGCCATCAAATACGATACATTCGCACTGTTTTTGCTTTTACACGAGCCATCAATTCTTTTGCTGGAGGTGTTTCATAATTTCCGGCATATTCCTCTTTCAAATAATCCTTAACCATTTGAACTGTACCCTTTGTAGCTTCGGTCCATTCAGATACAGGTGAATAATTATGAATGGGATGGTGTGTTCTCACACTAAACTGTTTGGAATTCGGGATTGCTGCCACACGTAATTTTCATTTACAACAACTTCCGGCAAACTTGCATCGTACTTCCCACAACTTCGTATTAGATCTCAATGTTGTATATCAAAACGAAGCTTCGATTGAACCCTTCCTTACAAATGTTTGTACATCCTTCTTGCTATCAAACTCTTGCCCAATTTTAAGATCCAATCCATCTTCAAACTCGAAGATATTATTTTCGTTATTGTAAACTTCGTTATTTTCGTTATTTTCGTTATTGGACCTACAATAACACAGTCATCATAATCTACAACACCTCGATCCTCACCTTCTTTAGCAATGCTTCCAAAAGCAGGAATTAGAGGCTCAATTTCCCTCTCAATTTCGATTTCACAGTTCACACTTGCCAATTCTATCTCCACAAACAACAATGGTCGAATTCCTCTTATGCAATCGAACAAATAACAAATAAGATGTTTGTCATTCATTATATATGCCGGCTTCCTATTTTAACAAATATTGGGCAAATAGCTTAACTTCAACTTCGTTGTATTATTTCCCACCATCATCTCTGCACATAACTCATCAATCAGTTGCTGGTATGTCAGACTAACCGGAGGACATAAGAAAAATACTCTCTGGTTTTCCTGAACTCTACCAACCCATTCAGATTCTCCATTTGAGTTTTTTCCCATTTACCATCATACAAAAAATAAATCAGTGTGATTTTCTCATCCACCGTATCCATTACACCTGTAACAAAAACATAAAAAGAGGGGTAAATTCTGTGACCCACTGTGACCGTGCGACTCGATGAGACTCTGTGACCCAGTGCGACCGTGCGACCCTTGTACCTCTGTGACCCTTGTACCCCTACGACCCTTTGACCCCTCTACGACCCTTGTACTCCTTTGCGACCCTTCTACCTCTGCGACCCTTGTACCCCTTTGCGACCCTTATATCCATGCGACCCTTGGACCCCTGCAACCCTTTCAACCCTTTGTGACCCATTTCCCATGCGATCCTTGAACCCCTGCGACCCCTTTACCTTTGTGAACCTTGGACCCCTGTGACCCTTTGAACCCTTTGCGACCCCTTTCCCATGCAAACCTTGGACCCATGCGACCCTTTGAACCCTTTGCGACTGCTTTCCCATCCGACCCTTGGACCCCTGTGACCCTTTGACCCTTTGCGACCCCTTTACCCTTGGACCCCTTTGATCCCTTTGACCCCTCGATGAAACTCAGTGACCCAGTGCCACCGTACGACTCTGTGACCCACTTACTAATTGCAATTATTTGACATTGCAATAAATATGACTCGTTTTCAATAATTGCAATAAACGCAAGAGAAACACAAAAATCTCACTATACATACCTGGTTTTTCTGCGGAACGTGCTTAATTGCAAGCTTCTTTGTTGACAACAAACGATTTCAACCTATTGGCAGCAAATCTGATGTCGATTTCAAGCTACTCTCGCCGAATCTGTTGTGGTGTGGGGGAATAGTAATTTTCGCGCCATAGGAGAGAGAGAAATAGAGGTGCTCTAGAGGAGAGAGAAAAATTGTCGACAAGGGTAATATGAGATTATCAATATTTTAAAGGTAGATTTAAAGTTGAAACTTCGTTTTTCAGTGAAGGGTATTTTTGAAGCACTTTAGCCCTATAAGGGTATTTTTGAAGTTCCCCCAACTAAGAGAGAGAGATCATAACCCAAGAAAACTTAGTTCTTCCATCTACTTTCCATGAAGATATCTCATAGACAAACTTATGAGATGGTACTACTCTCATTTGAATTAATGGCCTTAATTGTTATGGTTGTATAAAAGTTGAAGCGTGAACACCTTCAGGTCCATCTAAAAACACCTTTAGGTCCATGATAATGCTCCATCTTTTGATCGCAATGCGCTTCACCCGCTGATACTTAAAATCACTAATTATACATCTACAAAACATCATTCCATGCAAGAGCAAATGAATACAAAAATTCTAATTTCATAATTACAACAACATGTCCATAGAGAGTATTACCATATCAAACATTGATCCTTCACCTTAACATCATCATACCTCTCCTAGGCCTCGTTGATTAATGAACTACATGCACATTTGATGATAAAAATAGAAATAAATTTGATTGTTTTGCACACAAAGATTGCTACAGGTGAAACTGTGTTGCGTATCTTAGGTTTGAAAGACTGGTGCATTGTCCTGCATTACTCTTTGGATGTTCAACTGGATCTGCATATTAGGTAGAGAGTCGTTGGAGTTCCTTATCTTGTGCAACCTTTATAGAGTTCCCAAACTGCAATCCTCTTTTCCTTGAATGCTTTTAGATTCTTGTTCGAATGTTATCTATTTGATCCTTGGCGCTCTTGTCATGTTGGGAACAATTTCGGCTCCAAGCTGATGTTTAACATTCAGCTCCACTTGAACATCACTTCCATTATGTTCCACTTGTTTTGTACTAGTGAGAAAATCACATATATATTTCTTATCCAAACAATTATCATATATCTTGTAGATTACCATGTCAGAAATATTGATTCTATCGATTTTGATATATATATATATATATATATATATATTCAAACATCAGAAAAAATCAACAAAATATGTTGAAGAGAACTCACAGGTTTTAATTGAAAAAGCACCAACAACCTATCAAAATGGAAAACAATAAACAATATGGAAAACAAAACATTAAGAGACTATGATGAAGATTCATCTTCCATACGGCTGTTAGATTGCCCATGACCGAGTATGTATGTCCTTTATGAGGATGTGACCCATCTGTAACTGTAAAAGCCTCAAATTTGTTATTGATTTCAAACCATCTCAATGCTCTTTCTTTTTTCACATCCATATTGTCAAATAACATGATGTTCATAGATTCCTTTTTCCATCATCCTTTGATTCATACATAGTCACAAAGAAGATTTCAATAGAATTTGTACAAAAAATTCAATTATCAAACAAAATTGAAGGATGAAATTTATCTACAAGGAAGAGCAATAACAATTATACATGAGTTTGATAGTTGGTTTTACCTCAGTCATGATCGTCAATAGGGGCTGATGAGGATGAGACTCTGTCCGACACATCGACAATACAAATACCAGTACCAGAGCTAAAGCTAAGATGATGTAGAATGTGTTTACTCGATTGGTGGCTAATGAACTTGCTAAGACACCACAAGAGCATCAAAAGATATCATGAAAACCTTATGTGATGTGCCTACAATTGGAAAAGTTCTAAGGAATCAAGAAGCTACAAGAGCCAGAGGCGTGCAGCCCGAGCAACATACCGCTCGACTCAAGCGAACCCACCAAACAAGAGACAACTGATGCACTCAGCCCGTACAGTGATGCGTTGAATCCGAGAAAAAGTATTGACCGCTCGGCTCGAGCACTAAAGAACTCAAACGAGCATTAGAGAGCTCAATCGAGCATCACTTTTGCTCGTCCGAACGTACTTTAGATTTTGAAATTTTAGGATTATGACTTAAACAACACTCGATCGAGTATTTTAATCGAATTTAGTTAAGTTGTCTTATTTTATTAAATTTATATTTTTGTTTGGTCCCTATAAATAGATGATCCTTTATATGCATTACCATCTATATTTTTTTATAAATAAAGTAGTTATGGAGGATGCCAAACGTAGCTCGACATCCATACCCTTTAGAAATTGATGGACATGAGTACACTGAGGTGCTTAATGAGGGTTATAGCTGTCCCAGAAGGAAAAATCAACATGTAGGATACCTATTCGATGATGACATCACTAGCATCAATATGAAAATCCCTACATTCATTGGGAGAAGCGATTCCAAAGCTTATTTGGAGTAGGAATGGAAGACGAAGATGTTTTTTGAATGTCATCGTTATTCTGAACTCAAGAAGGTGAAACTAGCGGCAACCAAGTTCATCGACTACGTATTGACGTGTTACGATCAACTCGAATATTCTTGAAGGCATCTGTAAGGGCGTGCAGTTGAAAATTGGGACAAGATGCGTACCATCATGTGATGTCGATTCATACCGTCTAATTATCAACGAGAGGTCCATCAATGTCTGAGACGATTGGTGCAAGGTAGTAAGAGCGTTAAAATTACTAAAAGGAGATGGACTTCCTTATGATTCAAGCGAACGTCGAGAAAGATTGGGAGACGACAAAGGATTGATTTCTGAGTGGCCTCAATTCTAACATACAGGATAGCATGGAAACCAATACTTACGTTAACATAGACGATTTACTGTACCTGACAGTAAAGATCGAGAAGCAACTAAGGAGGAAAGGCAAAGTATTCCAATAGCATGGTAATTCCTCTAACTATCGGCCTGAACCTAACCAGTTTGAAAACAAAATTAGAATTAAGATGGAACAGAAGGTGGAGGCTTCACGATCCAAACCAAACGCTCCTACCGAGACTCCTTTATGAAACTGTGATACACAGTTTTCCAAGTGTCAAGATCATGGACACATTGCTCGGGACTAACCGAATAAAAATATCATGATCATACGAGTTGATGGAAGATACAAGACGACATCCGAAGATAAAGAGGCACCGAATCAATGACATATACCTAATTTGGATGAAGAGTTTGAGGAGTAAAAAGCTTTGTAGAGCAAGTTACTAGTAGCATCTCATGCATTAAATCTGCATGCTAAAGCCGAAACCATCGTACAAAGGGAAAACTCTTCTACGCACGTGGACTAGAGTAGAACAAAGTATGTAGTATCATAATGGATGGAGGTAGTTGCACTAATGTGGCTAGCACATTGCTTATGGATAAATTGAGATTGAACACCACAAAGCATGACAGCGGTGAAACTAAGGTTCATCGTTAGGTGAACGTCGAGTTTAGCATTGGAAAATACGAGGATGAAGTATTATGTGATGTTATCTCATTGTAAGTGAGTATCCTGTTGGGGCGACCATGCTAGTTTGATACTTGAGTTCAACAAGTACTCATTTTATTTCAGAGGACGACATGCTTGCCTCGCTCCACTCACACCCAAGGGGTATTTAAGGACCAAGTATGACTAATGAAGAATGAGAAGAGAGAAATTCAAGTGAGTGTCCATGAGGTAGTTCACAGAAATGGTGAGGTGTCGAGAAAAAAATCAAGAATCATACCTTTGAGAGACAAACCTTCTTTCAATGAGAGTGAGCGAATTGAAAAGAGTTTGGCAATCAAACCAATCTATGTTACTCTTGTTGAAAGAGTCATATTTCTTAATGAGCTCAACCCCTTAACAGAGAAAATCCAAGCTTATTCCTTGTGGTGATGGATCGTTCAAAGTGTTCGAACGCATCAGTGAAAACATATACAAGATCGAGTTGTCTGGTGAGTACAATGTTAGTTCGACTTTCAATGTTTCTAACTTAGCTCATTTTGATGCAGATGATGATCTTGCTTTGAGGTCAAATCCTTTTGAAAAGGAAGGGGATACAAAACGTGTTTGCTCGATTGGTGGTAGACGAACATGCTAAGACACCACAAGAGTATCAAAAGATATCAAGGAAAGATTGTGACGTGCCTATAAGTGGACGAGGTCGAAGGGAACAAGAAGATAGGAAAGCCAACGGCGCTTAGCCTGAGCAACATACCTCAGTCATTAAAACGACAAGAGATGATTGATGCACTCAACCTAAGCAGATGTGCGCTCGATTCGAGCGAATCCACTGGACCAATAAACCATGAGGAAGGATTGACCACTCGCCGAGCACTAACAAACTCGATTGAATGTTATAGAGCTCGACCAAACATTTCCTTTGCTCGACCGAACGTACTTTAATTTTTTAAAATTTAGGATAATGACTTAAACGACGCTTGACCGAGCAATTACCCCGCTCGACTGAGTATTTTAGCGAATTTAATGAAGTTGTCTTATTTTATTATGTTTACATTTTAGTTTTGACCTTATAAATTGAGGACCCTTTGTATGACATTATTACCCAAATTTTATCAAGAAAGTTATCTTTTTTCTTGATATTCCTAGAGATTTAGCTATCGAACTCTTGGAGAGATTCCGAGTTGTTTTTCGACTTATCAACAATAGATCACAAATATTGTGGTGTGATTCGCGGTGTTTGAGATTCTCTAGTCGAGTTGTAGTCTGAGTTTAGAACGTCTTTTCTTCGGAAAACAAGTTATAGGTTCAACTATCGGGTTGCTAGTGAGTTTCATTCTAAATCCATCCTCCTAACAATAGAATGTCGATCTATGATTATATCAAGAGAGATGGAGAATGAGTCAAATTCGTACAATCAGAGTTACTGAGATTAAGTGCAAGAAACCAACAAATTACCTCGTCCTTACTAAGAAACCAACAAACCAAGAAATTCGAACCAATTAGAATTGTTTAGAATTACCTCAGTCATTAAAACGAACTAACAAATTACTTCGACCATATCCTTGGTGGTAGAAACTTTCCAAGGCATTGCCTCACATCGTCTCGTTTGTCGCATATCCTCACCACTGTCACCCTCGGTTCGTCGTCTTAGTTCGCTTGTCTCATATCCTTTCCGATCTCTCACTCGATTAACATGTGAAAATCATCGCTTTTCTCTTTAGAGACCTAAGAAGAGGAAAAAGAAGGTGATCTAATTGAGTGGAGGAGAGTCAAGCAACAACATAAATTGGTGGCGAAGTTCGAATAGAAGATGAAACGTCGAATACGCAAGAGAGGAGTTGTTCGATTGAGTCGAGGCAAAGTTGAAGGAATGATGAAATGGTGAATACCCACGCTCCTCAATTTGGTTATTCTTTTAATAGAAGGGCTAATGTGGAGGGCTGAGAATGCTTCTCGTACAAATTTTATTATATATACTTTGTATTTATTGCGTTCTTCACAAACATTTTCAATCCACCAACCATCAACCTCTCGAGTTTGTATTGAACTATTAATATAAATAATGATAAAGAAAGGTAAAACATAATGATAAAGAAAATCAACTCAATGTTTATAAGAGTTTGGATTGACCATTGTAATCGATCATACTCAAACAGTTACTGGATTTTATTCGCTATAATATTTCAATTACAACAAGAGAGTAATCTTATATATCCTCCTAATCGAAAACATTCTCCAAGAAAAAAACTGTGAAAAGCAAAGTCAAGTCTTAAGAAACTACTGCATTCACTTTAATCCCAATAACAAATTTAACTATCTAGATATAAGATTTTACCACAGTACCCTTTTCTCGATTAGTGAGTTCTTTAGATGTTATTAAAAATGCATAAAAAAGACAGAATTCTAACCTAGTATATATATATATATATAACTTTGTTGTAATTATGTATTGTTTTTTAATTTCCACACAAATAAGTTTTCTTATCGTCCAATTAGGAAATGAACAGAGTACCCTTCTACTAGCTCGTAAAACTACCCGGATGCCCATTCGTTTACATGCGTACATGCGTACATGCGTACATGCGTACATGCGTACATGCGTACTCCTATGTACTCTACTCTTGAATAATCACAACGGCCATCAACTTACCAAGACTTTCCAAGATTCAGAGAGTCGAGAGGAGTGGAGTTTTAGGGTTTACTATTGATTCATCCATGGAGAAACTATCGGAGGAGATAACCGGTGAATCTTCTGATGACGACGGAACCTCCCTCCGGCAACATTCAGTTCAGTTTGTTGACCATGATGTCACGACGGAGATTCTTGTGAGATTGCCGGCGAAGTCCCTGGCGAGGTTCCTCTGCGTATCGAGTCTATGGGCTTCCACAATCCGCAGTCAAGATTTCATTAAATCGTTCATGGCTCAATCCTCAAAGCGTCCGAGGCTCCTCTTTGCCTTATCTACCGGCCCTAAATTCCACCGTGGGATCAATCGTTACTTCTCCTCCGCCCCACAAAATCCAGACCAAGAATTGTATCACGTTACAAATTACGACATTTCACCGTTCCAATCCTCAAAAGTTGTTCAATGTGTTCATGGCTTAATCTGCTTAAAAACTAATACTCGGATCGTCATATATAACCCTAGCACGAGACGGTATGTGACCTTAGCCGGTGATAATCCTCAGATTCAGAAGGACATAAGAACCGGGTATGGATTTTTCGGGTACGATCCAATCGAACATAAATTCAAATATTTGCGGGTAAAGCTTAATGCTGAAGAGATTCATGTTATCACATTAGGAGATCAAGAATGGAGAAGAATCCATGGTTGCCCTCCTCATTATCCTGAGAGTCGTGGGCTATGCATAAATGGGGTTTTGTATTACCAAGCTCGTAAGGACAATACTAGGTCTTCGGTTGAATCCAGATTCATTGTTAGCTTTGATGTTAGGTCAGAAAAGTTCAAGCTTATTGAGCCACCTCTTCCTTACAATCCTTTAAATTTGATCAATTACGAAGGAAAATTAGCTATCACAGTGAAATATTATGTTAGTGATTATACAATTGGTATATCGATTTTAGAGGATGCTGAGAAAACAGAATGGTCGATCAAGTTCTTTGCTTTGCGTCGTTTATGGAGAGCTTTAATAGGTGGCTCCACACCTGTACAAGTGCGTGCTGTTCATGCTGGTGAGGTTATTTTGGCGTCGACCAAATATTTTGAACCATTCTGCATTCTGTACTTCAATCTTCGGAAACGAACTTTTAGAAGAGTCGTATTGGAAGGGATTAGATATGACAATTACCTTAGATGGAATCAGATTGGTCCTATCTCGACCATTGCAGATCATATTGAGAATATCACGTTTCTGTAAAGCCATTTATCACTTTATTGGACTCAACTCATTAATGTTGGTTTCTAATTTTCTGCTTCTTGTTTCATAGTTTTTACATTTGTACTTTGTTTCCAACATTGTTTGATCTTGTTTGGAGTTTGTTTACATCTATGAACACCCGAAAATATCTATTAAGTGTGTCTGCGTATCACAAGGATATATGAATATATATCCTAACGACCATTGTATGTATTGACACAAAATACACACAAGTATCAATTAAATTGTCATTGTATTGGAAAATTGGATAACAATAGATATAGGGTGGAAACGTTGCGTTTGCGTTTGACAGCGTCTCTGTCAGCGATTGGTAGTGTTTTGTTTCATTTTGTCTGAATGGTGGAAACTTTGCGTTTGCAGACGATTGTGACTAGAAGCGAATGATATAAAACTGTTGCGATTGAGTTTTAAGCAAAACTACCAAAATAGACAATTATTAATAAAACAATTTATTTAAATTTTGTTGTTTAGTGTATAATTTTTAAATATAATTTTCAAATATTTGAAATAAATTTAAAATTTAAAAATTATTAAAATATTTAAATATACAATATGTATATGTATATATATTTACGATTAATATAAATTATAATAGAAACTTAAAATAATTTTATTAAAACATAATCAAATATTTTTATACATCCATATATATATATACATATTTATATATATTTACGATAGATATAAACTATAATAAATCATTGAAACAAAATTTGAAATACATATAAAGCATAAAACATAATATCTAAAAAAAAGAGAAGGGTATTTCCGTAATTTTTTGGAAAACGCACCGAAACGCAAACGTAACGCAACATAATTCCGGACTTTTAAATTATGCGTTTCGTCGCGTTTGTGGACAACTGCGACTCTACCAGTCGGTTTTAATATCGCTCACAGTCGTCAGAAAATACAGTCGCTGGATTTGTGGGCGACTACGACTCCACCAGTCAAGACCATAAGGTATTACATTTGTTATAACTTTTTGATCCTCATATAAGCTCGCGAGGGGAAGCCAATAAAAGAATGTACTTATATTTATAGGTGAATTCTGAAATTACCAGAATACCCTTATCATAACTGATAAAACGACATGTTGCTCCAGTTTTGAATTTACCAAGATTTTCCAAGATTAACATCTATTACATATTATTCTAACGATAATTTTATTTGGAAATTTTAATTTTATAGGTTTTTTTTAAAATTGTGTTACTATACTTCTGGATTTAAACCGATACTGTAGGATTGTTAATTGGACAACAATAACAAATAACAAGTTTTTAAGAATTCAAATATAAGATGTAATACAATTTTAATTAGATTTCACTTTTATGTATTTGTTTTCTAAACAAACAATCAATAGTTCGAATCTACTAATTTTTAGAGGATTGAGCAGATTGAGACTTCAATAGCGTGAAGCCTCCATGAATGATCTATACTGAGATCAATAGTTACCGTCAACCTTTAACGTGATTAAAATTGATAAGAGATTGTTCTTTTTGTTCTCTCTATTTTTCTATTGTTCTTTACAATTATTCTGATGTATTTTGGTGGCAAACCTGAATCCTTTTACATGGATTAAGTTCAGTTTAATTATAAAATTACAAATACATATTGTTTAATCACCAAGTTATTAATATTAGTCTAGACCAACGTTCACTTGTTAGAATGATGAAATCGTAGTGAAACCCCCTAACAACTCGATAGGAGAGCCTATATCTTATCTTACCTAGAGAAAGACGCTCCAAACCCAACTATAACCCTACTAGAAATCCAGACACATCGAACGATACCACGACACTTTTGATTTAGTGTTGATAGGTCAGTGAACACTTAGATCCATCCAAAAGTTTGGTAGCTAAATCTCAAAATTAGCAAGAAATTACACTCTCAATTGATGAAAACTTGGTTAAAAAGTCATAAAATGAGTCCTTTATTTTTAAAAACCAAACAATAATGTAAATTGCATAAAATAAACGAACTTAGCAAAACTCGGTAAAAATTCTCTATCAACTATATTACCACTCGTTCGAACACCACATAAGTCTTAACCCTAAAGTCTAGAAAACTAAAGTACATTCGACTAAGTATCTCATGCGCTTGGTTGAGTCCTCCAACGCTCAGTCGATTTTTGTAATGTTTAGGCCGAGTAATCTAGTACATCGAATGCCCCTTTTATCCCCATAGGTTCACTCGAGCCGAGCAACCAACGATGTCATGCATACATTGGTCAATGGAGTTCGCATTGGTCGAGTGATTCTCTGCTTGAGCTGAGCGGTTTGAATTATTACAGCTTCTTGTTCCTCCCGACCACTTCTAATTTTTAGGTAAGTCACATAAACCTCCATTGAAGCTTCTTGACGGACTTGTGGTGACATTGCAAGTTCTTCTACCACAATCCGAGCAAAAAACTTTGTATCCTCTTAGTTTTAGCTTTCGTGACCGATCCATGTTCCCTTAGTGTCTGGATCGGAGTGATGTGTTTTCTAGGTGTGATCTAATGCATTTCAAGGTTTAATATTTATACCTAGACTAGACATTCCGTAAAGATACAAATCATGTAATAACATGATCGAACGTAAGGACTGAAAGAAATTGAAGTTATCGATTTCACAAAATCTATAGTCATGAACAAAAAAGTGTCTACATATCTATTATACTGACTAATGTGAACTAAAATTACTGATATATACAATGAAAAATTGCTTCTAGGTTCGAGAAGTATTTCAACATACAAAACCTCATTAAAGATTTCAGAATGAGTTATTTTGTGTTTATCGAAGAGTTCAATAATTTTGTATGGATCTACTTTCTCTAATTTTTTTTATCTTAATCGAGTATTTAATTCATTCACGTCTCCATATAATGACCTACAACTGAACGTACTATCAATATTCTCTCTCTCAAATTCTAGACCCCTATTCAAACATTTTAACAATTGACGTCTCTATCAAATGACTTATTTTTAATGCATTATCATCCAATATCATCATCGCTAAACTGATTTATCTACCTTGATATGATCAATCATGTTTATTTAATGCATATGATCTAGCATAATCCAATATCTCCATCTAAATTAAACCATGTGACGATGAATTCAAGGGTCCCCCAAGAATCGAAAGAATAAAGCATGCATTAAACCGTAAAAACAAGAACAACAAATCGAATAATTAAGTACGGTGAGTTCAAATATACAAAAATCTAGCCTATAGCATGGATCAAATCTATAGATCCACATCTTAGAAAAGAAATAGAATGATACACAACTAAACAAAAAAGGTTTAGAAAAGATTAGTCGATCTCTCGATTAGTCTCTGCCATGACCTCACCTTTGACTCGTCTTTACCATTAGTTTGATCTTTCGATGAAATCCGATAACTTTTCAATCTTTGCATGATCCCAAAAGTCTCATCTTAGTACTCTCTATATTTTCATCTTATCCTATGTTCTTTTTCTCAAAGTGTCAGCCTGAAATTTATACGAGAACTCTTTAGGCTCTTAATAATTCAAAGTGAATTAAGTAAAATGCTCGACCGAGTTGGTGGCAGATCAGGATGAGTGGTCAGTTGTTCCATGTGTTTCACATGCAAATCAGATCAAACTTTGACAAAATTTGGAGAATCGCTCGACCGAGTTAAAAACTGCTCGAGTTGAGCGAACTCACGGGGTAAAAAGCATCCTCCGTTTGGCTTATTTCTCAACCGCGTTGGAAACTACTTGGGTCGAGTGAAGCTACGAGAGTCACTTTGGTGCTTAGTTCTAGCCGAGTGACTAATAATTCTACCTGAGCAATTCCTCATGAGCTTTTGTCATCTCATTCTTACAAGCTCGACCATGTGATAAGGAACTAGGGCCGAGCGATTTCTTTATTTATGTCCTTCATGCTCGTTTTGAGCTGAAAGTGTGTCATGTTTCTTTCTAATGTGTTCCTTAGTCTCTGTATCCTGCAAGATCAAGAAATGAACCAAAAAAATATAAAAAGGTACTAAAGAGACTAAAAAAAGTCTAAAATGAAATAGAAACATTTAACTAATAAAAACATGATGATCAAACTCCCCTAGACTTGACCGTTAAATTTGTTCATTCTCGAGCAAACATAATCAATGAATAATCTAGGAAAGAAAGAGTACGAAAAAATTGAGAATAGAAAATATTTCATGAACATTCATACCCGATTAGATTACATTAGTCTTGAACAAAATCTAATTAACATTATAAATATCTAGAATACAAACTAAAAATCCTATCTATTACTTTTCTCGAGTCTGTTTATAGCTGTCATAAGGAGTAATTTAGTCTAAATGATTGAGTTAAGGCATGATTAGGGTGATATTATGATATTCTGTTGATTCGTAGTCTTTATGAGATTTGAGCTTTTTGTTCTCTATTTTCTCCTTTTGTAGTCATTTAATGTTATTTGCTTTTGCACATATGGAAGTAAAATCATATGAAATGATAAAAAGAAAAAGTAACCATGATATTACTCACATGTGATAATTGCTAGCATTCCTAGCAGAGATGTCTGGCTCTTGTTTGAGGGAAAAATATGACTATTTAGATCGAAAAAACTGGAACAAAATGGAAAAAGGTGTAATACTCTAGAGAATGAGGAATGAATCTTATGAATATATATATATATATATATACTTAGAAATAATATTTAAGAAAGATCCTAAAGGTGACCAAGTGTTAATTTACAATAGAACAATAAGATCAATCTAAACTCGAGTTCTCTAATTCGACTAAATTTAAAAATTCGTTCAAAAATACTTAGTTGATACTATGTTTGGTATATGTAGCTATTGGGGCAAGAAAAATTCTCTAACATTCTCCTATACATCATTCGATTACATCTTGTCTATATGAGTTATATATTACAAGCATAGGCATCAATATGTGAAATATATAAACTCAATAATGCAAGAAAAACATAGAATTTTAGTAAGGCATGTGAAATTTCTCAACCCGAGTTAACATGGCTCAACCTTAATCTTTCTTGAGTGCTCATTCATCTATTGTGTTCTCCCGGTCGCTTAGTGTGACACTCGGTCGAGCACTATTTGACGAGCCCTAGAATTTGAATAGACATACTAATCTTCTGCCCTAGACATGGTCTTATTGCCTAAAACTTCTCCCTCTAAAGGTTTAACCTGAGAAATGAAGTTTTTCTAGCTTACCACGATAGATTTTCATGACAAATTCAAAATATAAAGAAGAGTGTTTTTTTGTTTTAAATTTTGTTTCTTTCTCGCCAACAAGAGATCTTTCTACCAACGACTTCTGTAATTTCACTAAACTTTAGGCAATTTCATTCAAAGGATTTTATTTGGTCAAGAGAAACCATCTGGAAATTTTTACCTTCCGTAGTGCTGAAACTCATACATTCGGCCGAGCAACTAGTCGACTCAATGTCGCTCGATCCAAGCATTTTTAACGTTTTTCTTGTCATTTTTCTAAATTGTTTTGTCTAATTTTCTATTGTTTACACAATTATTAGATAAGCATATATATATATATATTCCTAAAATAACATACTCCTCCAAAAATCTAAAATCCAAATAAATAAATCCATTTAAAAGGAAAATAAGTGTGTTCTTAAAAAGAATTGGATTGCCTCCCGATAAATATTTGTTTAAACTCTCGAGCTTGACTGAAATTGCTTCTATTATGGGGATTTTGATCAAGTTTTCTTGGAAGTGACTCTACTGTTATGGATGAGGTTGAGGCAAGCGGGGCAACTTGGTTATCTAGAACCTTGAGATGCATATGGATTCCTTCGATTTGCTATCCTATCACTCGCTTGAAATATTTGTGGCCTTCTGATAATTTTTTCATATGTTTATTTATTGTTTGCATCATTGTAGTTCCTTTTTTATGCAATTTTGTTTGGGTCATTTTGTGATCTTGCAAGTAATGGGAACTAATATGTACATTTAGGAGAAACATGACAATGTTCTGCAGAAAAGTGAGCATTAAAGATAGATCTAGTCAAAATGCTCGGTACGAGTGACTAACGTGCTTAGTCGAGCGTACTCAAGTTTATTTCTCAAAATTTTTAAATGATTCGCTTGACCCGAGAAGCCGGTCAGTCGGTTGATGCAACAAAATTCATCCTATGAATTCGCTCGACCCGACCGGGTCTGTTACTTGGTCGAGCGTTCATCCATCTAAAGGTAACTTTTTCCTTGATAATTCGCTTGACATGAGCAATATATTGCTCGGTTGATCAATCCACCCAAAACAATCAAAGACAACTCCTATTTACACGAAAGAAACATAAACAACCTATGACTCGAGCTGGCTTGTGCTTAGGCCGAACGATTCACCAAATCCATTTAAAAATCAAAATTTGCATTGTTTCAGAAAGAATGAGGCTTCTCTACTGAAAAGGGAGACGGTTACTAACGAAAGAAAGAGCTTTAGAATAGATCAAAAGTTGGTAAAAAACTTAGGATCAGGCATAAAAGCGAAGAATTTATTCGGATCACATCAAAGAGCTAAACGACCAGTAAGAGCGAGTTGAAGGTGATGTCATGGCCGCAATAGATTAAGAGATCGACTGAGCATTACTAAACTCTCTCCTTACTAGTATCTTATTGTAATATAGATTTTAAATGTAGATCCATAGGTTTGGTCCTTGTTGTAGATTAGAGTATTGTGTATGCGATTCTTATGAACCTAATAATGAGAATAATTGTTTTTAACTCCGCAGTTTATCGCATGTTTTCATCTTTTAGTTTGTGATGAATCCAATAAATTGATTGTCACTTGGTTTTGTTCAATGGGAGACATCAGATTAGGCTAGATCTAATGCATTAGATAAATATGAGTAATCATATCGAAACGTAGGTTATTCAGTCTAGACGTGAGGATATTGAACGATAATGCATCCAATATGTAGGTTCGTTGTGCAATAGTCTAGATTATTGGATATGAATTTGCTACACCATTAAAGCAAAATATAAAGCCTCATATGAATTTATTGTCCTTCTTATCCAATTCAAAATTTTCATTGGTGAACTCCTCTAACTCCAAGCTAGATTCTCCATAGATGAGGAATTGCGCTTTAGTTCTTCTCAACTATTTAAGAATGATGTTTTATTGATTCCAGTATTCTTCATCACGATCCGCCTGATACAGATTCACGAAATTTAATGTGAAGGGCATATCAACATGTGTACATGGCACAATATATATGATGGCTCCCCTTACGATATCATACTTCATTTTCATAGGGGAGAATGTTTCTTCATAGTCAATCCCGTCGCATTGACTATAACCCTTACTTAACAATGTATATAGGTCTTCATCTTTCCATCCACTCTAATCTTTTCTTTGTAAACCCATTTACAAAAGATTAGACTAGAATTCGGTGAAGCTCTACCAATGTCTATAATATGTTCAACCTCATTGATCCACCACTTCTTAGAGTTAGAACTCTTTGTCGCTTCTTCAAATATCACAGGTCTTAATATATGATTACTCTTGTTCTCCTACACCATTAGGTTCAACTTAGTAGGCATATGCCCAGAATGCTTTATAACTACTAAGAGAAACTTGTACTAAATGTACTTCTTCAACAATATTTTGTTGTTGAACGAATTTCTATACATGTTCAGTAACATGTCCTTGACCTTCAACAATTGAGAAAAAGCTATTTTATTCAACCTTAACTTCCTAGAAAGGTTGTTCATGGCATCTCATGCTTCTGAGCTTGTGTCGATTGTATAGCTTCTTGAATCTCATAAAAAACTATTTCCTCACCATGGTTTCATTCCGTAAGGAACTCCATTTCCAGAAAGTTGATAAATTTAGTAATGGTTTCTCTTTTCCGAAACACCATTACGCTACGGTGTTCTAGGAAAAGTCAAGTGCGATAAAATCCTATTATTTCGTTGATAATCTTTGAAATCATGTCCCCTCCATGGTGAGGTCTCAACATCTTGATAACCTTCAATGTTTGCTTCTTAACCTCTTTTCATAATCTTTCGAATATTAATTACAAAAGATTCAGATTTGTGTTTTGTAAAATAAACAAAGCCATATTTGACATATCCTCGGTGAAAATTATAATCTAGGAATACCCTCATCTAGCCTAAACACTCATCGGTGAACATACACCCATATGTATGAGTCCTAAGAGTTTTGAGCTCTTTCTCCAATTCCTATAAGAGGAAATATGTTCATTTTCTCCAGAAACAAGGAAATGGTTATGTATGATTCATAATCATATTGTCCTAGATAACTATCTCGGTGAAATGAGTTTATCCTCTTATCTCCCATATGGCTTAGCATATAAGGCATTTGTTTCTTCTGATCGAAAACATGAATATTAATAAACTAAATACTTGCATCAAGTAATACATATACAAAATTTTGTAGATAAACATTTGAAAATAATTTCTCATTATGGAAATAGAACAAAAGTTATTAGACAACACAATTCAAAATCTAGAAATCTAATATAGAAACAAAAATTATGTTTGAAATAAATTTTGAAACATAATAAACATATTCCAAACACATGATTTGGCACACTAAGAATACCTAGAGAAACCAATTACACATCTAATGCCGCAACACTTGCATTATTCTCCACTTGTAGATAAAAGTAGAGATCATATGTTAAAGCTATTTTTCTATCTAACCAGGCCAAGAGCCTACAAATACCTTTTAAATATTGAATATCCGATCCGAACTCATCCATATGGATAACAAAAATTTTTAACCGAACTTGTACCCACAAGATGCGATACCTATAAATAGAGTACATGTAAAACCTTAATATATGAGTACCCGTCGTGCAAATAATAAAAGATAAAAAATAAAAAAATAAAAATTTTAAATTATAAAAATTCATAATCAATACACCATAAATCACAAATAAATCATATCCAATAATTGAATATAAAAGTCTATACACATGTGTATAACAAAATGCTTATCCAACTAATCTCATGGAAGACATCTCTGCAACAAGCATTAACAGTATTCGAGCAATGCTGAAGGATAAGGAGGAAAAAGAAGACAACATAAAAGAAAAACGAGCAGAGAAAATTTGCACAAGATTTTAATAAAAAGCAAGCAACTAGGTTTACACGGGAACAAGTCTAGATCATCACCTTCTAAACAATTGGATTTCTATATTTCATTATAATAAATCATAAATGGAAATTATTTCATCTAAAATAAGTAGAAAGTAACTGGATTTAAGTTCTAAAAAACTGTAAACCGTATTAGTAGTTCAAAGAGTGAACCTAATTAAACTAACTTCTAACTTAAGAGACAACGACAAAGGATGAACACAAATAAAACTTTTACCTATAAGGCATAAACTTTGATATTACATTTTTCTATATAAAAAAGAAACTCCATTTAATGCAAAAAAAAAAAGCCTAATGACTATCTAAAACAAAACAGATTTTCAACATCACTAAACTTGAAAACGAAGCTTTAGAACAATCTCATGCAAATCATGATTCATCTTATTTATGTAATAGTGATTACAACTCAGATCTTTACATACGTCCTTATCAAGCGAGTACCCTTGCTTCTCAAGATATTTTAAGAGATTGATCATCTTTATAACAAGGAGTCGCACCATTGCGATGAAAACCAATATGTAAATAAATAGTCTTCTACAATTGATATATTGTCGTCATACTTTGTAAATTTTACATCATCTTAAGATTGTAGACTATATGTGATAGATCTTTATCCTGATGCTTTCGCTGGACTTTTAAACTCATTGACGCAAGGATGATACACTTGGCATTGACATGAGCTACATCCAAACAATGTCAAGTGTTAATCAATGTTGCTATAACACTAGAAATTATATATTTTTTATTTAGCAATCTTTTAACCCGTCTAATATGAGTGAGCCCCCTGGTTATCAGGTCATTTCTCAAACATACCAACTAGGTTCACATATAATCTTATTAGCTCTACATCACATAGTCCCATGATTGTCATGGTGTTCCTATCAATATAGTTGAGTTTCCCATCATATTGATAGTAAACTATTGTGATATGTATCCCTCAGATAGTCTTAGCATATGTACAATCAAATTTCTCACTTCCACTATACATCTCTTGCAATAGACTTATACTCGTTAATTATCTAACTATATATCTATTGGTTGTATGGTCGTACAATATAAGTGAAAATTCAACTCATGTATCTACTTTGGTACGCACACCACTAGCCAAAACCATATTGACCCTTTGAAAATCAATAGTTCAATAATAGTACGCTTCTTTGAAAATTGCTCGGTCACGATCACATTATTTGACCATAGTTATATCCAAGAGAAAATGCTTCGCTCGAGAAAATATTATCCTTATGAAAAAAAATTATATGATTGAATATGATATAAAATCATGAATATATCTAAATATTGATGATAAATATATTTTGGATATTAAATATTTACCAAGATTGTTGATTTTTAAAAAATGATTCAATGTAAAAGACTGAACACTATGGCTATTCAATTACAAACATAGTTCTAAAGGAGTATAAATCATATATATAAAGGGATGTTTTTTCCTCCCTTATCATGCTGCCACGTAAGCTAAGGAGGAAAAAGCACCCTTTCATACCTTCCGAAACAGGTTCTCCCATCAATAACTTCCTCATTTACTTCCCTTTTTCATACACTATACGTCTTCGATTATTCCTGCGAATCGACTTCTGTTTCGAACGGCGTTGCGGGAGAGGAATCGCTGGCAACTGCCACAGAGTCTCTTGATTTTTCCTCCTCACTGATCGGACAGACAACTAGTAGCATAGGCGCCAGAATAATCGAAGACGTATAGTGTATGAAAAAGGGAAGTAAATGAGGAAGTTATTGATGGGAGAACCTGTTTCGGAAGGTATGAAAGGGTGCTTTTTCCTCCTTAGCTTACGTGGCAGCATGATAAGGGAGGAAAAAACCTCCCTTTTATATATCGGAGCCACGACGAGCAATGATTCCTTCGAATCGACTGCCGATCCGAACGGCGCTGCGAGAGAGGAATTGCTTGATTCTTCCTCCTCACTGATCGGACAGAACCGCCGGTAGCAGTGGCGCCAATACAAACTAAAGCATCGGTGTCAAGTTATTCCTTCAAATCGCCTGCTCCTTCGGCTGGCAATGCGGGTGATGAATCGCTGGCAGTGCTCGACGAATTTCTTCTTTTCCTCCTCACAGATCGAACAGAACCGCCGATAGCAGGGGCTCCAAGACAAACTGGATCAGCGTCGAGCACTGAGCCGATTTCCGCCGGCTCAGGCAAGGGGGCGCGGGGGGGGGGGGCGACCGGCCTACACAGGTTAGAGCGATCAGACCTAGAGCAGGCAATCGACGGACACCTACACCTTTCTAAGTCAGTTTGCTCCAATTTTTTGCTATAATTCACGACTATAATTTTTTATTCACGACTATAATTTTTTGCTACCTCATGCCACTGCACTTTTTTTTACTGCAAGATGTGAGTCTCATTGTTTGTTATCATACGTTTCATATAACATATCAAATGTTTTATTAGATGTGTTGTGCTTTGCTTTTGGGTATCTCCTAACGTTATAAATTCAAAGCGTCTAAAGATCGTTATATGTAGGATAGCTGAAGTAACCATCTTTCTCATGCAAGATGGTTTGTTTTCATGGTAGCCCCAAAGCCAAGTACAATGCAACAACATCGCGTCTCTCGATAAATAATCTCTCTCTTTTGATAAGAAATGGGAAAATAGAAACAGATATTGTAATTCGCAAGTTCTTTTGGGTTGGGGTTGTGGTCATGGTAGAGTGTGCCGGGATACAACGTGTCAGGAATGGTGGTGAAGGTTGGAAGTGCCGTGATGGAGTTTAAAGAAGGGGACGAGATATACAGAGACCTCAACGAGAAATATCTCAAAGGCCTAAAACAATTATGTTCACTTGCAGTGCACACTGCAGCAGAGAAGAAGCTGTTGCATTTGAAACCTAAAAGCATCAGTACTGCAAATACCGATTGTCTCCGATTGGCCATCGAGCCAGCCAACGAGGGTCTGTAGAGGTCTGGCTTCTCCGCAGGTCAGTCTATCACTGTCCTTGATGGTACGGATGGAGTTGGTAGCCTTGTGATTCAGGTGCCCCCATGGTTCCTTTACTTATTCTTTCTTTATCTCTATAAAATGCTGTTGTTGGAGATGTGAAAATGTCATCTTTTAAATCTCATATGAGCAGCTGGCAAAACACGTCTATGGAGCATCAAAGGTGGCAGACATTGTGCGTATGGTGAAGCTTGAGCCACGTAAATGAAAGATTAATCAGCAACAAGAGTTTTTGCTTTTTTGGGAGCTTCTTCAGTTTGTTCTGAAGATCCCTCTTTTTCCATTGGAGATCTTGCAGCCCGGATCCTTTAAGTTTGAAACTCCTTTGGGCCAGTCGCGGAACTCCACCGATGACTAACTATATAACTGCTTACGATAAGGTTATTGTGCCAGCTGTGGGTTTGTTTCAGTTGAAATACGTGTCCATTTCTTTAGGTTTTAAATAGCTTTTGTCTCATTTTTAATGACTCTTTTTCAAATTTAGGCTCCAAACCATGTGGTCAAATGTGGGATATGAGGGCGATAGCAGCGAAGAAGGTGGATTGTCTCGGTTGAACCATGTGGTTCCACTGTGAGCCATTTTTTTGCCTTCTTGTCGAGTCGATTGAGTTTATTTAATTCTGATTTAATTTTGAATTGTAAGTTGCTCCTGCAGAAGGCTATTATGAATAGTTTGGGTTTGTTCAGCAGTTTTTCGTGTCACTTTCTTGAGATTTATTAATGTCTTTTGTTTTAATTTTTAGATGTCGCATTCAAGTTCTGTCTCCAAACACGGTGGTGCAGTCAGTTAGTCAAGTTTTGCTTAAATGGATTATTTTGGATCATTTGGGAAAGATTTTCTCCATTTTTTTCTTTTGTTATTTCATTTTAGGTCTGCCCAGCTAGTTCACAAGAGTTTTTCTTTTTTTTTGGAGCTTCTTCAGTTTGTTCTGAAGATCCCTCTTTTTCCATTGGAGATCTTGCAGCCCAGATCCTTTAAGTTTTAAACTCCTTTTGGTCAACCACGGAATTCCACCGATGACCAACTGTATAACTACTTACGACAAGTTTATTGTTCCGGCCGATGGCCTGCCTGTGTTTCTCAGTCGTATCAAAGAGTGGATGCTCAAGTTCGGCTCTCCGATGATCTTCATATCAATATGAACAAAAATGGCCTGGTATGTCAACTTTCTGATGTATTTGACAGTTTTTCCTCGACTTTATTTTTCTCTCCTTCTTGTGGCTATGGTTTTCTCTGTTCAAGTATCGACTTGTGAAACCTTCGAAGCAGTATGCTCCATGGTACAAACCTGTTATGCACACGGCAAGTCTTGCAACTAACATTATTTCTTTATGCAAGGATCACAGTAGAATTACGCGACTCACCTTCCCAGCTGTCATAAAGAAAATGCCACACCGCAAGGAACACTTATGGTCGTGGATTCTTGGTCTTAGTCCCTCAGTTCTTGGTCCCTCAATTTACTTGGTATGGTTGTGGCTAATGCTACCTTGGAACGTGATTCTCAGGTAAACAAGGTGTCAAGATGTTGCATAATTCATATATATGGTTAATGTACATGCATTAATATGTCGATGGTTTTCCTTCAGGGCTATAATGGAGAAATGTAGATATTTAGATGAATGTATCTCAACTTCTAAGGCTGTTGGGCTCGCAACTATGTACATGCATTAATATGTCGATGGTTTTCCTTCAGGGCTATAATGGAGAAATGTAGATATTTAGATGAATGTATCTCAACTTCTAAGGCTGCTGATCTCGCAACTACCTTATGTTTCTTTTTCACTTCTACAGCTATGCGAATATATATGTTAGTGAAGATGTAATTATTTCCATTTAAACTATTTTTTTCAAATTATGTTTTCCCCAACATAATTCATATCTATGGTTAATGTACATGCATTAATATGTCGATGGTTTTCCTTCAGGGCTATAATGGAGAAATGTAGATATTTAGATGAATGTATCTCAACTTCTAAGGCTGCTGAGCTCGCAACTACCTTATGTTTCATTGTCACTTCTAAAGCTATGCGAATATATATGTTAGTGAAGATGTAATTATTTCCATTTAAACTATTTTTTCCAAATTATGTTTTCCCCCAACAAACCTCGCACAAGTGTGGAGCACAATGCCATGGTCAGGCAGTGAGAGCGACCTTAGCACAGGTGTGATTCATGCCCAGAGAACTCCAAAACCTCCTGCATCACACTACTCCAGGTTTCGCCATGTCTCAGTATTTTAAGTAGTTAACTTTTGTCACCTCAATCATTTTTCCCTGTTTAGTATTTTATTTTCTTTTTCCATCTTATCCGTGGATTGAAACTTTCTGTTACAGTTTTGTTTTAATGTTTCTTATGATAAAGTCAGCCTGCACAACCTAGACATGCTCCTCTTCTGATTACCATTGCACAACTTGGACACAGGCCGGATGATTCAAACATGCTTATTCGCTTCAAGCGGTGCGACACATAAGAGATTCCAAGGCTTTTTTTCTCTTATCTTTTCATTTGGCTATATTTTTATTGGCCCAGTTTTTTTTTGTTTATCCCTGGTGTAGGCTGTCGGAGATTTGAAAAAAGTTGTCGGATTTTGTCAAGCAAGAACGCATATGACAGAAAATCTTTATTTACGTATACATTGTTGGCCGATCGTACTAGGATACAATTACAATATTTTCAGTTTTCTGCTGGACTTAATGAGACACAACATACATTTCCACATGAATTGAATGGCTCTTATGACATGAGCTCCTAATATCCATTAATTGATGTAGACTGCACAACCTGATTTCCCNTTTAAAGGTAAATTTACGATTTTCCCTATTTATTAGCCTAATTCTTACGATGCTATTTCATTTCAGCAGGGTTTTAGTCTGCCTGCAACCTCAATTCAGTTTTGATGAGGCCATCACTAAGCTCGATAGCTTGAATGTGAAGAGGATCGAGGATTACATGCAACAGATCGCCGATGAACTCGCACACGTCTGCACCGACATTCGGACCGTCATTGACAAGCATCTCATCCCATCTGCTACCTCAAGATGTGAGTCTCATTCTTTTGTATCCTTCGTGTAATGTAACATATGGAATGTTTTATTAGATGTAATCAATCTTTAGGTCGTGCTTTGCTTTTTGGTATCTCTCAACGTTATAAATTCAAGGGTTTGGAGAAAGTTGTATGTAGGTTCTGTAGGTTGATTTAACAAGGAAATAACCATCTCTTTTCCGGGCTTTGTTTTGTTTTCCACTTCTTGCCTCTTCACAAGACCACTGTTGTTATCTCCGACGTGATTGTAGAGCTATCTTTCACTATGAAGGGGAGAGGTTTTATGGCGGGTGGATATGTTTATCATTTGGTTAAACTCACAGTGGTTATTACCCAATTACGAAACGATCGTACACGCATGGTTATTGGTAACTTCATTATCATTTTAGATTCACTTAGTTCGATTGCTGTAAAATGTTCGCTGCCACAGAGATTTTAAACCACAAATGTGCATTTAAACGAGTTCAAGGATATCCTGCTGACATCTCTCAAAGCGAGCTCGGCTAGATGTCGGCCGTAAATGTAGGAACAGATGTAACTGGTATTTATGTCACGATTTTGCTCCGTTAAAACTGCTACGTGATGTAGGAATGCCTAGCCGATAGTTTAGAACACAATTGCATCGTACATTTTTCTGGTCATATTTTTTTCCATTATGGTCATAAATGCAGGCAAAAGGCGACACGCACCACTACACAACATTCATATCATTCCACTTCGGGACCATCATGGTGACACCAATCCACATTCTCAAGCGGCCCACGAGGTAACATATTTGCCAAGCGGGAGCACGTTACTAAAGTGTTCATCTTTTTGAATTACTTGGTGCAGTTGCATTTCCCAGTCTCGTCCATTTCATCTCGCTGGGTGCTTTTCCCCTGGATTATATGTTGCAGCGATGAGATGTACAAGTATACACATCAACTGCACGACTCATTTGTTTTTCCAACATATCAACAAAGTCATTTCGGCGCCCCAAACAGACTGATACAATAGCAGAACCATCGAGGGGATAATCTTAAACCCTAACTATTGTAGAATATAGGCCACATTTCTTTATTTCTTTCAAACCTTCACCAACACAGATGTGTTTTTTCATTAGTAAATATTACATTGGAAGGAAATCATAGACACATTGCTCTTGAACCTTTTTTGTTTATCCAAATATACAGATAAGAAAAAGGAATCATCATTTCTTTGGTGTCGAGTTTTGTGGATGGCTTATTCTTAGGCCATGTTGGAATGATACTTACCATGCCTTATATACCATTTTACATATCATATCTGTGACTATATATAGCTTACCTTATATCTACATACATGTCTATTGCAGAACTGGTAACAATCAACCACAACGCAAGTGCATTAAGCGGATCAGGCAGTGGATTTGGAATATGACCCGCTTATTCTCCCTATGGTTGTGCCATTGTGTCCCTTCAAAATATATGCGTGTTACCTAAAACACTTAACGGTGGAAGAGTCGCGGCTCGGTAAATCACCAACTTCAACCCAAAGCACCAGCGTATGGAACAACAAAAAAATCTGTATAAGATAAGAGTCATGGTGGACCGCCAAAAATGCATGACTCATCGAATGTCTGATATGAACAATATATGCGTTAGGAATAGATATATTTTTATGTTAGATAAATCTATTGGTTGTGTTATATATGACAACGATAACGAATTTGAATGTACCGGCCAATATTAACGTGATTATCTCAAACACAATAATACAAGTATTCGTATCCAAAACAATCATCGATTTTTTATTCTACTTCCATATTCATATCAAATTTTTTCTTATTCATATGAAATTCATCGTCTTGATTATGATCAATTTATCTCAAATTTAACGATTTAATTTTGTTTTTCAGACACTCTTCTCCCATTTTTTTCAAACACACTCTATGCTCTCTCTTCATCTCTCATGCCGGCCGACCATTGCCATATATGTATCTCCTTTCTCATCGCCGACGGTTTCGCCTACCAGGGATTGTCGTCCCCTTTGTTCTTCCTCATGGTGGGCGATTCGCTGCCTGAGTCACCCTCTCTTCCTCCCTCCCTCCCTCCCTCCCTCCCTCATCGATCGCCGTACCGCCATCCTAAAATTCCCGCTGCGTTTTCTCCCTCATGAACGCCGATTCTCTACCTCAGTCGCCCTCTCTTCCTTCCTCTTTCGTCCGCCTAGACAATCTCTGATGTATTCTTTCGGCGGTTTGCCCTCAAGGGGCCGATGGTCCTCCGTCTGTCTATCGACGGGGCAAGGCGCGACATAGCTCCACAGCATTAATCGCCTTCGGCGATTTCGCCCCTACCATGAGCCCGACAGTCTGACCGAAGTTAGCAATGTGAGGTGGTTTTAATCCATACAGGGACGACAGGCCTACCTACGTTACTGGAACCGGTAACTTCTCCACCTTCACCTGTTTCTTTCGGTTTCACAGATTCTCTGTGTGTTTGTCTTTTCATCACCCAAAACGTTTGGCTGTTCATGGACCTGTTACAGCCCCACTAAACCAGCCATATCTTCTGATCTTAATGCCGAGCAACTCAAAAAACTGGTCCTCACATTTGCATTTCTTTAAATACCGTAGGCTTTTCAGTTGTTTTCACTATTACAGAGGAGATTGATCTGCATACATTTTCCTCGATTGCATAATATATTCGTTGTCTGTTTCTGCCGTCTAATCCGTCTGAAGCCCACTACCGTTTTCGGATTTGATTGTGGATCGTGGTATGCAGGCCATAGTTGGACGAGTCTTCTGCGTATGGGAAGCAAGAAATGCCAAAAAGGGTGGATAGCTCATGTGGATGGAGTGTCTCCTAATCAGTGAAAAGGTGACCTTTATAATAACAGTTTCGAGTTCTCCTGTTTCGTTACAGTTTCCAATCTATTTTTCCACTGAACATATTAGCCTTTGATAGACAATTGTTTAGCTGAATTCTAAGTTGTCAAGGTTAAGTCGATCGAAAATTCATGATAAATTTCATGATAATTTTTTTTCAAGATTTAGAAAAATTCATGATAAATTTCAATATGTGTTAGATTTGAATTTATACTTTTTTGTTTATTTTTTATTTAATTAGATATAAATGAACCATAATTATGTAAATTAATATATAAAAAGTTCATAAATTTGGAGAACTCTCATGCATTCTCTTCTCTCATGCTTCCACATCATCAAACTTTTTTTTTATTCTACATTAATTACCATTCATAATTTACTTTAAATGAATTCTATATTAGTAATATTAATATTATAAAGAAACACAAAATATTTATACTAATTTATGGATATTTTAGTTATTATATATCTAAATAAATAAAATATTAGTAATTTAGGGTTTGACGGGTGGAAACACAAAGTATTTATATTAAATTTTAAAGGATATTTTAGTTGTTATATATACAAATATATATATATATATATATATATATATATCTATATACAATTAATATAAATAGGTAAAAAAGGAGATAAGGGAAAAATACGAGGGTATTTTGGTAATTTTATTCAGAACATACCAAAAGCAAACATAATGCAATATAATTTTATATTTTTTAAATCTGCGTTTCGGTACGTTTTCGGGCGACTGCGACTCCACCGGTCGATTTTAATATCACCCGTAGTCGCCAAAAAACGCATATAAACAATTTAGAGGACGTTTACATTTCGCTGTGACTCCACCACTCAAGGCCTTACTAAATAATGAAAAAACAAAACATATTTTATATTTATTTGAATTAAAATTTAGTAAATTATTAAACTTCAACAAAATAATTATTAATAAATATCGATTTTTCATACATTCTCTTTTCTTAAGTTTTCACATTATGAAAATATTTTTTTTATTTTTTTATTTAACTTATTTTAACAAATTTTAGTTTTAAAAAACTACAATTACAAGTATTTAAAATTATATATATTATTGAAAGTAAACATTTGGAATGAAAAAAAAATGTTTATGATATCATTTACCATCTCTAATTAATGTCAAATCTATCTCTTATTTAATATACATTTTCTCTATAATTAAAACAAATAAATAAATAATATTTCATATATCAATAATATTTCATATATCAAATTTTTACAAAGAAAATGATCTATGAAAATTTAAAGTATATAAATAAACGAAAATAATATCATAACTTGTTTTAAATTTACATATATTTTTTAAATTCATCTTTATAAAGTAAAATTTTATCCGCGCATTGCGCGGGTTATAACCTAGTTATATTTAAAAGGAGAAAGTTTTTGGTGGCTTTTAGTGAAACCATCTCATCAATAAAAAATATATTTTAATTACAAAAAATAATGATACAAATCATACAATAAATACAATTTTAATAACTAAAAAATTTTTACCTCCTAATATATATATATATATATATATCATATCACTTATTACAATAATTTATAACACCAACACAATAAAAATTAATAATTATAATTCTTAACCAAATAAAAAAAATTTACTTATTAAAAAATAATAAATTCAATTCTAACAATAAATATAATTTTAATAGTTAAAAAATTTTCACATCCCAATTTACAAAAAAAATAAATAAATATATATCCTATCTATGATTATAAAAAATCAATTTTAATTACTAAAAAAATAATAGATACAATTCTTACATTAAATATAATTTTAATAATTAAAAACTTTTAACATCCTAATTTACAAAAAAAGATCATATCATTGATGATAATAATTTATAACATTCAAACACAAAAAAAATTAATAATTATATATTAGATTTCTACTACTATACATTTCTCTTTATTTTTCATTTATTTTACTTAATCAATCATTGATGTTTTTAATTACAACAAAATTTTATGTACATAATATATTTTAATTACTAAAAAAAATATATACAAATCATACAATAAATACAATTTAATAACTAAAATTCTCCCCCCCCCTCCTCCCAATAATTTATAACATTCCAACACAATAAAATTTAATAGTTAAAATTTTTAACCAAATAAAAAACAAAATTTAATTATTAAAAAATAATAAATATTATTTAAACATTTAAAACTTTTATACATCCTATCATTTATTATAAAAAATTAATTTTAATTACTAAAAAAAATATAATTCTTATAATAAGTAAAATTTTAATAATTAAAACTTTTTCACATCCCAATTTACTAAAAAACAATATATCATATCATTGTTATAATAACTTATAACATCTCAACACAATAAAAAATTAATAATTATATTGCATTTCAACTACTACACTTTTTTCTTCATTTATTTTACTTATTCAATCATCAATATTATTTAATTACGATATAATTTCAAACACTTTTATTTTTTCTACCTTATTTCATCTTTTAAAGGATTAAAAACAACAAATTTATTTTTTAAAAACTATAAACATTATTCTTCCGTGACATTATATGTTATAGAAATCTTTCAATATTTAAATTTTTTTATCAATTAATTTATATTTTTTATTTCTTTCATTATAAAACTACAAAACAAAAAAATATTTCCCGCGCAATGCGTGAGTACCATCCTAGTGTTAATACAAAGATCAAATGAAGCCTTCTTGTGATATTTATTAGAAAAAGTTAATCATAAATTTCTTCTTATTGGATTAACAAAATTTATTGTTGTAGGATGTTATAAACATTGAATCTTGATAGTAAGGATAGATTGAATTCGGTTATAGGGTTTTAGAAATTAGTTTATGATATTTATTTATTTATTTACAAAACTAAAAATAGCTTTATATTTTTATGACATAAAAATGCTTTTATATTTTCCTACATAAATACATGAAATAAATGTCAACAAGATACTTTTGTTGGAATGAACAAAATAATGAAAGTTAGATATTTATATTGTAGTCTAAGAGAATAATTTAGATAAATTAAATTTGAAGTGAAAGTTTATTTTATAGAGAACACAACAAAGAAAGAAGACACAACTTTTTTTACATGTTAGGATTATCAATGAAATTTTAACGGCATGTTTTTGGGAGAAAATCTTATATATTAAAAGTTATGTTTGCTGAATTATGGTGGTGCCATGTCGATAATGAGATGGTAGTCCAGTCAACAAATCTAACATGATAACATTTCAATAAAATATTTTAAATGTTTTGTTAACACTAAGAATTTATTATAATTAATAAAAAAATTAATATAGTACTTATAATAGTTAATAAAATATTTTAAATGTTTTTTGAACACAAATGTTTTTCTTTTAAAAAAAATAGAAAACTAAATCATTCATATATTTGAGAGATTAAAATTTATATTATAGAAATATATTTATTTCCATAAATCTTATATATAAAAGAAAGATGTTGTTCCTTAACGTATAAACAGTTTGGCTTAACGTATTTCGTACCGTGCAACGTGTAGATTCAGATTCTAATTGATATAATAATCAACTCGAGAAACACATCAACAATAATTTTATTTTTATTTTTATTTCAATTCAATCTAATTGAAAACAAATAAATTTTATCTACACTTTAATCTAATTTATATTTTTCATTTAATATCATTTAATTCCTAGTGAATGTTTCCAACCACGTATGAAAAATAAAACGTTTTGACCGAATAGGAAAAATTATCTTCATCTTCATACCTTGTTTTCTCTTCTCTATATGAAATGAATCCATTTCGTCGAGTTCGCGATTGTCCCTCACATATCTCTTGTCACCTTCTTACTCTCCCTCACGCTTTCCCCTTCCATGGTAGTCAGTCCTCTCGAGATTTCACTCTGTGTGCTCTTCTCTCCACATCGAGCTCTCTACCCCCTCTCTCTCCCTCTCGCTAAGGTGTCAATTACACTCTACTCTATTTGTTTTTCTTTGCTTTTTGTTTAGGAATATTGCGGCGATATTTGGTTTTAGGCAGACACATGGCGAGTCAGTTGTTTCATCGTTCGTAAGCCTTGTTCTAATAGGGCTCTCTACCATCATATCTGTGCTCTTCTCTCCCTACAATTTGCTCTGCCTCCTCTCTTTCCTCTACTTTATTTGTTTATCTTTTCTTTTTGTTCAGGAGCATGGCAGTTGAGTTTGTTTTGGACAGGAACATGGCGGGTCAGTTGTTTCGTCGTCCTTGAGCCGGATACTAACCAACAACCATTGATAGTTTATCGGTATTAATAAAAAATCGTCCTTAATGTGTTTATAACTCTTTTCTCTTTTTGGCCTTTCTTTGCTTTTAAGTAGGTTGTAAAAATTAATATTTTGACTAGATTGGTCTTTTGACAACTATGGTTAGATCTGAGCGTCAAATGATTTGGTTTACGTGTCCTACAACGCATTGGATATGATGACCACGGTAGGGGTCATTCTTAACCAGTAGCATGACATATCCATTTATTTATGATTTTAATAGGTAACCATAGGCTCTTCTTTCATTGATATGGCATGCAGATCTTTCTATTTCATTGAACAGGCTACAGCTATTACAATAACCCTTACAAATGGGTCTGATTTGGCCAGACATGCTTTATTTGCTGCGAGAATACAAAAGTTTGATTGTAAGACAACCTTAAAACTTTGTGCTTTGTTTCCTTTGCTTTAACTGATATCGAGTACGAGTTACAGCCCATATATATATTTTCAGATAAATCCAATTTCTTCTTCTTCTATTTGATTTCATGGAATAAATATACATTTCAGCTTCTTGTTGTCTGTTTCATATATGTGGAGAATTTGTTAGGTTTTCCATCATGGGAAAGTTCTGAATTTTAAAACTTCATATTATGCATATTTGTATTATTCTTTCTAACATGCCACATGCAAGCAACCTTTGTATCAATCAGTGAATTTTAGGTTTCCTAAAGATATATTCCTAACTTAGTTTTGGACATGCAGAAAGCAGAACTTGTTTCTAAGGAGACAAATAGAGCCTCAACTATTGCAATGAACGTAGAGATTCGCCGAACCAAAAAGCTCAGTTCCTGAAGTTTCCAAGTTGCACATACTTGCTATCAAGCAGGTTGGAATCCTTTTCATGATATTTCTTGTTTCCTTTCTTTGTTTTGAAAGTTTGATCCTTTTTCCTTGTGAAATTAGATCTGGAAAGAATGTCTTATGTACATTTTGTATGGTGGAAAGGGAACTTCTCTTAATTTTTTGACATATTGATATTGGTTTTGGATAACAAAATATACTTAGATTCATGATACAACTAAATTTGGTTCTTTTATCTACACTTAAAGAAGATACATCAATGGTATGAGCTATTTGGCAATTAGCTATTTGGTAACGAGCTAGATGCAAATGAAAATCTGATATAACATGCAAGCAACTGCAGTTTAATAATTTGGTTTTAGCGTAGAGTTTCATGTCCTTTATTTCAATGATTGACAAATGCTTTCTTATTGTTTACATTTGCTTTTGAAGTTAGCCTTCTTGAAAAATTTTCATTTAAGATTGATTGATTATAGTGTTAGATGTGGATGTTGAACCTTCCACAACACCGTAGACTTCTATAAAGGCATATTTGTTTATTTTTGTGGTTGACCATATTTTTTTGAACCCATTAACGAAATCAATTGGAATTTTGTTGAAAATTTACCAAAACCAAAACGTGGAACAACCCTTTTAGATAGCTCAATAAAAGAAATACACATTCACCCAGGGCATGTTGTGTAAGATTCCTAATAAGGAATTGCACATTTGTTGTATGAAACAAATAATAATTTTATAAGCTGCAAATAAATTAATCAAATATATTTTTCAGCAAATATAACTAAAGCAAGGAAATAAATTTTGAACGTTTTGTTTATGTACACAACCAAACAACAATTAGACAAAAGCATCGTTTGCAAGAAGTTTGCAAATGCATCATTTTTCATCTTATTCATCTTGAGCGCAAAACGAACACGTTATTACAAAACGGACACATTATATTTAAGGTTTAATGTAGCGTTTGAAGGAGGGTGCTTAATTGATGCTGGTGCAGAGGCTACCTTGTGGGAGGGTGCTTAATGTGTCTTACAAATTCAATGGAGTCTTTTTGTTTTTTCTTTAAAAGTGGCCACTACTTTACAAATTAATTAAAAATAAATGTTTTCATTTATTTCAAACATATTCATCACCTAAATGTTTTTATTTCTCTTCTCAAGTCTCCACTACTCTACAAATTAATTAAAAATAAATGTATTTAATTTATTTCCAAACGTGGAGACCTAAACATCATAATTAATATTGACTTACCTTCCAATTAATATTGACTTACCTCCCAACCCCATGGCTCATTCTCTATTGTCGATTCCATGGCTCATTCTCCACAGCCGATTCCATGATTCAGGGGGATAAAAAACAAGAATGAAGGAAGAGCTGGATAGACAGGGAAAAGTGTGAGGAGAGAGCTCAAGTGGATCTTTGTATTTAGAGATAGAACATAGTGTGAGAGAAAAGCTTCCAATTCCCTTGAACTTTCCATCTGTTTCGTTTGAAAAAATATTATTAATACTACTTAACTCACAATATGCACAACTGTTTGTTTAAATGTGCTGGTGACAGTTCCCACGTTGGAGGAAGAGAATCTTGCATCAGAGGAGGTAGAGGAGGATGAGGAAGAGCTTCGGTCCCATTTGGTGAATCCACGTGATCAACCTTCTTGTAAAAATATTAATTTAATTGTAAAAAGAGATTAAATCACAATTCATTGTATCCTTCTGGCTTCTCAAATTTTCACTTGAAAATCGTTTTTGACAATGCTCATTTTTTATTTGATTGATCTGTTTCATTATATATTATTTCATAATCATAATATGTGGTTGCATATTGCATGAACATTCAAATATCACAATCTTTTATATATATTCTTATTAGAAATATATCACAAATATTTATAATTTATTTTCTACTTTTTGGATTATATAAATTATTATTTAAAACCTCATTTGATCAAATTGGAAAGAGAAAAACATTTGTATGTTGCAAAAAATATTTCTTTTGCTTTGAACTATATTACATATGGTTTGTGTTTATATATATATATATATAATTTGTTTGAATAGATTTATCATTATTCAATTTTATACAAGATACATTTAAATTATATTTTAAATATATTATTCATGTAATATATATTTATTAATTTAATATTCAATTTTATACAAGATATATAATTTTATACAATTTCATATAATATTCAATTTTATAAAAGATATATTTGTTAATTTAGTAATATTACTAACTAACATGTTTCCGTTGAATATCTAGGTGCTTTGATACTTTATAACTCATCGTCTTTAAAGATCTACATTAATGAAAAACTCAAGAACATAAAAAATGTTTCGAAACAAATAAGTTTATAGATTATATCAACTCAATTTTTATCTTCTTTTAATCATTTGTTTTTGGTAAATAGAGATTGACGAAAGACGTTATCACTATTAAATTCAATAAACCAATAGAACTTATTTTGTCAGATTTCTATTTGTTTATCTTTATAACTTTTTTTACATATTTGGAACTCAAAAGATTTAAATCCCATTGCTTTAATAAGTATACTATGTTTTTCAGGATTTTATTGAAACACATTACAACAATTTACTATAAAATGTTGTAGACTATACAAAACATTATTGCGCTATTGATAATCGATTGTTTTAAATGAATCGCACTAAAAAATACAGATATTGAAAGACGTTACACTATTAAATTAAATAAACCAATAAAACTTATTTTGTCAGAATTCTATTTGTTTATCTTTATATTTTTTCACATATTTGGAACTCAAAAGATTTAAATCCAATTGTTTTAATAAGTATACTATGTTTTTCAAGGTTTTATTGAAACACATTATAACAATGTACTACAAAATGTTGTAGACTTTACAAAACATTATTGCGCTATTGATAATTGATTGTTTTAAATGAATCACACTAAAAAATAAATATATAAATAAATGCGTTAATCGTCTAAAAGTACCCACGCATCGCACGAGTTTCACTCCTAGTAAAAATAATTAAAAAAAGAGACTCAAAAATTTCTTTACCAAGATATATTAGTTTCGTTTAATGCTGAATAATATAAGGAATTTCTAGCCAATTAATGAGAGATCATGGATGAAGGTTAAGGGATGTTAAAACAAAGATTAAAATGTATGACGACTAAGAATGATCAAAGAAAAACAAGACAGATGCGAGGGGAGAGGTATACCAAAAGAAAGAAAGGAAAGAGAATAGTGCGGGGAATCCATCAATGTCAAAGCCTTATCATCGTCAAACAATCGTGATCACCACCATTTGAGTTTTGAGACGAAAAAGGTAAGAACCTTCGCCAATTCTTAACATATTTGAATGATGGTTGATTCGAATGTTAGATTGTTTATACTTCCAAATGGATTCATGGGCACCACAAAAGCTCAAAGGAATGATAACTAGAAATTGGAACATTAGAATTATAGGTTCTATAAATATAAGAAAATTCAAGTAATGAGCGATGGAGTTCGTATGGTGATTATTGGATGGATATGAATGCGTATTTTGAAATCTAGTGGTGTGGACAACAAATAAATTTCGGAAAATTTCATTATTCTACATAAAGTGCTTGGTTGAGTATGTACATCACAATCGGAGTCCAACATTAGATATTTATCAAATATTATATCAAATTGACTTGGACCTAATGGAAAGTGATCAAAGTCCCATTAAACTAAGGAAAGAATGATGGTAAATTTGAGTTAAAATAGTTTTCATTTAGGGTTTTGTAATATTTAACATAATGTTTTAAGGCGACGTAAGGGATAGTGAATATGATGAAATTGAAATCTTTTTTAAACAAAAATAAAGTGAAGGTTAAATTCAGATTATTCAATCAGACAAGTCCCAAAATCAAATGGTGAATTGGAGTAAAGGATAAATCTCAAAGGTTTACAATGTAATTGCCCTTTGATTGTATTTGATAATATATTTTTTTAAAATGGTAAATCAGTTTTTGTTTAGAGAGAAACACATTGAACGATAAAATATCAATTCCAAACAAAATAATAATAGATTAACTTTAAAATAAAATATATAAATAACTTTTAAAAAGGATATTGCACACAATTAAATTATTAGGACGGGACAAGATGTAGAAATAAACTCTTATGTTGAAATGATGTAAATACATTTGGTGAAACAAAAAAAATATTGAAGAAGATTGGAATCATGATATAAAAAGATTTTTTGAGATGTTAGAAATTGTTAGACCTCCACTTTATGATGGTTGTAGAATAGATCTTTCATTGTTTTCTTTGTCTGCACATTTGATGAAGTTGAAGACATGAAGTAATCTTTCTGAGTTTTCATGGATTCTTTATCTCAAATACACTACAAAAAAATTCAGATTTTAAGACTGAATTTGCGGACTAAGTAATCCGTCCCTAAATTTAGGGACGGCTTAGGGACGACTTAGGGACTACTTAAGGACGGAAAAATAAATCCGTCCCTAATCTGTCCGCAAATTTGCAGATCGCAGAGTAGTCCCTAAGTCGTCCATAATTCGGGACGAATTCGGGACTATTTTCAAGGTGGTCCGCAAATTGCGGACCGATTCTATCCCAGTCCACAATTTGCGGACGGCTGAGCAGTCCATCCGCAAATTACGGACCATTTGGGGACGATCTAATAGTCCGTCTGGAATTTCTGGACGGATACACAAACCGTCCGCAAATTCCGGACGTGTACGGGACGGTTCGTCGGGAAATATTCATCTCAGTCTGCAATCCGTTCAGAATCGGTCTTAAAATTTTCTATTTAATCTCTCATCTTCTACCCGTTTCTCACACACAAAACTCATATATTCCTCTTTATATCTTGTTATTGTTTGTGATTATAATGGCGTCGTTGTCGAGATTGAATATTTTCGTTTCGAGACAGTGGATGTATAGAAGAATTGATCCGGAAACTCAAAGTGTATCGAAGGAGTTTGTAGAAGGCCTTACACAGTTTATGACGGTGGCGACAAATCAACAAGTTTATAGAGAAAACGGTAAGTTGGTTTGTCAATGCGTAAAATGCAAAAATGAAAAATTCGTTAACGAGAAAACCATTTGGAATCATCTCTATTTAAGAGGGTTTACTCCAAATTATTTTATTTGGTTATCTCATGGAGAGAATTTTGCACCACGAACGAGGGATGTTGTGGAAAATTTTAGTAGAGTATCGTAAATCATGAAGTATCTCAGACTTTTCAAGATGTAGAAAACCCTTATGTAGAAATGGTGCAAA